>CM019148.1:66198002-66208444 GCA_009733165.1 Naja naja
AGGTTCCTTTGTTGGGCTTGAAAGTCTTTTGTCCAGGCTTTCTTCTGTGTGGAGGAGTTCTGGATGATTTGCAGACTCTTGCTAAATGACCTCTTCTTCCTTCTTGAGGCAGATGGTATCAAAACTTTCATTCAGTGGGGTGGCCCCCACAACCTCTGCAATAAAAGTCTTGCCTTTTCCTTCCCAGTCTTTCTTTTTCTTTTCCATTCTGAGTCTATAAATTCCTTCCTCCACCTCACTACAGTCTGATTCAGAATCTATCTGCTCATAATGAGTTGTTGTGGACTTTTCCACATCAGGATGGCTTGAGCCTTGTTAATTTTCTTCATGGCTGCTGCTGAGGACTTAGTGGCTTCTGCTGAGGAGGCCTCTTCTATGGCCTCCTTTAGCGTGATCTTAGGTTTTAATAATAATTTGCTCTGAAGCACCTTGTCTTTGAGGCCTAGAACAAACCGTCGGCATGGCCTCCTCCAAGCTGTTAAACCATGCACCCCAATGTCTCTTAGCTTGCCCGGAAGTCGTTAACGTTTTTTCTTTCCCCTTGATCCCGACGGTAAAACTCGTGTCTCTTAATGAGGCACGATACTTGTGGGCGTAATGGGCTCTTAAAAGCTTTTCTAAATCAGGCCATTCCATTACCTTCACGTCTGCAGCTCCGTAATGCCTTCAGCCATCTTGAAGACTGCCGGGACCGCGGTGCATAGGAAGACCCCCTCTTCCGCTTCTCGAGATGTCGGCAGTCGTTTCCTTCAAATACATTTGGAAGCGATCATATGATTGAGTCTTCTGCCTTCTGGTCATCGAGCGGGGCTGAGGGGGTGTTCAGCGCAGCCATCTCGCTCTTCTGCTTGTCTTCCGTCTCGTCTTCTCTTCAGGGGAATCCACCTTAGATGCCAGTGTTAAGTTTGCATGAAGAGTCAGACGCGAAGAGCTTCAGTGAAGAGTTTATTAGTGACTACAGCTCGAATGGACCCAACTTGGCTGGGCTGGCTGCTACTTATAGCCAGCAGCCGTGGTTGCCAGCCAA
The DNA here is from genome assembly GCA_009733165.1 of Naja naja. Classification (NCBI taxonomy): domain Eukaryota; kingdom Metazoa; phylum Chordata; class Lepidosauria; order Squamata; family Elapidae; genus Naja; species Naja naja. The sequence continues at coordinate 66,199,030 of CM019148.1, forward strand.
TCAGAGTGCAGGGGTTTTCCGCTTTTAAACCAATCCTATTTGACATTTTACAAGAACAATTCAAACTAAACCAATGACATTCAAACCTACATACATAACAGAAACCACTTTTTATCTCTTTATATAAAATAAAAAACAACCTAAAATGTGGGGAACAGGAAGCAAAAATGAATCTCTAGGTTCAAATCAATGCAATGGCCCTCATTTCCTGTCCTTTCCTTCTCTTGTAGTTATCCACAATCTTGTGCTTCTTCTGAAAAACTGAAAGTATTCATAAAGAGCTTTGCAGCTTTGTTAGATTTCAGTGGACATTCAATAAAGAAGATTATCACGGACACAATTTGTCTGTTGTCTTTGCAAAGTGCAGTATTTTCCTCCTTAGCTAAACATGAGAGTTACTTGCTGCAGTGTAAACACACCTAGCAATGACAGGTTTTTTCCTCCCACATTTCATGTTAAAGCATAATAATGAGGTAGTGCTCAGTCACAACAAAGCACACTGATAAAAGAATAAGGACAATTAGAATGGAACCCTGATACTCCTCTGCTGTTCTATTTGAGCCTGGGGCATCCCCTAAAGATGAGCTTCTGTTTGATTTGGATCTGCACACAGAGTTTGTCTTTGCAGTAACAGCTGACTTAACAGGCATTGTGGAAAAAACCCCCCACAGTTATTGAACTGGGAAAAGACCTCTTCAAGTGTACTCTGCTTTGCTACATAAATATCTCTTATAAAAGACTGTAAAATGGGATTTGATGCAAAGAGGTCTGTCAGAGATAATAATAAACTATTAGTGTGAACTAGCAACAGATCTCTTGGTGGAATTAAGACTCAATCGCCATCCATTTAAGAGGGTAAATTTCAAGGTGCACTTTTGAATGACAGAGTGGATGACTCTCCCAAGTTGATTCCGTTAAGAAAGATTGCATTTCATTTTACGCTTTTAATATTTTGGAGGAGGTAGACTTTTTTATTATTATTCTTTTTCATGGTTTGCAGATCAGCAGAACTAAGGTTGGTGCAACAGCTTTCACTTATTAGCAAGAACTCTTAAGATTTTCATCATGTCCAAGATCCCTTTGCACTATACTTTTAAGCATTAATAGTGAAACTGTCGTGATAATTCTATATAACATCCATCCTTTATGGTAGTACTTTAAAATTCTATCCCAAATCCTCTTGAAAATTGGTGGAAGGAAATCACAGTAAACTTTCCCCTCTACAAATGAAAGCACCAGCTTGTATCTTTGTAGGATTTCTGTTCATCATCACAAGAAGATATTTTATTATTAAGATGATATTTATTATTAGGAGAGCACAATGGCTCACTGGTTAAAGAACTTGTCAGCTGGAGAGCTGGCAACCTAGGTTTGAGACCCAAGGGCTGCACAACCATTCCTGTTACTTGCCTCAGCTCCTGCCCACCTAGTAGTTTGAAAGCATACAAATGTGAGTAGCAATAGCAATAGCACTTAGACTTATATACTGCTTTACAGTGCTTAAGCCCTCTCTAAGTGGTTTACAGAGCCAGCATATTTTCCCCAACAATTTGGATCCTCTTTTACCCACCTCGAAGGATGGAAGGCTGAGTCAACCTTGAACCTGGTGAGATTTAAACTGCCAAATTGCAGGTAGCTAGTAAGCAGAAGTAGCCTGCAGTACTGCACTCTAACCACTGTGCCACCCTGGCACATAGATAGAATAGATAAATAGGTACCACTTTGATAGGAAGATAACAACGTTCCATGTGCCATGGCATTAGTCATGCTGGCCACATGAACACAGAAGTGTCTTTAGACAACACTGATTCCCTTGGCTAACAGAGATGAGCACCACCCCAAAGTCAGACACACTGGACTGAAACCTTTACCTTTATTTATTATTAAGAACATATGAAAAATCCTGTGGATGAAACTATAGGCTCATCTAGGTCAGTATTCTGTATGGGTTGGTTAAATGAATGCATTTGGGAAGCTGATAAACCTGCACATGAAGTCAATATTCTCTCCTACTGTCACTTATTATTTGTTGTCACTTCCCAGAAACCAATATAACCATTGCTTATAGTTCAGTAGATAAAATGTAACCATCAAAACTAGTCACCAGATGCTTCACTAATCTATCCAGCCATGTGTATATTGCACTGAAAATACTATATGTTACAAGGTAGGTTACACACACACACACACACACACACACTACAGAAGGTGGTAGCACCTAGTTAACTTTGCCCAATCTTGAAAAGCTAAGCAGAGTTGGACCTACATAAATCCTGGATGGGAGACCAGCAAGAAATTGTAGGAGTGCAAATTAGACAAGGAAGCTGGGTGGGTGGGAAATCTCAAAGAAGGCAATGGCAAAACATTTGCATAATGTTGCCAAGAAAACCACATGTCCATGAAGGCATGAGAAGTCAAGGTTGAACTGAATGATACTTTATGTTAATATAAGGGATGGTAATAATAAAGATGATCTATTAATGAAGACCACAAGACTGTCTTGGCTTCATATTTGGCACTTGACTAACTGGAATATTATATCAAAAGATCTGTCAAGCCAATCTTGTCATAAGTACAGTCTAAAGTTAGAACATCAAAAACAAGGTTACCAATCAGAAAAGTCAAGAGAGAAGTCAACCTCAAAGGTCAGAAAATTGTTTTATACCAAATGGTTTGGTGAACTAGAGTAGAAACAGCCCAATTCTGAAATCTATATTTTTACCTCTTCCTGTCATATTTTTAAATGCAGCCATCTTATTTAGGTATTATGGAAGATTACTCTGGATTTACAGAAACCAGAGGCCATCTCAGGGCTTCCCAACCTGGGCAATTTTAAAATATGTGGATTCAACCTCCAGGAAGTCTTAGTAATGGCTGTATTGGCTGAGGAATTGTCCACACATCACAAGGTTGCCCAAGTTGAGAAACACTGGCCAGGCTGAACCAGAGAGAACACATCCTTTTGTAATTTAGCCCAACAAATTTTCTAGAGATCATTTAAAAATAATATTTATTGTTAGTGAATTAAAAAAGAAAGTATACATTGAATATCAGTAATACAGTGAAAAACTATATGTATAATAATGGTTACATGAACTAAATATAGCAGCAATGAAAAAATGAACTGAAAAAACCCACTTAAGTATAAATATTTATGGAAATTAATCAAGGATTAATTTTATCATTAAATCTGGGTCAAATCACAAGATAATTATTTTTAGAGCAATGAGTCTTTTCAAAATTAGATAACAAAATCATATTTTGGATTTATTCCTTAAAATCACCACACTAATTTTACTTCAGGGATATAAAATTATCATTCTTTTCTGTATTCTAAGCTCAAGAAAGCCAAAGCTTTTCATGAGTTGAAACTACATGCTTTAGGTATATATTTCAACATCACATTGAGATCCTTACAGTTAATGTCCTGCTTTCCAAATTATTCTTATATACATATCCATATGTTCCCAAAAAGAAGACTCGGTCTTATATTAATTTTTGCTCCAAATGACATATTAGGTATTATTGGTTGTGCACATGTGCAGGGTTATGGTGGCTCAGAGGAGTTGAGCGCTGGTGGAGATTGCGGAGAGACCCCCAGGTTAGGTCGTTCGGGGGGTTTGCTTGCTCTGGAGGGGTGGACCTTGCAGCGGTTCGACCCAGGGTGCTTTCCTGGGTGGATGTGGCGTGATGCCAGTGATGCTGGCGAGGGGGGTTTGCCTACCGGCTGGTGCCGCATGGTGCGATGGCTGGGGTGTGGCCCCAGTGGCTTCAGTGGCTTCAGTGGCCTTGTTCGCTTCCCGTCATTCAGGCCCGGAGCCTGTACAGGCTACGTGGGCTGCGCTCAGAGTCTGCCGCCTGACCCAGGTGTTTCCCTGGTCCGAAAGGTGAACGGCGGCGGCAGCTTGTATGGCGGTGGCGGCGGTGCCGGCCGGAGGTTTCCTTCTTCTTCCTGGTGGGTGCAGCTCGACGGATGTCTGGGGGTGTGGCCCTGTGGCCTGGCGGCCTTGGCAGCCGGGCTCGCATCTGGAGCCGGAGCCTGGAGCCAGCATTCGTGCCTGGAGCCTGGGAGCCTGGAGCCTGGAGCCTGGAGCCTGGAGCCTGGAGCCTGGAGCCTGAGCCTGGGCCTGGAGTCATTGCTGAGGCCTTGGTGACCTGGCATTTGCACCTGGAAGTTCATCCCCTGATGCAACTCGCATTGGAGGCCCATTGGAGGAGATGGCCAGAATTTCTTGGAGGAGCGGTCTGAGGAGCGATGGAGAAGTGGACTTGAGACCTGGAACAATGGAGGCGGCTGTTGGATTGACGGCTGCTGAACTGATTGTTGGAGGGTGCACTGTGGACCACTGGAGAGGCCGCTGAGTCATTGGAGGGGCTGTCGGATGGCCCGCTGGAGTCTGCCGGAGCTGCTGTGCGATCCTAGCATGGTTGCAGCACGATGGAGATGGTGTGGCGACGATGGCAGCATCAACGGCGTTGTTGCTGTTGGTGCTATTGGCTGAGGATATTTGAAGACCTGCCGGGGAGGATGCTCGGGGTACCGGTTTTATTGGGTCCTGGTACCTCCCCGGCCTTTCTCCCTAGCCTTGGATGTGACGATGGCGGCGGATGTTATTTTTTGGCTTTTCTCCTCCTTGGAGGGCCTGGAGGATGCAAGCAGAGATGACTGGCTGGTGGAGACATCGGGCCCATAGTGGCCATCTACCATGCCTGGACCATCTTTCCTCTCCCTTGGATGCCTCAGTTCACCTCTTGGGGGCTGCATGGTGTGGTGGGAGCACTCCATGCCTGGCCATTACCACTGGGGTGAGAGAGCAGTGGTGTTTGGCCCCCCTTGTCTGGGGCTAGCCTGTGGACTGTCTTCCTCTGTGGGAGAGAGGAGGCTGGACCATGTCTGAGATCGTGGGACTTACTTCCCGGTAGGCAGTGGGAGTGCCGCCTGGGTCGAGAGGCCCCCGTTGTTTGCTGGCCCTAGAACTGACTGACCATAGGCGATCTGAACTATTTACCATCTAACCTGGACTCTGATCTCTCCCTAGCAATGACCATCATTGGATACACCTACTCTTCTCTTGAGCTGCGGGCACTCAGGGGTGTTCCCCTGTCCCTGAGGTGGCCTGCTGTATTGTCAAAGCCCCTCCTTGATGACAGATTTTTTATTCCCAGAGGGGCATAGCATGACCAAGGGTTTCAAATTACACTTAATTTGGAAGGGGAGGTTTTTAAAAATTTTAATTGGCCGTCTTAAGGGGTTAGAGAGGGGGTGGAGGGGTCTCCTTGCAACCCGGTGCATGGTGGGGGTGGGGGTTGGGGGCCAGCAGGGGCCCTGGGTGCAGGTGGGGACATGATTCCCAGGGTGGTTGGGATTGGCAGGAGACGTCAAGGCATAGGGCCATATCATGTGATGGGAGCGCACCGCCATCTCTGTGTGGTGGCAGCTCCAACCCTCCTCCCCTAGGGGGCATGGGAACCGGACCCCTGGGCTTAGGTTGGTGTATTTTAATGCCAGGTCCATGGCTAATAAGTCTTCCCTCCTCCGCGAGATCATTGAGGAGGAGGCTGGGACCTGGCTTGTATCACCGAAACCTGGTTGGGCCCGGGGGGAGGTGTCCCTCTGGTTGAACTATGCCCTCCAGGTTTCGGGTTTTGCACGCCACGAGCCCAGGGAAGGAGTGGTGGGGTGGCTGTGGTTATTCGGGAGACCCTGTTTCCAAGGGAGGTCACTGTTCTAGAGATAGGCGGGAGCGAGACCCTCCTCTTGAGGTGGGGGCCTAATGGCTGGGTGGGCTTGCTGCTTGCATACCTTTCCCCCAGCTGTATGGCAGCGGCCCTGCCTGGGCTTCTCGATGTCCTCTCGGGGGTGGTGGTGGAGTTCCCGGGCCTAGTCCTGGGGGACTTCAATCTGCCCTCCCTGCGGGGAGTGTCGGGTTTGGCCCAGGAATTCATGGCTTCTATGGAAGCCATGGGCCTGGCCCAATTGATTCTAGGCCCGACTCATGAGGGGGGAAACACTCTTGACCTAGTTTCTGTCTCTGAACAGTGGCATAGTGACAGAGGGCAAGCCACTTTTATGGCGTTGCTTGTTCCATGGTCTGATCACTATCTCCTACGGCTGGTCTTCCAACAGGCCGCCCCCCACTGCTGGGATGAGGAGCCACTTAGATGGTTCTGCCCCAGACACCTGATGGACCCTGAGAGGTTCCAGACGGAACTGGGGTTCTTTCCCTCTTCCCTTGCCCACAGCTCTGCCGAGGATCTAGCGGCCGCTTGGCAACAGGCTGCATCGGATGCCCTCGACAGGGTTGTCCCCATGCGTCCCCTCACACACCATGGATCCTGGATGGCTCCTTGGTATACAGAGGAGCTCTGGGAGATGAAGCATCATCGGAGGGGTTTAGAGAGCAGGTGGAGGTCCACCCACTCCCAATCCGATCGAGCCCAGCTAAGAGCCCATATTAGGACTTACCTGGTAGCTATGAGAGCGGTGAGAAGGTCTTATCTCTCAGCCCATAGCGTCCACAGATAACCGCCCAGCCGCCCTGTTTCGGGCTACCCGCTCTCTCCTTTGTACGGGGGAGGGGGCGGACCTGCTGTGGGGAAGGGCTGAGGAATTTGGTCAATATCTGTCGGACAAGATCGCCCGGATTCGGAGCGGATTGTCCTCCGATTTGCAGTGGTCTGAGGAACGGGATACAAGTAGTCTGGCCAGTGTGATCTGGGATGAGTTCGATCCTGTTTCTGAGGATGAAGTGGACAGGACTATGCGGCGTCTGAGTTCCACCACATGTTTGTTGGACCCGTGTCCTTCCTGGTTGGCTTATGCCTCCAGGGAGGCCACCTGCAGTTGGCTCTGGGCAGTTGTCAATGCTTCATTAAGAGAGGTGTTTTCCCTCCGCCTTGAAGGAGGCGGTGGTGAGACCCCTCCTGAAGAAGCCTGCCCTGGACCCGACCATGTTAGACAACTTTCATCCAGTCTCCAACCTTCGCTTTTTGGCGAAGGTTGTTGAGAGTGTGGTGGCTCGGCAGTTTCCACTTTTCCTGGATGAAGCAGACTACCTGGATCCATACCAATCGGGTTTCCGACCCGGTTTCAGCAAGGAGACGGCATTGGTCATGCTGATGGATGATCTCTGGAGGGCACGGGACAGGGGCTTTTCCTCTGTCCTGGTCCTATTAGACCTCTCAGCGGCTTTCGATACCATCGACCATGGTATCCTTTGTGACGCCTGGGGCTGGGAGTGGGGGCACTGTTCTTCAGTGGTTCACCTCCTACCTCTCGGGGCAATCACAATCGGTGCTGGCAGGGGGCAGAGGTGACCCGAGGGTGCTCTCTTGTGGGGTCCCTCAGGGGTCGGGTCCTCTCCCTCTTTTATTTAACATCTACATGAAGCCGCTGGGTGAGATCATCCCTGGTTTCGGGGTGAGATCCCATCAGTACACAGATGACACCCAGCTGTACATCTCCACGCCAAACCAGATCAGTGATGCCCTCTCCTGATGACCCGGTGTTTGGATGCGGTACGGATTTGGATGAGCGGAACATGCTTGACTCAACCCGCCAAGACTGAGTGGTGTGCATACTGGCATCTCGGCCCAGTCAGGAATATCCATCTTTGGCCAAAGGGGGGGAGGTGTTGCCCCCTGTGGATAGGGTGCAGAATCTGGGGGTCCTCCTGGATGTACGGCTCCGGTTGGAGGAGCAGGTGGGGGCTGCCAGGGGCCTTTGCCCAGCTCTGCCTTGTTCATCAGCTTCGCCCATTTCTGGACCGAGATGCCCTGCGCACACTCATGCCCTTGTTACCTCTAGACTCGACTACTGCAATGCTCTCTATTTAGGACTGCCCTTGCATACCATCCGGAGACTCCAGCTGGTGCAGAATGCGCGGCGGTGGTGATGATGGCAGTTTCCCGATTCTCCCATATTACCCCCCTCCTGCGCGGCCTGCATTGGTTGCTGGTTGTGCTCCGGGTGAGATTCAAGGTTCTGGTTTTAACATACAAAGTCCTTCATGACATGGGTCCTCAATATTTAAGGGAGCGACTCCTGCTGATATCGAGTGCCAACTGCCCTGTGCGAGCACATAGGCAAGGACTCCTTGGGGTCCCGTCAGCAAGCCAATGTCAGCTGGCGGTCCCACAGCGACGAGCGTATTCTGTCACGGCCCCTGACCTCTGGAACCAACTTCCCCTGGGACTCCGCCTGGCCCCTGACCTCCACACCTTTCACCACGACTTGAAGACCTGGTCATTTGACCAATCTGGGCTGTGACCCCTCCCTGGGGGGAAGGGTTTTTTTAAATATCTTAATTATTGTTATTTTATTCTTGTAATTTTTGGGCTTGCGTGGTTTAATCTTTTTTTAATTATTTATTGTTGTGGTTTTAGTTGTGAGCCGCCCCGAGTCTTCGGAGATGGGGCGGCATACAAGTCCAAAAAATAAATAAATAAAATAAATAGGGCTTATTTTCTGGTTAGGTCTATTTTCAGGGAAATATGGTACTAAATGAGCTCATCTGGCTGATGATCTTAACTGGGGCTTATTTTGGGGTAGGGCTTATATTACAAACATCCTGGAAAATCATGCTAGGGCTTATTTTCCAGTTGGGTCTTATTTTGGGGAAAACAAGGTATTAGTATGAAACCAAAAGAAAAATATCATACATACCTGGACATTTTATGGCCTCCAGGCCACATTTGTTCCCTTGGCTGTCCCTGTCTGACCCATGTGAAGTGAAGTGGAAATTAGAAATCAAATGTAAAAAAGTGCACTGCAAGAGGCATGAGAAGAAACTGAGTCATGTCCAGCTCTGCACAATTGCTGTGTGTTCCTTCTGTCAGTTGGCAGCTGCAGGAGGGCAAGGAGAGTAAGTGTTTTCTGTGCCTGTGCAGCATTTGCTCCTGGAGTAGCCTGCGGAGCATCTGGGCTCAGCCACCCACTGCTTCCTCAGTCTAAGCACAGCAAGTGGGTGGAGCACAGCCAGGAGCTATTGGTTCAGTCCTCCATAACAATCCCAGTTCCTCATATGGCACCTTGGGAAAATTATCCATCTCTACTATAATAGGACACTATCAAATCATGCAAGTTAAAGAACTTCCCACCTTCTAACATGCCAACATAAAAGTCCATTGTTCATTCCTTTTTACACATTTTTTGAAGGTTCATGATGGATACTCAGCTTAATGAACTATAAGAAGAATGCTGACTTCAATGAGGTATATCCTGTCAGTTTGAGGAAGAATGAAATATGACTGATGGATAAAAATATTAACTGTCACATTAACCACAGAAGGTCAAAGACTCTCCAGGAATAGCTAAACCCCTACTCAAATGTCTTACTAAAACTGGAATATTACTCCATGACAAGACTGGTCAGAATCTGATATTTTTAGGTGATAAAATAGAAGACAAAAAGGA
>CM019148.1:66208515-66329962 GCA_009733165.1 Naja naja
GCTTGGTGTCTATAAATTAATGTGTTGAGCTCTTCTGTTATATAGTTTGCTACCTTTTGCTTGTTTCTCTCACTTTTACATTGGGAAATCTTTCTGGAATCAAGAACCTACAGAATAAGTTTTGCTAACCATCTGATCACTAATCCAAATTCACTTCAACCCCTGCACTTAAATTAGTTGGGGAAAATATGTTGATCAGTGACATAAACTTTTCTGGAATTAAGAAATATGCTAAAATACTGCAAGTACTAGTGAATCCAAACCATGATTCAATAAACCTATGCAATTGTACTATGGCATATCATTATCTTCTGTGGTGATTATACCACTGTGGACAAAGTATCTGGGAGCAAAATGAATATGTTTTTATCTTTTTCCTTTTCCAAGTTCAGCATCTCAGTAACAGGTTTCTCTTGGATCCTGAATACTGAATGAGTTTTCTTCAAAGCAAGGAGACATACATTCTTATCTGCACAGCAATAATTAAAGATTACCTCCCCTTGAGACTCATGGTAAAAAATGGGAGAAAGTTTGTCAATATTTATGTCTGGGAAATCTGAATTTCCATTCAGCTGTTAAAGACTTCTGATGGACAAAAATTTGCCAGGAGGTTAGGCTTCAGAATTTTATCTCTCCAGCAGGATCTCGAAAGTTGCCACATGGTTCAGGCTTCCAATACCATCATTGTTCTTCATAACATGGCCTGCATCTTTAGGTTGAATGATAATATCTTTAACTTATTTACAATAGCTACAGAGTGCCTACAGACTGTTGTCTGCTTTTCTTACTAGAAACCTTGACCATGTCTTCTTTTGTAACCAAGTGAAGCATATTTTTGATCCCAAAATGATGAGAAACCAAAGAAGGTACTTAGTAGTTATGGTCAGAGGATACTTTGATGATTGTAGAGCAGGGATATTCAACTTTGGCAACTTTAAGACCTGTCAACTTCAAAATATTGGCTGGGGAATTCTGGGAGTTGAAGTCGAAGGTTGGACATTCCTGCTGCAGAGTTTCAGGGCCTTGTGCATATTACCTTCCCTTGTCTTAAAAGTTTGTGAATTAACTGGAGTTGAAGGAAGGATTTATCATAATAAACAGAAATTTGGAAAGCTATCTACACAGAGGAGTATGGCAAGATGCACAAAGACTAGACAAGATATCAATACTTCTTTAATGAATGGGATTACTTTGCATAATAACTGTTCCAGCTTGTAGCAAAGGATGAATCATAATAACATTCAAAATGCCACCAACATATTTAAAACAATAATTAACAATAATTAACTATCTTAACAAGCTGGCATCTCACAGGATGAAATGTCAGCTCCCACATACAGACTCATTGATGAGCTCAGTGGTTCTCTTATTTCTTTACCATTTACAGTCATTTGCTTTTCTTTGGGAAAATGGATCCTCAAAGCTCAAGGCCATAGGGAGAGATTCTGGAAGCTGCTGGCTGGGGATGCATATCTTCTGCAGCCAGAATAATAAAACATAAATTCCTTGCTTCCCCACCAGTCATGCACTCTCTAAATGGCTTTGCTGCCCTTGTTTGTTCTTGACAGTACACATACCCGCCCCAAGCAGGATTCCATTTGCCAGTCACAATACTGCTGTGACTGGTGGATGATTTAGACAGATGTCTGGAACCAATTATCAAAACTTGTGTGGGATTGAGCAGCTGCTCAGTAAAACAGGACACATATTATGGAGCAGTTGATGTCCACCCCACAGGTCATGCAATACATTTGCACCTGATCTTTATGGAGATAGAGGCTACTGATCAAACAGGAGAAAGCTCCTACAACAGCAGGAAGACAAAAGCTGCCCTTGAGAGATGGCAGTGGCAGAGGAAACTAGGTCCTCACCAGGTCTCCACTTGCAGGAGTTGATCTAAGGATCAGAGTATGGTGGATAAAGACTATCATTTATCTATCTATCTATCTATCTATCTATCTATCTATCTATCTATCTTCTATCTATCTATCTATCATCTATCTATTATCTATCTATCTCCTTTTAAACTCTGTTTAATAGGTTTTCTGATGTGTTTGATGACAACTCCTTATCCTCCCTAAGTAGCCTGAGCAATGGCTATTCAGCTGAGGATGATGGGCGCTGTATTCCATACATCAAGAGGACACCAGGTTAATTACATAATTGTGATATGTCTAACCACAGGGATGGCACCTTGGAATTGGCAAATAGGAGTGTTGTATTGTTGTTATTTTTTAAAATTATTATTATTACTATGTTGAAAATGTGTGAATTACTGGAATGATGAATTAATAGATGAGTAAATTGCAGACCTGACACAATATGAAGATATATTTATTATTATTTATTTATTATTTATTTTGATTTGTATGCCGCCACTCTCCAAAAAGGACTCAGGGCAGCTCACAGATAAAAACACAGAACAATAAATTATTTAAAAAGAAATTAAACTAGACAAGCCAAAATACAACTATAAAACCGAATTAAAATCAAATTTAAAACCCACCCTCTCCCCCAGGAGATCAGTCCAGCCCAGCCTGTAAAAACAACCAGGTTTTTAGATCGCGCCGGAAAGAGGAGAGATTGGGAGCCAGCCGGAGCTCAACAGGTAGCTGGTTCCATAAGGCGGGGGCCGATGCAGAATAGGCCCTTCCCCGGGTCACCACCAGCCGACATTGTCGTGCGGACGGCAACCTGAGGAGTCCCAACCTGTGTGCTCACACAGGGCGACCGGTATTTGATATCGGCAGGAGATGCTCCTGCAAGTACCCCGGACCCATGCCATGAAGGACTTTGAATGTTAATGTCAAAACCTTGAATCGCACCTGGAGGGCAACCAGCAACCAATGCAGCTCATGCATCATATAATGATGTATTAAGAATTCAAAGAAATAGATCAAGCAATGTATTGGAAAAATTATAAAATAAGATGGGAAAAGCTTGAAGATTAAAATTAAAGAAAATTTATAAAGTAAGTTTAAGAAAAGATAAGTTATCAAATGTGAAAGATGAAATATGAAATGTAAGTCAAGTTTGTAATGGAAATGTGTTAACCCGGAATCATGCTGTTCACTTAAAAAAAGTTTTTTTTCTTTCTCTAATATTGAATAAAATTCTTTGTAAAAAAAATTAAAAAGAGGACACCAGGTTGGAGAAGACAGCTTTACATCATTACTCCCTATTTAGCCTCATGATCCAGTTTCCCAATTCTTTGGCCTTTTCTGGCTGTCTCAGAAATGGCTTTGTTTAAGTTCTCTGTGCAGGAAAAAAATGGATGAGCCTTTGTGACAGCACAGGGAAAGCAGGGATAATCCAAACAGCCATTTCACTGGTATATCACATCACAGAAGGCCTTTAATTAGCAACTTGAAGGGAAGAAAATTGATTCTGCCTGTATTTGTTATAGACATACACTAGTGATGTTAAGCAGATAGAGGCTATTTATTCATTAAAATGGAAAGTGTTTTCTCCAACCTTCCAGATGTCCCTGGGCAGAGCTTGTACTTCTCTTTTTTTGGATAGTTAGCAGGTAGGGACAAAAAGGTGTGGATACAGATGATGAGCTGGAAAGAAGCAAAATCTTTTCAAGTCATTAATTGATAGAGTACCCTACAGCTCTAACACTGATTTGTGGGAAAGTAAACTGGGAAGATCAATTGCTATTCAGCATGACGTTGCATTCTTTTAAGGGCCAATGTTTCAGATTCTTCCAACAGAGTCTTTATAGTGTTTCTCTTTCTTTCCTCATGGCTGTTTTCATTCAACTGTGGAGGTGAAGAAGTAAAGTTTGAAGCCTCCAACTTTGAGATGCCTTAGGGATCAATTATCTTTCCATTCTGTTTAATTTATTGATATATTTAATTAATTGATTGATTGATTAATTAATTAAATTTATTATTTATTTTATTTATTTAAAATAAAATTATTTTTATTTAATTAATTTATTGATATATATATTTAATTAATTGGCAATTTCTATTCACTGGATGCAATACTGTTGAAGACCATTACAACATATTTTTACTTGAAGTCAAAGGAGTCATCAAACTATATGTACCAATAACAACTCCCAAAACCAGAAAAAACAGATTACCCATAACAATAAGGAAGCTTCAATCCAAAAAGAGATCACTTTGGCAGAAAAACAAATCTGGTCACATTGCCAACTTCAAAAGCCGATACAAAAATTTATGCCACCAGATAAAGACTGAATGCACCAATTATCACATTAAACAAGAGGAAAACCTTCTACGCACCAATTCCACCCGCGCTTTCTACAATTTTGTAAACAACAAACTAAAAGACTCAAGGTCCATTCCACCCCTGAAAGGACCTAATGGTAAAGAATGCAATGACAACACCATTAAAGCCAACCTCTTTAACACATTCTTTGGCTCAGTATTTGTAAACAGCAATGGATCATGCCCAGTATTTCCTGGTCGAACCACATACAACTACAATGATCTAATACATATTGATTTTACAGAAGACAATGTTGAAAAAGCACTACGCAATCTAAAACCACCTCTATCTATTGGACCAGATAGAATATGTGCCTATTTCTTAAAAAGCTATCCACTGCCATAGCCCAACCTCTAAGCATAATCTTTGAAAAATCTTTCAGGACCAGCTCCTTGCCAAAACTATGGTCACAAGCCACGGTCATCCCCATCTTCCAAAAGGGAGACCCCAGCCTAGTTGAAAATTACAGACCAATCTCTTTATGCTGCATCACCTGTAAAGGATGGAATTAATTATTAACCAATTGATTATCCTCCACTTAGAGACAAACAACCTACTCTCTAACAAACAATTTGGTTTCAGAAAAAAGCTATCCTGTAATCTGCAACTCTTACACTGCAAAAACATATGGACTATACAACTTGATCAGGGCAAAGCAATAGATGCAATCTACATAGACTTCTGTAAAGCCTTTGATTCAGTGGTACATGACAAACTACTCCTAAAACTAAAATCTTATGGTATCTCTGGACACCTGCATAACTGGATAGAAGCATTCCTGTCAAACAGACAACAAATGGTCAAAATTGGGAATGTCCTATCAAATTCTGTACCTGTCAACAGTGGTGTCCCCCAAGGCAGTGTTCTAGGACCAACTCTCTTCATACTCTACATAAATGACCTCTGTGATCATATTAAGAGCAACTGCATTCTCTTCGCTGATGATGTAAAGCTATTCAACACCACAGAAAATACTGCTACCCTTCAAAAAGACCTCAACTATGTATCAGAATGATCAAACAAATGGCAACTTCAAATCTCAACAAATAAATGCTCTGTCTTACATATTGGCAAAAAAAATCAGAAAATAAAATACAAGCTGAATAGTCAAGACCTTGTTGATGATCCAAACTCCGTCAAGGACCTTGGAGTACTCATCTCTAATGATCTAAGTGCTAGAGCCCACTGTAACTACATAGCCAAAAAGGCATTAAGAGTTGTTAACCTAATCCTACATAGCTTTTTCTCTGGTAATATCACACTACTAACTAGAGCATACAAAACATTTGTTAGACCAATACTCGAATACAGCTCATCAGTCTGGAACCCTCATTACGTATCTGATATTAACACAGTTGAGAAAGTCCAGAAATATTTCACACGAAGAGTTCTCCACTCCTCTACTCATTGCAGAATATCTTGTGCCACCAGACTTGAAATTCTAGACCTAGAAAACTTAGAACTATGCCGCCTTCAGTCCGATCTAAGTATAGTATATAAAATTAATGTCCTATCTGTCAATGAATATTTCAGCTTCAACCATAACAATACAAGAACACACAATAGATACAAACTAACCGCACCAAACTTGATTGCAGGAAATACGACTTCAGTAACAGAGTGGTCAATGTCTGGAATACTCTACCTGACTCTGTGGTTTCTTCCCCAAACCCCAAAAACTTTAACCTTAGACTGTCTACTATTGACCTCTCCACTTTCCTAAGAGGTCTATAGGAGGCGTGCATAAGTGCACCAACATGCCTACCGTCCCTGTCCTATTGATTCTTTTTATTTTTCTTATATGTATCCATTTCATGTATTCATAACTATGTTTATACTTATACCTATTATCTTGTAAGCAATTGACAAATCAAATAAATAAATAAATAAAAATAAATAATATCAGCTGTACATGAGGCCACTGGGGAAGGGCATCCATTAGTTTGGTAACAGGCATTATGAATATGATGATGTTAGTTGTACATCTCTATCAAACAAGTCATGAAGTCAAGTTCTGACCCAGTGCCTGGAAACTGGTTGAGGCTAAATGGGAAGAAACAGGATAATGCTCAACCTCCGTAAAACTGAGAGGCTGCAGAGTGCTTAGTCTACCCAGTTCTTAGGGTCTCCTACTTTTTCCTAAACTGGGTTTTAAATTAGGCTTCAGTTGAGACTCTCAGATCCTGCTGAAGATGCATGTGGCAGTTCTGGCCAGGAAGGCCTTTACATACATTCAACTTATATGTTGGTTACTCCTATTGCTGAATCAAGGATCTCTCTTTATATTTTGGTAACCTCATGGCTGCTGTACAGCATCTTATTCTATCCAGGGCTGCCCTTGAAGACTACACAAAAGCTACAGCAGATCCAGAATGTGCAGCACAAGCAGTGATGAACAAATCTTGTTATTACTTATAAGACTCTTTATCACATAGGGCCTATTTGAGGGACTGTCCATCTCTGGATATATCAGTCTATTAACAAAGAGTTGGCTTTGTTTAAGATCCCATCAATTAAGCAATGCCATTTGTTGGGATCCAGGAAACAGGTCTTCTCTGTCACAGCACTGCCCTTTGGAATAGAGCATCCATGCACACACTGAGATTCATACCATCTTCATCCTGCCCACTTTCAAACAATCTTTAAAAAATTGGATTTCTTCCCACCAGGACTTCTGTTAGTGTGTTTGGATAAGCCCTTTGAATTGGAGGTATCTGGTAGGATATTATGATAGTTTTTAGATCATGGCTGTTTTTACATAATATTGTTTTCTTTAATTGTGAAACTACCTGGATGTTTGGCTTCTGGAGTTTGGTAGCCTAGAATATGCCAAAAGTAAATAAGCATGGATGTTTCTTCTAATTTTATTCCCTCCAAAACAGAGTAGTAAGGGTAGT
This sequence comes from Naja naja, assembly GCA_009733165.1. Lineage (NCBI taxonomy): Eukaryota > Metazoa > Chordata > Lepidosauria > Squamata > Elapidae > Naja > Naja naja. Next base: position 66,215,655 of record CM019148.1, read on the forward strand.
CGGGTGGAACAAGAAAGGCAGTTGAAGTCTCTTAATGAAGTCTCCAATTTTGAGTAGGAGCTTAAATCTGGGTCTTTTATTTTATATCCAATACTTTCCTCATAATACAACAATGGCTGCCTACTCACCTATTTATAATATTTTGATCTTGTTATAAAATCCCAACTGAGGATATCAATGAGAATTTTAAAAACTGCAGACTCAGATTGGGATCCTTGTGTTTTGGAGCAGACTTTGTTTTTTGTAAATACATAAATCATCTAATCAAGATGATACAGTAAAAATGATTTCTTCCAAAAGATTGACCACATCTGAAATATTTTTCTTTGTTTCTAGTGCAGTATGTTTAAATATCATGTGAAACATTATTAAAAAAAGCCGAGAAGGTCTATCAACTTCCTATCAACCCACGTAATTGACATTTACATAAATATATTGGATTTTGCTATTCATTTCAGAGAAAGAGAGAGAAAGAAAGAAGGCATACAACAGCTGATCTTTATCAGGATTTACCTTCACTATAATACAATGATAAGGATCAAGAGTATGATCAAGAGCATGGTTCCTTATGCAATCCATAGTGAATAGGTTCACACATAATAGCCACAGTGATTGCATCTTCATTCTGAAATAAGTCAGCAGCAAATATATCTTATTACAACTTTTTCAGAAGGACTTACAATATGAAAATAAGAAAAAAATATTCAGATAGGGCTTGGTTTGTAGTGCTCCCTGCTTTTTTCATGACTACTTCGTTAACATTCATTATAACAGTAGACTGAAATTGCACTATTGTTTTGTACCAAGGAAAAAATGATATTGCTCATTCTCACGTCTTTATTTGAAATGCTTTCAGTGACCAGTGTTCATAATGATGCTTTGTAAATAAAACTCTACAAATCATTATTATATTATTGTTCTGACTATAATGTTTCAAGTTCTCATTTTGCTGAACTAATATGGTTATACAGTTTATGAACATTCCACCTTTTCAGGAAACAAAGGTATTAATGCTTGGAAATCAAATTTTTTGAAAGAAGGATAAATTGCTGATCTAGCTTGGAGTTAAATCTCATGCAGGTGCTAAGGACCAAAGCATCTTTCTAGAGTTAGCTGCAGGTTGAGAGGTCTGTAAGAATAGGGAAGCAAAAAAGCAAGGCCTAACTAATTAAAATAGGTAATAGATTGAAAATTAGCACTTGAAAGAAAAAAGAGAAGAAAAGAGAGCAGTATTGCACAGAAAGAGTATTCTGCCAATTATGGCTTTTATTTTTTTATTTAAGCATTGTGAGTGGCAGCTCTAGAAAGCAGTCCTTTCAAGAAACAATGAAGAGGATGAATCTCACATACTAGTTTAAACAAACTTGCCAATTCTTTGACTGGTGCCTCTAATAATAACAATGCAAATTTTATACCGAGGCAGTGTTGAGCTACAATGAATAAAGACTCAGATAACAGAACTGGTTAATCTTACTGACAATCATCCAACTACAAATTCTCATAGTGCTTTGTTTTACAGTATTATGGATACCTGCAACTCTTTAGTGCTGTCAGAGACAGATAAAGCAGGCTTTGTGGTACTTTTTGTTTTTTATTAAACCAGTGTCAGAGATGGTAAGGTCTGAATTGTTGGGGTTCCAATAGCTTCTATTCAGGAAGAATTGGAGGCACTTATAGCCCAAATAAAGCTTTTGAAAATTTGAAACTTCTTCTCCCTAATCCAAAATATCCTTACCTATTGTCATTCTCATTTTCCAGCACATTATGGCAATCTTCTTAATTGAGTCCTCTTCCAGATAATGGCAGAATTATGTTACTCAAGTGGGATAAACCCTTTGTGATCAGATGTCATGGCTGGAGGTTTGGACTTGTGATACATTCCAAGCTTTCCTCATTTTTAAAAAATAATAAAATAAGGTAAAACTGTTTCAATTTCTGTCTGTGATCGAATGTGTCTCTGGCGAAGCAGTGGATGGGAGTTTTGGCAACACAGAGCTTTCCTAAAAAGAGGTCTGAATTAAGAAATTCCCCCAAGCTGGATGGGGGAAGAGGGAAGAAGTTCAGAGTAGCCATACCCTAGAACCCCTCAGGGTATGTCTAGTAAATTAGAACATCATAGCTTTAGTTTGGCAAGATTCTATCCTTTGGTGTAAGCAAAGAAGAGAAATGGCCTCAACTGGATTTTGCTCTCTCATCTTTGGTCTTGGGCCTGACACTGACATTGACAAAACATACTACTGCTTTGTTCTGAAAGGGCAGTTTGTGACCCACCAGCTGATAGGCCACCATAATGACCAGTTGGCTTGATAAAGAAGTTCAAATACAGATCTCATTAACCTACATTTTTAAGGAAACTGAATTGCAGGTATATGTTCAGGTAATAGTCTCAGGCATTGGCTTACCAGCTGGCAATGAAGTTCTGATTGGTTGTAGTTCCTTAGGTATGTAAATTTGTTGATTTTCATATTATGTAGCAAATATAAACCAAAATATTGGTGTATTATTTTTGTAATCTATCGCATCAAAGAAAGTCAGAGGTCCACTTTCCCTCCCTCTCTTTTGCACTTTTCTCTTTCCTTTTCTTATTTTTCTAGCATTTGTTTCTTCTATATTTTATCATAATGAAACTTAATACAAACATTAAAAAAGAAGTATATACTGTCAGATGCAATACCAATTCAACATTAAAACATGAATCATCAAGAGAAAACTAAAAAACAGCTGAGGACATACTGTATAATTGGATAAATAATAGATGCAGAGATTAGGGTTGAATAATGAAAGAAGATCAACAAAATAAAAATAATTACAGAAATAGGGAAATATGCAAGAAATATTGTTATTGAATGGTATGTGCATATTGCATGAAATGCACAAAATAAGAACTGTAATAGTGTATTATGGTAGAATTAAGCAAATAATAGTTATAATCCAGATGTATAACATGATGTAGTCAAAAGAGATTTATATGGTATGATAATTGTAACTAGGATGTATAATATGATACAGCAACGTTCTATAATTGGAACTGTTATACATATTAAGGAAAAATGTGTAATAATTTTTTTAAAGAGAAAACTAAAGAGAGAAGACTAACATCCTTGAGTTAATAATGCACTAATATTCAATAAACTCCTATAATTACTCAAATCTGGGGACTTTTCAAAGAGTGCTGGGAAGACAGATATAACTTATTGTCTAAAACACAGCCATTCCATATGTTTGGAGCAAATATGTGTCATAAATTAAAAGTGATTCTTATATTGCTATTTTAAACTGCAAGAATATTTTTGCTAATTTTTAGCAATATGTCCATTTTTTCTCAGTCTTTTTTAAACCCTCTTACTAAAAGCCCTTTAGGTTTGTTTTCTTTTTTCTTCTTGCATCCTACTTGCTTACAGCTTAGCACACTTGTGGTTTACTAATCAATTCATCTCTAGCTGTTGCCTGAACTTGAATGATGGGTGCAAGTTTTTTTTCTTGTCTTATATGTCTAAAATGCTGTGGTAACATTTGGGGAAAAGTACCAACTTCTCTAATATTTGATTGATTGTATAAGTCTATCTCTTCACATTTGTTTTGATGATCTTTCTTGCTTTGCCTGAGTCCATAGACAATTGGGCACATTTAATACTTTTATCATGGAATAAAAGAACTATAGAAGAAACGAGCAGGAAATCCCTGTCATTTACATTCCTCAATTTGTTGCTTTTTAAACTATACAATTTACATTCATATATCATGTTTCCCCCAAAATAAAACCCAGACTTATATTTTTTGGGGCTCCAAAGATGCATTAGGGCTTATTTTTGGGGAAACATGGGCAAAAGGAGCCTCTGTGGCACAGTTGTTAGAGGGAAGTACTGCAAGCTACTTCTGCAGCTGCCTACAATTTGGCAGTTCAAATCCCACCAGGCTCCAGGTTGACTCAGCCTTCCATCCTTCTGAGGTGGGTAAAATGAGGACCCAAATTGTTGGGGGCAATATGCTGACCTGTAAACTGCTTAGAGAGGGCTGTAAAGCACTATAAAGTGGTATATAAGTCTAAGTGCTATTGCCATAATATGGACAAGCCAAGAGATGCTGGGACAGATTGACATCTGATTTAATAGAGGCAGGTGATTCTGACCCATGATGGTACCAGTAGTAGGCAGAGGCATGGAGGTGGGGAAGGGCAGGTGATCTCACCACATCGTGCAGCCTTCTGCCCTGTTGCGGCTTTAGGCAAGCTAAGAGATGGTGGAATGGATTGAAATCGGGTGATCCACTGCCTTTTAGTTTGCCTGTGGCTGTGACAGTGCAGAAGGTGCATGGCATGTCAGGATCACCTGCCTTTCCCCCATGCCTCTGCCTGCTATCAGTGTGGCCACGCATCAGAATCACCTGCCCCCCTGTGCCTCTGCCTACTGCCAGTGCCAATGCACATTGGAATCACCTGCCCTCCCCCCTGTGCCTCTGCTTGGAGGGACTGGCTGGTGGTTGCAGTGCTGGAAATCTTCTGCACCATGTGGGTTGTGGCTGCTGCCGTACACCATCTGTCCTGTGCTCTCACCACCTCCTCTGCTGGCCATGCCCTCTGATCACCCCCAGGCTGATGATGATCTTCACTCTGGCTTATTTTTAGGGTAAGGCTTATAGTAGGAGCACACTAAAGATCAGGCTAGGGCTTATTTTCTGGCTAGGCCTTACTTTCAGGGAAACACAGAATTAAACTGAAATCACATTGTGATTCAGTTTTGGCTTCACACAAATGCTGAACAAACCCATCTACTGTGATTTATAGGGATTTCCAGGGAGAAGGGGACAGAGTGGGCAAGCCGCAACATTACAGAACAAACTTTTCTCCTTAATGTTTGAATGCAATCCAAATACAGAAGGGCAGAGGTTACATTGTGACACCATGGCACATGATTAATCATTTTAGTGTCATTTGTCAGAAACAGATGCCTATATAAACTAGAGCAACCAACTTCTGCCCCATGTGAGAGATGGTGGGAAAGCTGGGAGCAAGTCAGCTAATATATTTGACCCAGGTGAGAAGACATCTGGGAAAAAAACATTTCAAAGAGATTCCATTTCAATTAATTCAACCACAAAAGAATCTGTGAAATTCCCATTATAGTTGCTAAGATTATTTTTGCTCCCATATTAGCATTAAAGATATTTTATTGAAATCTGCATGATTTTTGCTTCCTTCGTATTGTCAGCTGCATGGGCTTAATATTTGCAATAATGTATTCAACCACTACATACGAGAAAGAGATAGAAAGCAGAACAGAATAACAGAGTTGGAAGGGACCCTGGAGGTCTTCTAGTCCAACCTCTTGCACAAACAGGAGACCTTATGCCAGTCCAAACAAGTGGCTGTCCAGTTTCTTCATAAAAGTTTCTAGTGATAGAGCACCCACAACTTTGGTGACAAGCCGTTCCACTGGTTAATTGTTCTCACTGTTAGGAAATTTCTCTTTAGTTGCTGATTACTTTTCTCCTTGATTTGTGTGAAAATAATCACAAAAACAACCGGAGACAGTGAACAAGAGCTTTATTATTAAGCTTTTGAAACAGGGAATTATGCTCGTGGCAGAAGACATTTTCCCCAGGAGGGCTGGGGTTTATATACAGGTTCAAATATACAGTCTCTGCCCCTTTCCTGGGTTCACAATCTATCCAACTACGTATCTCCCTATGCCACACCCATAGCATAACACCTGTTTCCTTGTCTTTGGAAACTACCCTTGTTCTCATTGCTATGTCTTCCTGTTATGTCCATCAAAGCACAATGAATCATTAGCAGGCTTCCATTGTGTCAGGGTCACCCAGCATCTTTTACATTAATATCTTAAAGATCCTCCACAAACACAATATCAAGACAACATTCTGCACAGACAGAAAAATATCCACCATCCTAAGAAACCCCAAAGACATAATTGAGTTAGAAAACCAAGGAGTATATGAAATCCCATGCACCACCTGCCCTACCACATACATCGGACAAACCAACAGAAGAATAAATGCACGCATTGAAGGACACAAGAACTCAGTCAGAAAAGGAGAAGAAACTTCATCCCAAGTCCAACACTTTAAAGCCACTGGACACGAAATTGATTTTAAAAAAACCAGAACTATCGCCAAAATTGAAGACTTTAACAACAGAATAATCACAGAAGCCATTGAGATAGAAAAACGCCCCCACAGCATGAATAAACAAGATGATACCTCTCACCTACCAGCCATTTGGAAACCTGCCCTAACTGACAAACGAGTCCCAACCACCAAGTATGACACCAGACCCAAACTCATGATAACATCACATGAAGTCACCACCACACAGCCATTCAAAAAGCAAGTCTGAACCCACACCGATGACGATACATGACCACAAAACCAAAACCAAACTACAGCTGCAACATTAGCCACTTTAAACCCCTCCAATCCACACAAGAAGCAAACTGACACCCACTATGAAAACACGGCACAACCACAAACACGGAGCCAAACAAAAGCAGCACGACTCACCAGTTCAAGTCTGAGGCTGGCAGCTGAGGCCAGCCCACCCACTCAAAACACACCCCCACCCATTCAGAGCACACACCCCATTCAAAATACACCCCCACCCAATCAGATAACAGCTAAGCCCCCACCCAATCAGAGCACACCTCCACCCAATCAGAGCACAGCTAATCCCCCACCCAATCAGAACACACCTCTACCCAATCAGAACACAGCCAAGCCTCCACCCAATCAGAGCACACCTCCACCCAATCAGAACACAGCCAAGCCTCCACCCACAAAACACACCCCCTCTGGCAGTTTAAAAAGGAAAAAACAGCCACTGTCACACACTTCTCCCAGAAGAACGAAGCTGAAGACACCAGCCTGAAGATGACGGATGAGATTTCGTCGAAACGTTGCCCAGATACTTCCAATTTTATGTGGGAGAAAACCCGAATGACCAAAGACCTACATAAAAACACCTCCAAAAACCTCAGAAAACAAATATATATATATATATATAAAAGCACAACTATTACATGGGAAAATACCCGAAGAAACCTAAATACCATACATACATACATACATACATACATACATACATATATAATTGCCACATATAACAATTTGTTTCCATCAAATTGGAACAAATTTGATTTGCTTTGGCTTCTTGTCCTTTGGAAATTTGGTTGACCATTTCTTCTTTGTGGCAGCACAAAAACACCAACAAATCTACTATTTATCCAAACTGTGATATAATATCTTAACAAGCCATGTTTAGACCGCCCTAATATATGACTTTGCTTTACATCTTAATGAAAAGAAAACTTTTTCCATTTTGAATCTACTGCTTTAGAATTATATTTTAACTTAGACAAACTACACGGGCATCCATCCTTTCAGGGAAGGTTAAAAAAAGAAATATCCATCATGTCTCTACATGACTTCAAACACTGTTTTGGAACAGATACATGCTTTGGTCTTGGTTGCCTAGGCCCTGGTTCCCACAACAGTATTGTACTCCACAACTCTTGGGGAAAACTGAGTAGATATGTTGCCATCATCTATTTTACTCCAGAGAAATAATCTCTGCCACTGATTTACCAGGGAAGAGGCAAATCTCTTGTTCTGCTGCTTGATTTGATGGCAAGTCAGGCTAAAAGCTAGCTCTTTTCCCCATGATTAACACCACTGATTCATACAAATTCAAAGTCTTTATTGACATGGCAAAGTCAGAGACCTTGAATAAAATTGAAACAAGAGAAGAAACACATTATTGCTTTCTGAAAAGTTTGATCTCGGTCTCTCTCAGCTCAGGGACTGTTTCCTCTGTTCCCAGATCTTACACACACAGCAGAACACGTTTTATACATGATCTCAACCCATAAAATAAAACACATTCTCTACTGTGTAGTCAGCTTCAGTGATCCTAGCTTATTAGCCCAATTCACTAGATTCCAATCTGGGTATTGCAGCCTTATTTTGTTCTAACCGGTCTTGGAAGAAGTCCATGTCCTTTAACTTTTTCAGTGTCTGAACCTAGTGACAAATATAACAAGCTATTATCAGCATGTCTCAGCCTCATTCTCCTATGTAGGTATGAACCTGGTTAACAAAAGAGCTTAAGAAAACAGCCAAACTCAGATAATACCAAGAACCTAACTAGAATTTAACTATTTACCAGCTGGCATTCTGGTTTTCCTTTAAACTTGGGGAAACTATTACTTGACCAAGTACTTTTATGCAAGTAAAAAGCATACAGTTATGTTTTCTGGTGTGCCTACTATTGTGGCATGAGCCATTTCACAACATAGATTTGTGGAAAGGCTGCATATGTTTATAAACACAGCTGAGGCATAACCAATTAGCCAGATGAGAAAACATCTGGAAGCAACAGAAGGGAAGGAGAAAGAAACTCTTGATCTTGGGGTATCCATGTGTATAGAACCAGATTCTTGACTTGTGTAGAAGTTACTGTTTATTGTAAGGTAGTCTGAATCTGCAATAAAGTATCTACCCCAGCAGCATCTTTAACTTCCTGAGAAAAATGCTGGTTTCTTAGAGAAAGAGCTATTGAAAAGTCCTAGGGCAATTTCTGAGATTGAGGATCAAACAAAGCCTATTTTCATTCCACATTGTCTCTCTGGATTCTCTCTTGACCAATGTGTGGCTGTTTCACAACATCCCCCAATCCTTGCCTCTGTTGCTGTTTGGTTACATCAAACTTTATGTATTTACTACCATCATCTTCATAAATGTTCCTTATCCACACTTCTTGGGTCTTGTTTGGTGCAGGGAGAAATAAATATGTAAGAGAATCCAAGTTTTAAGAGAGTTTGAGAATTTAATGTATTTATTGTTGTTGTTTTTAGTTGTGAGCCACCCCGAGTCCTTTCGGAGAGGGGGCAGCATACAAGTCCAATTATTAAATTAAATTAAATTAAATTAATGACATTAATCACCAGAGGTTGTGGGGTGGGGAGGAGATCAAAGGTGGTATTCAGCAGGTTCTGACCAGTTCTGGAGAACCGGTAGTGGAAAGATTGAGTGGTTCAGAGAACCGGCAAATACCACCTCTGACTGGAGATTTTATAGTATCCTTCCCCTGCCACGCCCACCAAGCCATGCCCACAGAACCGGTAGTTAAAAAATTTGAATCCCACCACTGGAGGAGATCCCTCTGGAACAGACTGGAAACAATTTATGGCATCAATAGTGTGATATGTCAGTTCTAGTGCACACGTCCAATTTTTTTACTCTATTCTTGCTTCAGGTCAAAGTGGTTCTAAAGGGTTTTTGGAAAACACAGTTAGTTTGTCAGATACAAAAACATGCCATGGGCCATGTAATTCCTTTCCAAATATCTCCAGTTCTTTGAGAAAACGATCATCTATCTTTAGTCTTATTCAGAAATACTCCCCCCCCCGCATTTGCCATTTCTGTTTACCAATTCTCTGGGGAATTCTTTTGAAGCCCATTGTCATTTACTTGGTAAGCACACTGTGTAACTTATATGCTGTAAAGGCTCAACATTTGGTGTAAATATAATTCACTCTTGCTTAATATATTTTATTTTCTCTCAGGCTTTAGAATTTATTGCTTACCAAAAATACATTTCATTTTCATTGGGATTTGGCTTATGCAAAGCTTGGCATGGATTCAGTACTTAAGGTATAACTTGGAAACACAGTTTGGCAACCTAACACAGCCTCCCCCAATTTGGTACTCCTGAGATCCAAACTTAGTTACAGGTTGGAAATGAGGATGGATGAATTACTTAGTGGGAAATCTGTGCTTCATCCGTACCTTAAGGCAAACTAAGTTCCTGATGTCTTCTACTGTGATATTTGCTTTGGATAAGTTAGAATTAAATAGATTTATCTGACAGTCCTGTACATATTTCTTTTCAATGAGTTCAGAAACTCACTGAATTCAACAGGATTTACTCCCAAACAAAATTTTTTATTTAGGATTATACCATTGGTTTAATTAACTTTGAAAACAACACTCTGACTTCAATAACCTATTCATCTGCTTTTGCTAGCAATATTCAAGCTAGCACTTTCACTCTTGCAACTATTCCATTTTCATAATAGTTTTCAAAGCAGTTACCACAGTATAATCAGCACAAACTGTTGAGCAATAACCTCCAAAATGTAACCTAGAAAGTAAAATCAAATGGATCCAATGTTGCTTGCCAACTTTAAAATGATTCCAATAAAGGAATTGGAAGAACACTCTGTAAACAACGTAGGTTATATACAATATTTAAAATCTGTAATAAATAAAATAGGAACAAAGCTGTTCTTGACATGTTATAGAGATAACTTTAAAAGGATGGAAGTTGATCCCACCACATGTGTATTTGGTACCAGATTATACTAGCACCTAGGATGGAATGTGATTTAAAAAAACTGTGGGGGTTTTGTTTTTATCATTTATAGGGCTCTGATTATTGATAGTTATCCACAGTTATATTGTTTAAGATGGGAAGCCATATACATCTTTTAAAGATAAAACAAATTTGAATTGGTAAAAAGGTCAGCATTTTGATGGGAAGAATTAGCTGCACAAATTCAGAATGCACACCTGATATCTTTTTTTGCAGTATATGCAAATAGGATCTAGACCTTTTTGTAAGCCAGCAGTTTCAAGCAGAGTCAACAATATGATGCCACACTGAGTGCAGTTCTAAAGTTTATCAACAGATGTACAATCAGATACAATATCAGGCTTCACCCAGAGAGTACTTGAGCTTTGGCTCATAGTCAAGGACACAGCTTTCATTTTGGATCATAGAAAACATTTTAATAAAATGAAAACCAGTGACTATAAACTCTAGGATTTCAGCTTCATGTGCATAGCAATCTCAGATTAAAATCTTGTACCTCTTTCTCTCTTCCTTTTGTCATTCCAGATTATTTCTCACTGAAAGAAGTGGTCTGTACTTCTGCATTTTTCTTGTGATGGGCCAGTCCAGACTCAGACTTGTTTCTTCTGATCTCAACACTTACAGCATCCAAAGCTGGAATTTAAGAAAAATACTAAGATGCTCTATTGCAGGGGTCTGCAACCTTAAACAGCCATTTGGACCTGTTTCCCACAGGAAAAAAAAAACGGGAGCCACAAAACCTGGGTGGGTGTGGCCAACTTGACATCACTCACTCCCACCCAGTCACATGACCCCCTAGCCATGCCTACCCAGCTGGTCATTAGGGCAGAAAACCAGTTGTTAAAAAACACCAGGAACCACAACCCCCTCTTCCCTCTCTCTGTATCTCTCTGTCTCTCTCTCTCCCCTCTCTCTGTATTTCTCCATGTGACTCTCTCCCCTCTCCCTCTCTATTACCCCCTCTATCTCCCCCCTCTCTATCTCTCTCCCTCTCCTCCTCTCTCCTCCCCCCTCTCTGTATCTCTCTCCCCCCACTCCCTATCTTCTCCCCTCTCCCCCTTCTCTCTGTGTCTATGTCTGTGTCTTGTGTGTGTGTATCTCTGTATCTCTCTCTCTCTGTGTGTGTCTCTTCTTTCTCTCTCTCTCTTGGAAAGCTCTCTTTGGGGCTCTTTGCTACTGCTTTTCTTCTTGGCAACTTTTTAGAAATCCGGGCTGGCTGAGGAACGAATGCAAGCCACCATGGTGGTTTTCCTGCCCCACCTCCTTCTCTTCTTGTGACCCCCTGGCTGGCTGTGGCAGGGCCAGGAGGATGCACATGAGCAGGCAGACCCTCCTCAAGTGAGTGGCTGGGCTTGGACTGGAAGAAGCTCCAGCAAGAGTGAGGCACCGGAAAATCAGCCCTGGCTGCTTCTCCATCCTCTGCTGTCACCCTTACCTTCTCAGGCCAGGCAAGAAGTGACTGGGAGGGGAGGGTGAGGGGCAGGTGAGGGGAGGGTCCAGCCAGTGATGGGACAGGGAGCTGCAGCAGAGGGTCCAAAGAGCCCCATGTTGCTTACACTTGCTCTGTTGAAATATATTCAGAGGAAGAGATGGAAACTGAGACCTAAAGAGCAAGTCACTTACAAAAAGTTTGAAGGAATGGAATATGTTTAGTTTTATAAACAGGTGTTGAAAAATCTGAAGTGCTTTCCCCCAGAACAAGCATTGTCAGGGAGTAAACCCATCCAAGAAAGTCATTTGTTCAGGAGCTGCTTTTAATATCCCACTTTAATGAGATGAGAGAGCAGAGGTTTGAAGGCACTACTTTTCCATCACAGGCTTATGTTATGAAATAACTTCCCTCTAGAAATTCAGAGGCTTACAGCTGCGACAGGAAACTATTTTGTTTTCAGTTGCTCGAGACTACAGAACTCAAACCAGTACACAAAAATCGATCAGCTGGGTCTTCTTTTGTTGCTCTGCACAGGAGAAAGGAACTGGAAAGCAGGTTAGTGTGGTGGGGAGGGAATGGGGATTTTACAGCAACCTTTCCCTGGAGTGGGGTGGGAATGGAGATTTTATAGTGTCCTTCCCCTGCCATGCCCACCAGCCACACCCACAGAACCAGTAGTAAAAAAATCTGAATCCCACCACTGATTATACCTGCTTTATCTCCTGGCAGATAAAGACTCACAGACTGTCCTCTTTTCCACCCTGCATCAGATAGGCAAATTCTAGCTGAAATAGATGGTCCTGAAGAAATCCAGCCTCCAAGCACAGATCATGAGATGTAATCACCAATATCTAGAACTGAATCCCAAAACACATTGCCAGGCAAAGCACCTCCCTCTCTGTTACATGATTGTAATGGCCTTTACCCATGATCAGGTGGTTCACAGCAGTTTGCATTAATCACAACTTCCACAACTTTGCCATACTAGAGCAAATCTCTGATGGCTTGCTTTCTCCAAACTGCACTATTAGGGGATTAAATATGTTAACAGTAGAAAAAGAATATATGGTGCCATGGCATCTTCATGTTAATTGTGTTTTTTAGGCAGTTGGGAAGTATGCATTTTAAAGGTAATTAAAGTCACTGAAGCTTATGAATGCCAGTTGTTCCCCTTTCCCACCTGGTTGGAAAAGCTGTAAAGGCCATTCAGCTGTCATTGAAGATTGTGAATGCCAGTTGTTCTCTATTCATCTGGAAGCAAAAGCTTTCAGCATCTACCAAGCCCATCTACACTGTGCCATGAGCAGAAGTATTCTTTGTTGGGCTAGCAGTCATCCTCAGCTTCTTTCTAATTACTACTTTGTATTAAAACAATCAGATCTGGGTAAATTGGCAGGGCCAGAATAAGAAAAACACAGCATACCCAAAGGAGTGAATTTATATACATTAAGGTCCATGCTACCTATATTTGAAATACAGCCTAATAGACATGATTGAGTTTGTCTTGTTGCTTCATCTATTGGTCACAATCCAGATAGCATTAATTGAAGTGTATGAATTAAGCCTTTGGTTAAACTTCTCTCACCAAAATCAATGGATCTAAAAGCACTTGCCTTTGATAGGTCACATCTGCCCAGATTATAGTTTGGGAGAGTCGCTTTGCTGGCTTAGGCCATTGATTCCTTCTACTTTAGCCTTTTGCTTTCAAGAGACAGTTTGCCAAAACTGAAAATTAAACTCAGCTACAATATAACCGGACGGTAGGATAGCAGGAATCTTATTTTGACTATCTCAACTAATCAACAAATCCTCTGAAGCATGATATTTGGCTTCATATGATGGATTTTTTTATCTAAAAAAGAAATGGTTCTTGAGATTGGCAAAACTGCAGTTATCAGAGGAACTAAACTCGTTTGTATGGTAAGTTTTGATTTAATAGCTTTTTGTGCTGCAGTAAATGATTACTGAAGGCTTAAGCCAGTATTCGGATACAGGGTTGTGGCCTCAGAACGTGAGACTATTTTGTAACTGTTCTCTGTCAGATATCTAATTGTGTCAGAAGCATGAATAAATGTAACAAAATCCAACGAAGCAGATAAATATTAAATTTTTGCTTTATATCAAAAGGCAAGTCAATATAAAAACAGAAATTTGTATTAGATTAAGTGATATCAAACCTTTTAGGGGCCTGTTATTTCACGGCATAAAAGGGGAGCTAATCTGTTGTTTCCAGTGATGTGTTAAAGAATCCTGCCACTTAACAAATTTTATGCCCTTCAGTTGCTATGCATACTGTTGCTTATTGCATGATGACAGCACCCCAATGGTAGTGTGCTACCTAAAAACTGAATTTCCATAGCTTCTGCTGTGAGCAAGTTTTGTAGGGTAATAGTGGTAGTGTTTTATTTCTGTATTTCTGCACAGTGAGGTCACCCTGTGTTCATAGATGTTCCTGTTCTCATGAGAAAGGCTTCTTGCCATGTATCTTTTTTCCCCTCTTCAATTTCATCAGTCTGACTTATAAACAAGACCTTGAATCTAGTTTTGATGGCTTCTATACCTATCACAATATGCTCAGTTAACACGCTGCACAAAATGTGCCAGGATAGAGCCATTGAATATTGAATTCTTTTTTATTTTGCTTCATTGGAGCACTAAAATTATTGGATGCAAAGGAGTAGAGTAAAGTAGAGTAGAGTAGAATAGGAATAGAACTATTGGCCAAGTATGATTGGACATACAAGGAATTTGTCTTTAGTGCATAAGTTCTCAGTATACATACAAACAACCAAGTAATATAATCATAAGATACCGATAGGAGAAGGTAGTAGAAAAGATAAGAATAGTAATACAGCCATACTACATGGGTAAAAACCCTTAGATATAAGACAGTAATATAGTAATAGTATCTAGTTGTGCACAACTAGATTTATTTGCAGATCAAAAGGACAGTGGTGTGGCAGAGTTCATGATAAAAAGTAGGTAGCATAATTTAAACCAAGACTAGAGTTTTAGTTTCTCCCAGATTTTGGGAGTTCAGCTTCCATCAATATCTGTCAGCATGGTCAATGAGAAAGGACAGGGGAAGTTGTAGTCTAACTTATTTAAAAGGCTCCAATTGCTCACCTTCTGTTTTAATTGTTAGCTTATTTCTCTTTAATGCACTCTGTCCTGCTGTATTCCTGTCAGGAAAAAAGTATTTCACATTAAAAGATACATTGATTTTATTTGCAAAAGTTTAATGCTGCTTTAGTCCAAGAACTAAAGTAGTAAACCACAAGTAAAAACAACAACAGGACAATGCCAAATAATAAAGATGTTAAACCAGCTTTCCTCAATCTGGTGTTCTCCAGATATGATGGAAGTATAGAAAAAAAATCTAACATAATATGGACAAAGCTGACTTAAAATTTTAACTATCACAACTCCAATTCACCTGGTTGGGATGTGCTGCTTTTCACTGAGGATGTAAAATCTAACCATTGAACAATAGCTCTTTCTTTGTGTTGCAAAATCCTGCTCTGTTTTCAAGTAGTTTTCTCAGAGTATGGTTGAAAGAATTATACTGGGGGGAGAAAATGGAACAGTCTATTTTTGTATAAATGTTTTTTTGCTCTGTATAATTTTTATCTGAGGACATAATTTAGGACTCAGTGTGCACCCCTCTTGAAAAAGAATTCCATACATTTGCTCTTTTCTTTAAAGATATTCCCATGAGTATAGAGATCAAAAGTAGATGTGATGTTAAAAATGCATATTTATATTTAATATGCACATTTTTTAAAGGCTGCAGATAGCTAAGGGGAATTTTCTTCCAATGCAAATAACATCTTCAAACGTGTAATCTCTTCATGACTTTAGTAGTGTGGTATTCCTCCTGGCCTATTGTGACTTGATCATTATTAGTAGCATCCACCTAAGGGCTTAAATTTGCAGCTTCTAAAATTATGCATATTTAAAGGAAAGAAGCCATTAACTTCACATCTTTTTTTCTCTCTCCAAAAACAAAGGGTTAAACAGTTCCACAATTTGACTCAATTCTACTCATGGTTCCTTTTTTCTTCTTGATTTTGCAAGTGGTTTTGGTTAACCAGGTAGCTGCACTAAGTGATTGAGGACCTACCACCAGTGTTGGTCTTAGAACTGCGCTACAAATCTTTGAGACAAAAGGAAGGGAAGAAAAAGGTTGTTGGTGTTTCACTTTTCTGACTTTTTTCAGGGTTTTTTTCTTTTTTCATGAAGAGATATTTCAGATATTTAAACTTCCATTAGAAGTTTAAACTATCCTTTCCTTAGTAGCATTCTGAAGTTGCAGCTCTTCTGGAGGGTATTTTGGGATGAGGTTAGGATGAAGCTAGCTATGGTTATTGATTAAGTTTGTTGCTCTATTTCAAAAGGAGTTAAATTATTTTAACATGAAATTTTATTGTTGTCATATTAATGTATGAATTATTTATTGCTATTAAATATTGTTGTAAACTGCTAGAAGTCCTTGGAAATTACAGTGGGATACAAATGTGATAAATAAGTGAATCAATAAATAAATACATACAGATATGCATACTTCTGACTCATTTCCAGAATAATGTGGTTACATGTTTTCTATTCATTAGAATTCAAGTCAAAATAAAGTCTTTTCCATAACTGTGAGACAGATTGCATTTCTATGTAAATTACACCAACTATTTCAAAGTTTGCATCTAATAAATTAACATCTATATTTATGCAAAATTGTGCCCTCTTTTGTCCTCTTTCTTGTTAATACATAAATGATCGTTCTATTATAGAAACAGGCAAAAGGATTTCAAATGTAAAGTAGAAAGAATTAAGCAAAATAATTGGATAGCTCTAGCAGACCTACGTTCCATCTTTTAAAATTGAGGCTACAAATTCTTCATCTCAAGCAGATAGTTCATGTTCTTTCTTGCTCAGAGATCACAATATCTTTCACTAGGTTTTCTAGCAATGGGCTAATATTCCATTCAATGATATGTGAATTATTTGACCATATCAGGTTAAATCTGCTTGAAAGGGCTGAAGGGATTTCTTGGGGTCCCGTCGGCCGGGCAATGCCAGCTGGCGGTCCCCCGATGATGTGCCTATTCTGTCGCAGTCCCTGACCTCTGGAATCAGCTCCCCTTGGAGCTCCGCCTGGCCCCTGACCTCTGCAATTTCCGCCATGACCTGAAGACCTGGTTGTTTAACCAATCCAGGCTGTGACCCTTGGGTGGGGTGGTTTTAGATTGTGCATTGATTTTAAGTTTGTATTTTGTCTTGGGGCTTGTTAGGTTAATTTCTTTTAACTATTTATTGTTATTGTCTTTTAACTGTGAGCCGCCCCGAGTCTTCGGAGATGGGGCGGCATACAAGTCCCATTAATTAATAAATAAATAAATAAATAAATAAATAAATAAATAAATAATTGGGAGGAGTGGCGAGGGAAAGGGATATTTAATAGCAAAGATCATTGCCTTATCAATGCCTTTTATAAAATGAATGGGTGGATTATAAATCATTAGTTTCTTTATCACATCTTCACTGCTTACTTTCTCAAGCAGCCCTCTCATTTGTATCACTGTTGAGGGATGTCCTCTGAGAAGTATTAAACCTGCTACTTTAAAATGCCAGGAACAGTTGGCATTTGGACTGAACAGCTTCCAGTTTTATAACTGCAAATCAATTTGTATAAAAAGCATGCAAATAGGTGGAAAAAGAATTAAACATCACCAATCTGTTACAAGAATATCTGTGTATAAAAAGATCAGTAAAAGAAATCTAGCCTGGCAAAGGCTATCGAAAATCCTCAAAGCTGGAATTTATTGTGAAGAGGTGAGGCAAATGGAGGAAGGGAGTCAACAATAATTCAAGATGGTTCACTTGGTTTGTTTTGAAGGCCTGAGGCCTGGGCCAGAGGACCAGGCATCGAATTCCATTTTTTAAAAACTACTTTGGCCTATGTTGATTAATCATGTTTTCATATGCTATCTAACCAGCCTCCAGTAGCCTGTCATGTCAGGATCTTTCTATATTCAGTATGCTATAAATTTGGGGGAAGAATAAAAATGGTTAAACTGAATATAAAATAGTAAATATTTAGCTACTATCTTTATATTAACGTCATTTTACAAGAATATCTTTGGGGAGGAATAAAAAGAGTTATGATGATATGCATGAGATATAACTGAAAAGACATCAGGTAAAGGGCACGGATTCAATCACATAGTCATGGCTGCCATATTGTCTGTTTTCATTCCACCCTTAGAAACTCTTGCTAGTTAAAATTCTTAAAACAGATTAGTAATATACTAAGGGGGAGCATTTTTGTGCCACAGAGAGACCCCTCAGGAATTTATTTAAATTAGTAGTAGCTTATGAAAGAAGAACTTTTGCCCCCCAGAATTTCAAATCTATGATTGGGATGCTATTTAAACCTCTGTCAGCTGCCACCTTACTAGTGTACTTCTATGCTTTGCTACCATGCAGTGACAGTCTGCCATGAACTCAGGGAGAGTGAGTGAGAAGGGGAAATGCTTGGGGGCAAAGCAAAAGTAACTGCTGTATCTCTCAAGGTACTGCTTCAAGGTCACCCAGCTGGGAGAAGAAGGCAACTGCATACCAACATACGCTTGAAGTGACCGTTCTGGAAACATCTTGCTTGAACCTGATTGGTCATTGGGGGAGGGTCAGCAATGGGAGGCAGTTAAGGGAGGGAAAAATTGAACTTGGGGATTTTGGCACACGATTCTCAGTTCTGGTTATGCATTACTGCAATACTCTTGACTTCTACTAAAATTATACCCTTCTCAACAAATGGAGCCAAGGATCATTTCTATTTACAGGTTTAAGTGCTGACAGGTCTGACAACCTCCATATTTTTGTGGAATTTAAATGATTTAAAAAAAAATCATTTATGAATGGAACTAGAAAGCTATTTTTCCTTTCTTTTCTTATTATGTCAAAAATGTGGCTTGAACTTTGCTTCCAAATCAGTTGTTTTTCCTGCATCAGAGGTGGAAATATGGTTTTCAATGCTGTTGCAAGGAAAGATAAAATTGATCTCCATAAGAAACTGACACTTTGGGATAACCCCAGTTTGAGAATTTCAGAGAAATACTTTGTTCTAAGGTTGTTCAGTAAAAAATATTAATACTCTACATCAACTTAACTTTTGTAAGCATTGTTTCTTTTTACAGAAAGGAAAATGAAAATAGATGTTGGTAATTTGGAAAATAACAGGGGAAGGAGAATGAAAGTTCAGAATACAATTTTTGAAAGCTCAATAGGTTAGTTTTAAAGAATATTAAATATGTATCTTTTGACCATAAGTTGCAGTTAATTCAATAATTTTTTAGTGTACTAGACACAGTAAAGGATGTTTAATAAGAGCTGAATATCCAATTTGCTAGAAATATAAATTAAAGGGACAGTAATACATATGCCTGCTGCAGGATTTTCCATTTTGGGTTAATATTCAGGAGTTTGTTAACATGGCACGGTTACAGAAAAAAATGGGTTCAAAATGTTAATTTAGTGAACTATATAACAAAAATGTGGAATGCAATGACCTGGATTTATTGGATATAGCTAAAGATATTTTACTTAAGTGGAAAGACTCTGTAAAACCCAATCTGAAATTTGAGATGGATAAAAAGAATCCACTTTCTGCATATGAACTTGTTTCCAATTGGTATAGAGGAAAATCTAACCAATATTTTTCTGGGTGCTGTTTTAAAAAAGGGCTTATTTTTTCTCTCTTTCTTATTATGCATATTACTTCTTTTTCCTAGTTTATTTAATGCTTGTTATATTTCCACTTTCTTTCTTGTCTTTCTGTATAATATAAGAAATATAATTGAACAAATCAATCCAGAGTTTTCATTCATGACACAAATGGTCAGGCTCAATTATTCTTATTATGCAAAAACTCACTCTCTGGAAAAAGCTCTAATGCTAGGAAAGGTAGCAAAAAAGAGAGGAAGAGGACAAATAGCAGTAAAGTGGATGAACTCAGGCAAAAGGTGCACATTGGAAGGACAGATCATTATAATGAAAGTCTACCTATGTGGTCACTAAGAATCAAGAATAACTTGATGGCACATACGACAATCATCCAATAAAATAAGCAATACCTATTATTTAAAATATCCTAGTTTTATCAGTTACCAGCTTCAGAGAGATGGTAGCAATACTTGTCATAATAGTCTCAGGAGCTGAGCATACTTTCTCCTAGCCTTTTTCAAGAAGGCAGAATCTTTCAATAGGAGATCAATTGGGATTTCTGAAATGCTGAGTGATGATCCAAACTTAAGAGAACTTACTCTAGAGTATATGTGTCTATTTTACTGTATATGTGATATTACTTTTTTTTTCAATTACTAATAAAAATACATACATGGTCAGCTAGAAAGCTGACAGCCTTGTTCGAGACCTGAGCACAGTATGATGGGGTAAGCTCCTATTCCTGTCCCAGCTCCTGTCCACCTAGCAGTTCAACAACATTCAAATGCAACCCGATCATAGATACCACTTTGGTGGGAAGGTAACAGCATTCCGTGCACCTAGGTGTATAGTCATGATGGTCACGTGATCACGAAAATGTCTTCAAACAACGCTCACTTCCTTGTTTAAGAAATGGAGGTGAGCACTGCCCCCTAGAATTGGAGACAGCTGAACATAGGAAACCTTTAGCTTTACCTTATTTAAAATAAAATGTTATATTGTAAGCCTTTGATTGATAGGCTGAGAGTTAAAATGTAACTATAGAGAAAGAGGTTCCCGTAAGTCTATAATTATATGTATAACTGTTGTAAAGATTGGAAGCCACTTTTTCTATCTTTTCTTCCTTTCTTTCTTTCTTTCTTTCTTTCTTTCTTTCTTTCTTTCTTTCTTTCTTTCTTTCTTTCCTTCTTTCCTTTCACTGAGCCCTGGTGGTGCAATGCAGTATTGCAGGCAAACTCTGTCCACAGGCTGGAGTTTGATCCTTGGGGGGCTCAAGGTAGACTCAGCCATCCATCCTTCCAAGATTGGTAAAAGGTGGACCTAGAATATTGGGGGCAATCTGCTGACTTTGTAAACTGCCCAGAGAGTGCTGTAAAGCACTATGGGATGATATAGAAAAGTCTCAGTGCTGTTGCTATTAACTTGCGGGAGACCCTGCTGCCAGGAACGGCCTCCTAATGTCCCGTGTGCTCTCACAGATGGGGCCTCCTTGGGGTACCATCAGCCAGACAATGTCGGCTGGTGACCCCCAGGGGTAGGGCCTTCTCTGTGAGAGCACCCACCCTATGGAACCAACTGCCCCCTGAGCTTCTGACGGCCCCTGACCTCCGCTCCTTCCGTCGTGGCTTGAAGACATGGTTATTCCAACTTGTCAACCTGGACTGGGGGGCGGGGTTGGGAGTTTTAACGATTTGTTTTATGATTTTAATCTTGATTGGGTTTCTAGTTAGTTTTTAACTGTTGTGATATTTGTATTGTATTGTTTTTATATGGTTGTACGCTGCCCCGAGTCTTTCAGGAGATGGGGCGGCCTAGAAATCCAAATAAATAAATAAATACATAAATAAATAAATAAACAAACAAACAAACAAACAAACAAACAAACTGCTTTTCTTCCACCTTTTTTCTTTTTGCACTGTAGCTTTCTCTTTTATTTCTTCCTTTCCCTCCCCTTCTTACTTATTTTAGTTTCTATTTATTTCTATTTACTTTTATTATTCTTTTAAAAACTTTCAATAAAATTATGTTTTTAAAAAGATTGAATGATTGATTATAGACTATAAATCGTTTTCAATTCCTACTGACCACATAGATCGATTTTGTAAGCCTTCACCTATGTTTAAAAAAAGTTAGGTGATTTCTTTTTCTTAATAGTCCAGAACTAAACGATGACTGAATAAGTAAAATCTTTGTATAGCACTGCACAATACGATGCAACTTTAATTTTAGCATAAACTAATGATTTCCACAGCCTATAATGTTCCTACAACATATTTTATCTGGATGAGCACAAAGCTTAGCCCCATCTGCTAATTCTTTTATCTTTCAGATCCAGGCCTGGATATAAATTCAAAAACATAGTCAAATCTTTGGATTGGCTGGATCTGAAAACAGTAAAATTTGCACCAGGCTTTTTGGTATTTATTTACACCTTCAGATAAGCTTCTTTCCCTAGGCTGTTTATACACATTCCCAATTTGCCAGATAATTGTTCAAAATCCCCAAAGTCCATGGGCCTGAACTGAGCCCCAAAGTCCATGGGCCTGAACTGAGCTAAACTAACTCCTTCCATATCACCTCACAAGTACCATATATCAGGCCCAATTCAGCATCTCTCTGGATACTCAGACATCATGTTCTGACAAATGTGGCCAATACTGGAAGAATGAGAGGCATCAATAAGAAGGAGTGATGATAATTCTGATTGGAGCTTAGCTATTTAGGCATCTTGAATGTAACCCTTTCATTTCCTTTTCTTTTTAAAGAACCTGCATTTATATCCACCATGATGGAATGGGTGTGATTGCCTGGATGTAGGAGGCTGAAATGTTTCCTACCCCAAATATCTATCTGGATACTTACCCAAGTGAAGCCTGTTTATCTTCAGCAAAGGGCTGCCTCACGTGCAAACGTTATCAGCACTGTTCATCAGCTTATACTTAAAACAGTTTTACTACTGCAGTTAATTCAGTTGCTTCCCATCTCTGAACCCATTTTGCAGAATGGATACATAATGAGGCAGACTTGGTTTTCATTCTCCTGACTTGGAATAATGCCCATCTGTTTGAAAAGGCCAGGAGACCAAGTAGCGAAAACAAAAGGAGTGGGTTCAGAGGATTTTGGAGTTTAGAGGACAAACCAATGGCATATGAAGGAGGGGAAGCTGGGTGGGGGATTCTGGGAGTTGAAAGCCTACACAGGTTGATAAACAGCTGAAGGACCGTTCAATGCAAATTTAGTTTAATGATTAAGAGCTACATTTAGGGAGGGCCCAGTCCACCATCCATGGATTATTTGGGCAGCAGACTGAGAATGAGCCCAGGTAATATGTTTGCAGCATTTTTGTTGCGGCGAACAATATAGCACATATATTGCAGTTGTCAGTAATTCTGCATATAAATGTATCATTATTACTAATTCAATTTGCAGGGCTGTCCATCTCATCAAAACCACTCTGGGCAGCTTATAACAGATCAAAATAATCCAATAAAAACATTAAAAACAAACATACAAACACTATCCATAATCCATTTTAAGCAAAAAGTAAGGGGCAGAATCCATTCAAGGGCAGAATCCATTTTTTTCCCATCAGCTTAACACAGTCATTGTAAAATCCCCTCACCATTGGCATACTGCAGGCATAATGCCAGAGCTATGTCTTCAGGGCTTTCCTAAAGGCCAGGGGAAGAAAAGGTCAGGGCCCATCTACGATTCAGGAAAATAGTGTTCTATAGGTAGGTACCATTGGCAATAAAGGCTGTATTCCTGGGTCCACCAATTATACTCTTTCATTCAGGATCAGTGACATGCCTCTCCTACCAGTTCTGATGAGACAGGCAGAGGTAACTGAAGAGAAATAATTCTTCAAATAACCAACTAATCAATCAATGGTGTACCAAAAGTCAGATTCCATAGGCCAATCACAATTGTATTTTATGAATTGTTTCTTTTTCAGAATAAATATTATCATGTTTAGGAATATTCAAAGATCTCATGTCAAACAAAATGTTTAGAAGAAAATGGCAAACATTTAATGAAATTTATATAATAAATTGTCTATGAGGCCTGACTGTTGCTATTTTCTATATATTACTGTATGCAAACCTGTGCCTTCAAATAGAAGACTGTTCCCTGTCAGTGCTATAAAGGAGAACATACAACCACTCTTTGATCAGGTTTACTACATGAATAAGTAAGAAACATTTTCAGCAATTAAGGAAAGCAGCACACAAACGTGAAATAGTTTGCTGTTAAGCACCTGGGCTGATTTTCCATGTTATCAGGTAGCATAAAAGAAACAGAAAGTGTGCAGGCCTTCCCTGGAGTCTCAGTTCAATTTTATGCACGTGAAAAGCAAATACATGCTCCCAATACATTGAATTGTGACTGTAGCAATTTAGCAGAGTTGCCCGTAGCATCTTCTCTGAGTACAGCTGGATATCAGAGGTGTACAGATAAAGTATTATTTATGAGAAATGGTGATGGTGGGAAGTGGGCATTTATCCAGGAAACTCTGAGATACAATGGTGCTTTAGGCTTTGTGGGTATATTTATGGAATTTAAAGGTCAAGTAATAGTTTTCATTCCTCTATTTGCTGCAGATGATTTTATTGAACATTTTCATTATTCCTTTTGATATTTCCACACACTTTCTTTTAGGGGTGAGAGGGAGGG
This sequence comes from Naja naja, assembly GCA_009733165.1. Taxonomy (NCBI): domain Eukaryota; kingdom Metazoa; phylum Chordata; class Lepidosauria; order Squamata; family Elapidae; genus Naja; species Naja naja. The sequence continues at coordinate 66,239,864 of CM019148.1, forward strand.
GTGAATATGATTTCTATCTGTGCCTTGAGTTATAGGATGTAGAAAATGTGCAGTGAATATGTGATTACTGTATTAAGCCCTTTTACCTAACATATATTTGGTCCTCCGTATTGAAGAGTTTTTCACTCAGAAAGTGATCTGAATTTGTAAGGAAACATGGAATAAAAAAAAATCAAGGTCAAAGAAAGTTCTCTAAATTCTGGTGCTTGTCTTTCTTATCATGTACTTGAAAGCATTGCTAATTATGCTTATAAAGTTGACAAATTTCACGGTATCAGCCTCTGGTCATTTTGCATGTTGTTGAAATTAAAAAGAGGGAGAAAATATCAGTAGTAACTGACAGTTGTTTGTGATTAGAAATGCCTAAGTGACAATTAGGACTACGTCTGAAAGAAAATTAACAGTAAGACAAATGAAAATACAAATTATGTTTATGTGTGTTTTGGGTTTTTTCTCCCAGCCGATGCAAATTAGGAGCTGGTGACTCTGATATTATGGAGAATGTATATGCAGAATGCATGGCGGGGAGTTGGGTTGGGGTTGGGGCTCTAAGAAAGTAAAAAAGAGGGTCACTAGGGCCCCTTTAATTAAATTTTTAAATAAATTCTTAAGTAGGTTAGGGAGGGGGTTGGGAAATGATGCTGGGAGGGTGGACTGCAGCCCAGCTCGTGGTGGGGGTGGGGGCTGGGGGCCAGTGGGGGCCAGGAGTGCGGGCGGGACCCGATCCTAGGGTGGTTGGGATCGGGGAGGCGAGGCATAGGGCCAGATCATGTGTTGGGAGCTCGCTATCTTGAGCAGTGGCACTCCGACCTATGACCTCCTCCTGGGGGCAGGGGAATGGGGACCCCTGGGCTCAAACTGGTGTATTTTAATGCCAGGTCCGTGGCTAATAAGTCTTCCCTCCTCCGTGAGGTGATTGAGGAGGAGGCTGCGGACCTGGCTTGTCACGAGACCTGGTTGGGCCCAGAGGGAGGAGTCCCTCTGGTTGACTTATGCCCCCCAGGTTTCCGGATTTTGCACTGGTCACGGGCTCAGGGGAGGGGTGGTGGAGTGGCTGTGGTTATTCGGGAGACCCTGATTCCAAGGGAGGTCACTGTTCCAGAGATAGGTGGAAGTGAGACCCTCCTCCTGAGGTGGGGGCCTGGTGGTCAGGTGGGCTTGCTGCTAACATACCTTTCCCCCAGCTGTGTGGCAGCAACCCTGCCTGGGTTTCTCGGCGTTCTCTCGGGGGTGGCAGTGGATCTCCCAGGGCAGGTGGGGGCCGTCGCCAGGGGGGCCTTTGCCCAGGTCTGGCTGGTTCACCAGCTTGCCCATTTCTGGACCGAGATGCCCTGCGTACAGTCACTCATGCCCTTGTTACCTCGCGACTCGACTACTGCAATGCTCTCTATTTAGGACTGCCCTTGCACACCATCCGGAGGTTGCAGCTGGTGCAGAATCGCGCCGGGTTGTGATGGGAGTTACCTGATTCTCCCATATTACCCCCCTCCTGCGCAGCCTGCATTGGTTGCCGGTTGCGCTCTGGGTGAGGTTCAAGGTTCTGGCTTTAACATTCAAAGTCCTACATGACATGGGTCCACAATATTTGAGGGAGCGCCTCCTGCCAATATCAGAGACTAACCGTCCTGTACGGGCACACAGGCAGGGGCTCCTCAGGGTCCCGTCGGCAAGCCAATGTTGGCTGGCAGTCCCCCAATGGCGAGCCTACTCTGTGGCGGCCCCTGACTTATGGGATCAACTGCCTCTGGACCTCCGTCTGGCCCCTGACCTCCGCACCTTCCACCGTGATTTGAAGACCTGGCTATTTGACCAAGTCGGGCTGTGATTACCTAACCAGGGGTATGGGATAATTTTAACTCTAATTCAGTTTATTGGACTTTATAGTGGTTTAATTCTTTTTTAATTATTTATTGTATTTGTATGTTTTAACTGTGAGCCTCCCCAAGTCTTGGGATGGGTCAATATAAATAAATAAATAAATAAATAAATAAATAAATAAATAAATATTGATTCAGAGCTTTAGCAGCAATCAGATGCTCTGGAGAAGCAGCGTTTAGACAGAGATGGCCTTCTTTGATCCTACAAGGACATTTCTTATCAGTAGTTCATAGTCAGATGTTCTGTTCCTCAACAGGACATTACCTGGTAGCTTGCAGCCACTGCTCATTAGGGTTGGGATTTGGGAAGCAGTAAGATTCGTAGTTCTTACCAAGGGCATCAACCTGCAACTTGAGGGTGAGGGTTAGGTTCTTGCATAACAACACCAAAGCTCCCACTTCCATTTCAGTTTCCAGAAGTGACTTGCTACTTATTGGTATCTTCATCTAGATCTTCCTTTAAAGAGGAATCAACCCTGTATGATGAAAGAGAAGAAAGTATAACATTCTTGGGATAAAACTCAGTAAGCTCGGGCTTCAAATCCTCAATTTTATTTCTCCTTGTTAGCCCCCTTGTTGCCTCTTTGTTGGCTAGAGTCATATCCTGGATCATGACATTGATTTGGACCTTGTTCCAAGCAGGACATCATGTAAGATAGGGATGTCAAACTTGATTTCATTGAGGGCCACATCAGGGTTGTGTTTGACTCAGAGGGCTGGGGTGGGCGTGGCCAGGTGATGGTGAGATGGTGTGATAGTGATGGTGTGATGGTGATGGGCATGGCCAGGGTGATGGCATGGCCACATCGATGTCACTCATGTTAGGGGCACCTGTGGTGGCCCAAGCACTCTGCCAGTGAAAATGGGCTCCTGGGCTCTGTTTTCAGCTGCCACAGCCCCCTGCAACCCTCTGCCAGTGAAAATGTGCTCTGTTTTCACTCCTGAGCAGAAGGCTGTGGCAGCCAAAAATGGAGCTCAGGAGCCTGTTTTCGCTGGCAGAAGCACTGCCAGCTGGTCCGTTGCTGTTTGTAGGGCACCCCCGTAGACCAGAACTAAGTACCCCACAAGCTGGATCTGGCCCCCAGGCCTTGAGTTTGACATGCCTGATGTAAGAGGAGAGTTGTATAATATATACAGGAATGAGTGATTGGTCCCTCTTTTCCTGACTTTTAAATGCAAATTAAAACTGCCTGCTTTGATTTGAAATGTTGTCAATCTGATATCGGAAAAGTACATAATGTAATACTTGTGATATATAGATCAAAACCAACCACACACCAAATGCATGCTAAAAATGGTAAATGTAATTTTTTTTAAAGTATACACTGTAGTTTACAAGAATGCCTGTTTTAGTACAATTACAGTACATATAACAGATAATCAGAGTTGGAAGGGACCTTGTAAGTCATCTAGTCCACCCCCCCACCCAAGCGGGAGACCCTACACCATTTCTGACAAATGGTAGTCCAATCTCTTCTTGAAAGTCTCAAGTGATGGCGCTCCCACAACTTCCAAGGGCAAGGTGTTCTATTGGTTGATTGTTCTCACTGTCAGAAAGTTTCTCCTTGTATTTGTACACTTCTGTGACTGTGAATAGCATAGGATCTGGATGTTTCTCCCATACTCTCCTTTTAGCTTTTCAAGAAAGACTTTCTGAGAAATGAGACAGTCTGGCACACAGAGCCTCTCTTGTTGCTCTGGGGATTTTCTGATTTCTCTTCAGGGAGAATATGTCAATCCTATCTTGTCTGAACTGATTTTCCATTTGATCTCCTAGTTCTGCATTAACCCAGGATCCTCTATTATATACATTCTTCCTGTGATAAATTACTGTCTTAAAGGGGAGGACCAAATCCTCATACTAGTGGTTGGCAGACTGGAGCAGCTGCCAGAACCTAGGCAAGGTGGATGTGTCAGAGTATATTCATGAACTGGAATAGAGCATGGTAACAAGGTCAGCCAATGAATAGGCATAGAAACTAAGTTAGCCAATGAGGACTGTTTGGAAACTGAAACTAGAAGCAGCCTAGGCATGGCTCTATATTAAACTCTGCAGCTCTGAAGCTATGTTAAGCTCTGAGTCTGTCTATTGAAAATGAAACTGCTTCTCTCCTCTGCTGTGTGTCTTGCTTGCCTGCTGAACTAAAGTGAAACTGATGTCTGTTTCTGAGCTCCTGAGTTGCTGTTCTGCTCTGAGCCTGTAACATGTCTGCTTCTGTTTGTGTTTGTTCCATGTTGGAGAAATCTACAATTGGTATTGTAAAATTTACTTTATGTGTTTATAAAGAAGTTAAATGAAGCCTTTGTGTTTACTTTTCTGGTGCTGAATTTATGCTGCAATACTCTGAACAGGATGCTTAAGTGTGCTATCTCTGAAATGAGAAGTTCTACTGGAAATCTGTAAAAGAACAAAAGCAGAATAGCATACACCTCAGGGGTGGGATTCTACTGGTTCGTACCAGTTCAATAGAACTGGTTGCTCCAATTCCCGGTAGTTCAGAGAATGGGTAAAACGGGCCCCTGGCTGGCCCCGCCCCTCTCCACCTGCTCCTCCGTTCCCTGCCCAGTCAGTCCTTATTGCGCATGTACCACATTGTGCACATGCACGACAATCACTGACGGCATTCTCCCTCAACCCGCCCTGCCCAGTCACTCCTTATAGTACATATGCACTACATCACTTCCCACATTTTCCCACCCGCCACCATCGCTTCCAGAAGCAGCAGCAACCAGCCAGCCAGTCAGTCAGCCAGCCAGCCAGCCAGCCTTCCACCATCTGATCTCCCTAAGCGAGTGAGGTTCTGCAAGCCCTGGTTGCCTACATGCTGCTACTGCCACCAGCCCCAGTTGAGTCCCAACTCTGGGCCAGCCTCGGCCACCACCGCCCCACCACCACCTCACCCTTGCCGCCACAACCACCAACAAGCCCCAGCTGAGTTCTGACTCCCAGGCTGGCCTAGGCTGCCACCGCCATGCCACCACTGCCCTCAGCGCTAAGGTTCTAGCAAGCTTTCTCCCCCCCCTTGCCTGGCTTCCTTAGCCACCTGCACCATGGCTCCATGCAGCACTTGTAACCTAGCAAGCTTCCCCACCCACTTGCCTGGTTTGCTGGTGGCCAAGAAGAAGGCGAGCCAGGGCTGACCCGTTGCCGCTTGGGTCCTGCCCGGATTCTCTGTAGCTGCTGGGCCTTGCCTGCTAGGAGCAGGGGTGGGGTGGGGTGACCAGGGAGCATGATGCTCTGCTCTCCGGGCCTGCATCACCCAGGCAGCATAGCATCAGGGAAGACAAGCCAGGGCTGAGAGCCTCTAGGCTCCCCACCAGCCCGCACCTCCACATGGCACAGCAGGCAATGAGGTGCACCCTGGTGTGAAGAACAGGGCAACGAGTCCCAGCTGCTGCTGCTTTGCCAGCCAGAACCAAGCTGGTAGCCCACACGCCGTCTCCTCACAGAAGGTCCCAGCCCAGGACCTCACATGTGCACATGTGAGGCCAAGGAGACGGCGCATGGGCGAGTACCTGTGGCACTATGAGATGCATTGCTTGGTGTATGCCCAAGAAGGAGAAGACTTGGGTGAACTTTTCTGCCTCCCTTCACTTCACTCTGCTGCTGAATGGAAGGCAGCTGCCCCAGCCTGACTCTTTAAGGTACTTCGATGCAGAGGGAGGGACCAAAAAGGGACAGGCAGAGCACAGGATCTGCCTTCCAAGTCTCACCATGTCCCTGTCCCCCTGCCAAGAAGACTCCAACTGCCACTTCTTTGTTGGCAGGAGAATCCTCCAGTTGCCACTCCCAGCTCAGTTCCGGCCAGCAAAGAAGTGGCAAAAAGACACAGCATCTGGAGGCTTCTTGTCACCCTTGTCACGAATGCCTGCAGCCACTGTGGGTTTTTTTGGTGCGGCTGGACTCCAGCCGCAACGAAAAAAGACGCAGTGTCTGGAGACTTTTTGCAGTGAAAATTACCGAATTCCAACTTTGCTTGCTCCACTTCTCCAATGTGCCACCACCACTGCATTCTAGGCACTGGCCATGCAGGCTCACCCCATTGATTGTTGCACCGCTCCGTTCGGAATTGCTTGGACAAATCCCTCCAGTGCAGTGGTCTCAATGGGATGGATCTGTGTGGCTGGTGCCTAGAATGTGGCCGTGGTGGTGCGTTGGAGAAGCAGAGCAAGCAAAGATGGAAGTCGGTAATTTCACTGCAAGAAGCCTCCAGATGCTGTATCTTTTTTTTGGTGTGGCTGCAGTCCAGCCGCACCCAAAAAAACCATGTGGCAGCTGCAGGCATTTGTGACAAGGGCGACGTGGACTGGCGGGGAGCCCAGCAACAACAATGGCTCAGCCCTGGCTTGCCTTCCCTGGCAGCCAGCCGCTAGAGGAAGGTAAAGTCACAGCCATGGGACGACGAAAGAGGCGTCATGGGGGAGGAAACAGGGAGATTAAGGGCTGGGGCCTCTGAAAGGGGAAATGGGGTGACACGTGTGACTGGTGAAGGGAGAGTGGGCAACATGCAGGATTAGCCCAGGCCTTTGATAGATTAGGCCAGGCCTATCTGGGCAGAAAATAGGTAGATAGGTTAGGGAAGGGATAGAGAGAGAGGGAAAGAGAGAGAGGGGAAAGAGAGAGAGGGAAAGAGAGAGAGAGAAAGAGAAAGAGTGAGAGAAAAGAAAGGGGGAGAAGAGAGAGAGAAAGAGAGGGAAAAGAGAAAAGAGAAGGAACAGACAAGAAAGTAAAAGGAAAGAAAGAAAAAGGGAGAGAGAAAGGAAGAAAAGGGATAGACAAAGAAAGAGGGGGGATGGAAGGAAGGGATAGAAAGAAAGAAAGAAAGAAAGAAAGAAAGAAAGAAAGAAAGGGAGGAGAAAGTGAAGATAAATGGATGGATAGTGAGATAAATGGATGGATAGATAGATACATGGAAGGAAGGAGGGAGGGAGAGGGAGAGAGGAAAAAAAGGAGAGGAAGGAAGGACACAAACCCTGGCTTCAGAAGACTCTTTGAAACAGCACAGCAATCTAGGGCTGGCCTGCAATGGATCTTGGAGGTCATCTTCTAGTCCAACCCCCTGCTCCAGCAGGGTTAGAAGGTGTGTGTGTGTGTGTGTGTGTGTGCATGGCTGTCAAAACTCCCAAAATAGGTCAAGTAGCTCTGAAGAGGTCAGTCATAAATTAGAGCACTTGCTAAGCAACTGGCAATTAAGCAGGGACATGGCCACCTGGCCACACCCACCCAGTCACATGACCACCAAGCCACATTCAGATTGTCACGTGACCACCAAAGCACGCCCAGCCAGTCACATGACCACCAAGCCACACCCACAAATTAAGCCATGCCCACAGAACCGATTGTTAAAAAATTTGAATCCCACCCTGATACACTTTCACTCATGTTCCCAATATTTGACATAGTGCTTCTGATCCTGAAGGCAGTAAGTAGTTATCCTGACAGTCTCTAGTAGTCTTATCCTTTACAAGTTTGTCTAATAGCAGTAGCAATAGCACTTAGACTTATATACCGCTTTATAGTGCTTTACAGCCCTCTCTAAACGGTTTACAGAGTCAGCACATTGCCCCTAACAATTTGGGTCCTCATTTTACCCACCTCAGAAGGATGGAAGGCTGAGTGAACCTTGAGCCTGGTGGGATTTGAACTGCCAAATTGTAGGCAGCTGGCTGCAGCAGAAGTAGCTTGCAGTACTGCACCCTAACCACTGTGCCACAGAGGCTAATAATGTTTTCAAGCTATCAAAATGAGTAGCCAGGCCCTGTTGCTGGAACACACACTTACTTTTTGAAACATATGTTGACAGCAGCTCTGATACCCGCCCCAGTCTCCAGAGTCTCAGCAGAACCATTGTGGCTAATGATGTAATTGGCAGCATTTTGCACAGCCCAATGCTTCTTTTAAGCTTTGAATATCCCTTCAGATTAATGGTTTTTACTGCCTTTGATGATTAAACTAGTGTGCTTCAGATGTGGTCAACTTTCAGCTTTTATCATTTCCTGGCCAGAATGTCCATTTAGTAGGGAAGATCAGAGACCGATGTATTTGTGAAATGCCAAGTTCAGGAAGATAACTATAAAGGTGTAATAACAGTTCTGTGCTCTTTGAATATGGGCAAAGAGCTTTCAGTAACTGCCTGAAAAGTAAAAGTTCATTAATGGACACAAACATTTTTCAGACATGAAATTATGATCAGGTACTAATTTCGTAAAGCTTATTTGCTTTTTTTTTTTAACGATCACATTCAAAAGGCATATCTCTTCATTTCCAAGGTTTTCTTTTTTTGCCTTGATTTTCTTTTAAAGCATGTTATTAATTTATTTATAAAGTTTATATGGCTGCCCATTTCAAGCCACTCTGGGAGGCTCACAACAACAGCAAAACCAATAAATAAAACAACAATAAAACAGTAAAAACAGTAAAACAATACAACAAAAAAACCCATGCTTTAATTGCCCCTTAGGATTCAGTAGGCTCAGTTCCACACTATTTACTTACACAATGATATTCCAGTACTTTAACAGGAAAAAAACAGGTCTAAATGGCCTTCTGAAAGGTTAGAAGGGTGGGGGCTTGTCAAATAACCAATGGGAGAATATTCCACAAGTTAGACACAGCCAGGGAAAAGGCACCCCTCTGAGTCCAACTAGATGGCAAGATTTAAGGAAGGGACTGGTACATGCCCACCCTGAGCTACTGGGATGGACAAATATTCCTAGGAGAGGCAATTGAAGGGGGTGTGCATAAGCGCACCAACGTGCCTACCGTTCCTGTCCTATTGTTTCTTTTTATTTTTCTTATATATATCCATTTCATGTATTCATAACTATGTTTATACTTATTTTTTATTTATTTGGATTTATTTGCTTCCCCATCTCCGGGGGGGACTCGGGGCGGCTCACAAAAGATATACCCCCCAGAGAAGGCCCTCCCCCGGGGGACCACCAACCAACATGGTCTGGCCAACGGCACCCCCAGGAGGGCCTGCCTGTGGGATCGTATTGGGCGATTGGACCTCAATGCTGGTAGGAGGCGCTTCTGCAAGTACCCTGGACCAAAGCCTTGAAGGGCTTTTTAGGTTAGTACCAGCACCTTGAATCTTATACGGAGGGCAACCAGCAACCAATGCAGACCGCACAGGAGGAGTGTCATATGGGAGAATCGGGCCGCTCCCATCACCACCCATGCGGCCGCATTTTGCACCAGCTGAAGCCTCCGTATAGTCCGCAAGGGCAGCCCCAAATAGAGAGCATTGCAGTAGTCAAGACGGGAAGCAACGAGTGCATGGGTGACTGTGCGTAGGGAATCTCGGTCCAAGTAGGGGCGCAACTGGTGCACCAGGTGAACCTGGGCAAATGCCCCCCTGGTGACGGCTCCCACCTGCTCCTCCATATTAAGCCGTGCATCCAGGAGAACACCCAAGTTGCGTGCCCTATCCATGGGGGGCAACACCTCTCCCCCCATGACCAAAGGTGGAATTTCTTGGGCCCGAGATGCCAGTACGCACAGCCACTGAGTCTTGCCTGGGTTGAGCTGGAGCCTGTTCCTCCCCATCCAGATCCATACTGCCTCCAGGCACCGGGACATCACAGGGAGGGCATCACTGAAATGGTCCGGGGTGGAGATGAAAAGCTGGGTATCATCAGCATACTGATGATACCTCACCCTGAAACCACAGATGATTCCCACCCAGCGGCTTCATGTAGATGTTGAACAGGAAGGGAGAAAGAACTGACCCCTGAGGTACTCCACAAGCGAGGGGCCTGGGGCTGATCTCTGCCCCCCTTCCAACACCGACTGTGTGTGTCCCGAGAGGTAGGAGGAGAACCACTGTAAAACGGTGCCTCCCACTCCCAACCCCTGAAGACGACGCACTAAGATACCATGGTCGATGGTATCAAAAGCCGCTGAGAGATCTAACAGGAACAGGATAGAGGAATATCCCCTATCCTGAGCCCTCCGGAAATAATCCATCAGTGCGACCAATGCTGTCTTCATGCTGTAGCTGGGCCTGAAGCCCGATTGGAACAGATCAAGGTACTCAGTTTCCTCCAGGAAAACTGGAAGCTATTGAGCCACCACACTCTCAACAACCTTCGCTAAAAGGCGAAGGTTGGAGAAGGGATGAAAGTTGTTCAAATTGGCTGGATCCAAGGCAGGCTTCTTAAGGAGGGGCCTCACCACCTCCTCTTTCAAGGCGGCAGGGAAGAACCCCTCCCGCAATGAAGCATTGGTAACTGCCTGGAGCCAGCCACGTATACCCTCCCGGGTGGCATATACCAGCCAGGAGGGGCATGGGTCCAATAAACACATGGTGGCGCACAGCCGCCATATAATCCTGTCCACCGCATCTGAGGTCACAGGGTCAAACTCATCCCAAATAACATCAACAAGACTCGTCGTTGCCGCCATGTCTGACTCAAGCCAGTTGGTGTCCAAACTGGCCCGAATCCGAGCGATCTTGTCCAGCAGATGTTGACCAAACTCCTTGGCCTGCCCCTGCAAAGGGTCCTCCCTCACCTCCTGATCAAGAAGGGAGCGTGTGACCCTGAACAGGGCAGCTGGGTGATTATCTGTGGATGCGATGAGAGCGGAAAAGTAAGCCTTCTTCGCCGCTCCCATCACTGCCAGATAGGTCCTTGAAAAGGACCTCAACTGGGATCGGTTGGATTAGGACTGGGTGGACCTCTAACTGCTCTCTAGGCCCCTCCCCCGATGCTTCATTTCCTGCAGCTCCATGGTAAACCAGGGAGCTAGCCGGCATCTGCACCGGTTTAAGGGCCACAAGGGGACAACCCGGTTGAGTGCCCCAGAGGCAACCTGTTGCCAGGCGTCCACTAGGGCCTCAGCCGAGTTGTGGGTTGGGGAGGTAGGTAATGGCCCAAGCACCATCTGGAACTGCTCAGGATCCATCAGGCGCCTGGGGCAGAACCATCTCGTCAGCTCTGCCTCCCAGTGGCGGCGGGTGGCATGATGGAAGACCAGCCAAAGGAGATAATGATCTGTCCATGACTGGGGGCAAATAATTGGTGATCCCCCCCAGATCATTACACCACTGTCTTGAGATAAAAACCAGGTCTAATGTGTGTCCCCTCATGAGTCAGGCCTTGTATTATCTGGGTCAGGTCCATGGCCACCATGGAGGCCATGAACTCCCATCCTACACCCGACCCTTCCCCCAGGGAGGGCAGGTTAAAATCTCCCAGAACCACAAACCTGGGAAACTCCACCGCCATTCCCAAGAGGAAGTCAAGCAGTTCAGGCAGGGCCGTTGCCATGCAGCTGGGAGATAGGTACACCATCTTATACCTGTTATCTTATAATCGCTTGACAAAATAGATAGATAGATAGATAGATAGATCAATCCCCAAAGTAACCAGGTCCTGGGCCATGTAGGGCTTGAAAGTTGATAACCTACACCTTGAATTGCATCCAGAAGAAAAGTGGGAGCCAATGTAGCCCACGCAATAAAGGCATAACATGGGCAAACCTATGGGCGCCAAATGCTCTGTGTGGTGCTGCATTCTAGACCAGCTGTAACTTCTGAATGATCTTCAAGGGCAGTCCCATATCAAGCACCTTGCAATAATCCAACTGGGAGGTGATTAAGGCATGAATGATAGTGAGTAAAGCCTCCAGATACTGGAAAGGGAACAATTAGTGTTCAAGATGGATCTGGGCAAAGGCTACCTAGTTACAGCTACCATCTTCTCATCAAGCAGAAACCATTAATCCAGGAGAACCCCCAAATTTAGCACCAGCTTGGTCACTATCCAGAGTCAAAGATAAGTCACCAGACTTGGGGCAGGACAAAAATCCAAAACCATTCTGTCTTGCCAGGGTAGAATCAAAGTTGATTCATCCCCACCCATACCCTTAAAGCCTCCAGGCTCTCTCACTACAACAGCACCTGTCCTGCCAGGGGTAGAGATGTATAGCTGGGGTAGCATCAGAGTACTGATGATACCATACCCATGCCAGATGACCACACCTAGCAGTTTAAGGTGGATATTAAAAAAGGGAGGGAATAGATCCAACTCAGAGTGAAAAATGTGACTAAAATTAAAGCAGATCAAATTAATGATAACAGGTAGACCAACCTGTCTTAGAATTGACAATAAAGATATCAAAGGGGTGGATAACTTCTGCCTTTAGTGCCATCAAGAGTAAAAGAACAAGCAGACAAGCAATGCACACAGACTAGCACATGGTAGAGCAGCCACGAAAGCCTTGGAAAATGTCTTCAAATGTGATGATATCTCCGTACCTATAAAAATCTTGGTGACACTATATGGAAGTGAAAGTTGTGGGTTTTTTTCTCCACTTATTGAGTCCTTCCCAAGAACCTGGGATAAGCAGGTGTTGATGTTTGATGGTGTTGAAGGTATAATTACAGGATGTAAACTATTCCAAGGAAAGCTGCCTTTTCCAATTGATCGATGTAATTTTGTCAATGCTGGTGGTGGTGTTCAAGTGGTGCTCCAATTATTATTATAAAATTTAATCACCATTCATCTCACGGTTTAAAGTGACTGTGAGTGATTGTTGGACTTTGAAGAAAAAGTATAGGAAGAATATCGATGCTTTGAACTTCAGTGTTGGAAAAGACAGCTGCAAATTTTGTGGACAGCCAGCCAGACAAACAAACCAATGGATCATTGAAGAAGTCAACTCAGTTTTTTTCACTTAAGTCACAAATGATCAGGCTCAAATTATCCACTTCAGACACATTATGTAAAGATCTAGCTCTCTCTCTCTCTCTCTCTAATGCTGAGAAAAGTGGAAGGCAAGAAAAAGAAGATAATAACCAGCAGCAACATGGATGCACTCAGTTGCAGTAGTGATAAATGTGCCCCCTTGGAAGGTGTGAAAGACCGGGTCAGGGACAGGTTGTCATGGAGAAAATGTATTTATATGTCATTAAGAATGGACAATGGCTTGATGGGATATAATTAATCACAAAGCAGTGCTTTCTGAGGACAATTGATTGAATTGACTGGCAATCAAAAATCTTTTTAAAAGGTTGCTGGAAGTGACAATAGTCCTGCAAAAAGTGGAATGATGAAAAGCCACATGATGCCAATGGTGGGTACTCAACTGAGGACATAACAAGGATTTTGGGCACAGTCCATGTGCATCATCACAAAGGATGAGTGGCAAACTGTCTATGGAATAATGTCCTTGCTCATCCTTAATTGTCACTGTCTCAAAATTAAACCTGCTGAGAATTAAGATCTCCTCTAAAAAGGGGCCAAGCTGATTTACAATTCAGATCCCTTTTCAAAAGTCAAAGTTAGCTCACCTGTTGGCATGCTGTTTCTTGCCAGCTTTTTTATGGATTTCAAACAACAGGTGTATGTATCTCTGTGTCTATATGTTCCGGTTAAGGCACAGCTATTTTAAAACTGAGCCAAAGATGCATTATGATGGCCTGTAGCAGAGCAAAGAGCAGTGGAACTGGATTCGGCCATCATTCCCAAGTTTTCCCCATCCCCCTACCCTCTTGCAAACAGGGGGCTGAAAAACTAGAAGCAGTACCAATCTTCCGATGATTGTTTTGTGTAGATTCCAGCCAAGCGAGCAATAAAGCCCCCGTAGAGATCTGCCTCTTCTCCAGTATGTTGATATCTAGCAAGAGATATCTATATTGGCTTCCCTGGAAAAGCCTGATTAGCACTCGGGCATAGATAAATTGCACTGTTCTCTAACCAACCAAATGTAAAGGAGATAAAACAATTAGGTTAAAATTAAAAGGGGACCCTTTCTAAAACCTTTTGCCATTGTGTTGGTATGATGTAAAAAGAATCCTCTAAGTAAATATATTCCCAAATTTTTAAATCAGCAGCATCTCATTAACTTAAACATCTGTCATCCTAATTATAAATGAATTATGCATGAAAGTCACCAACTATGCATTTCGGGGGGTGCGGGGGAGAAGTGAACATTGCTATTTTTTGCTGGTTTATTGCCACTTACGTGAATTCAATTTTCTGTGCAAAATATGAAATTATATAGTTGTCCAATGTTGATGGACCCCAACTATTTTCTTAATGATTTTTATCAACTATTTTTTCAATAGAACTGTCATTGATTTTTGGACTTGCAGATTTAAATGGGATGCGATATGGGAAGAAGTGATGGTCTCCAACTCTTATCACCTTGAACATAAATAGTGTTGCTCAGGGCTCCCTAAAGTGCAAAGGAGTCTCACTCTCAATGTTCTTCTAAAGAAAAGCAGAGTTGGGAGCCATCTGGATTTTGGGGAAAACCTGTTCCAGAGCAGGGGCCCCTGCTGGCTGGAGAATTCTGGGAATTGAAGTCCACAAGTCTTAAAGTTGCCAGTTTGGAGACCTCTGTTCCAGAGGATAAACATTGCTACAGAAAAGGTGCAGTTCTGGGGTCCTGACAGATAAAATAGCTTAATTAAATGAACTTGGGGTATGTTGGCCCTGCAAGGTAGTACAGACAAGAAGCACAATCAGGAGTACTAGCATTCTTCTGTTGTATGGGACTCCCTTCTATCTCTCAAGGCCATTCCACATGCCATTACCAAATGCCCCAACCTTGCAGGATTGAATTGGCCTGCAGATACTGTGGGAGACAGGTAGCCCCTCCAGTAACCAAGCCCTATGCCATGTACAGCTATATAGGTAATAACAAGAATACTGAATGACACCCAGAAAGCAAAGTGGCAACCACAACAGTTTGTTAACCAGAGATGTTAGATGGGCACACTAAGGAATATCCATTATTCTACCAATGCCATTTTTTTTTCTTCAGCTGCTTGCAACATTCCACACCTCCTGTTTTCCTTGGTAAGTAGAGTCTGTCAATGTTGCTGCATGTATGAAGGGCGTGATTGATTACCATTATTTTTCTGCTCTTCTATCAAGGGCTTCTACTTCTGCTGAGTCCAGTCCACTATTACAGCAGTATACCTAATGACTGGAATTGCCCAGCGGTTAATTGCTTTGTTGGTATTTCCTTTACTGAATTTGGACTTTAAGATTTTCTTCACTCTCATGATGTATTCAATTCTGACCTTCTTTATCATGAGAGTGAAGAAGATCTTAAATGCTGCTGTATTCCACAGCCTGAAAATTTAAAAATTCCAGATCTAAAGACACATCGCAACATGTCTGTGCCCTCAACATGCTAGAGATACCATGTCTTTCTCTTAACAAAAGCTAAAAACAAAGCCCTGCTAATATGTATAGAAATGTTAGATTGTTGTCCCTTTCCTATTTAAATTGAACCTTTCTGTTATTAAAATTATGTAATGTTAATTGTGGAATTTGGCTGTCCCTGTGAACTCTGTCAACTAAGACAAATTGCACACTCACAGCTTTGGTGGAACTAAACGTTAGATCAAAATCAAGTGAATGACATACTTTTTCCAAGAGATAAAATTATGAGGTCTGAGTGTACTACTGATTGTTTAAAGATTTCTTCCTCATTTACTTCATTCCTTAGCTGGTATTGAGTGGTATAATATATTAACTGAGTTCTTGGTTGAGTTAATTCTTTCAGAGTTTGCTAAATGGATTATTTTCTGTCTTATACTTTGGAATAATCAATTGACTTCTAGTGCACTAGCGAAAAGCATTGTTAGCAGGGATGTACACTTATAGTGTTATTTCACTCAGAATAGAAGCTGAAATAAAGTATTTGGAATTATTTTGTTTTCATAAGATTCAAAGCATTCTTATACCCCAATCCACTTCAGAATAAGCCCCTGGACTTACTATTATTGTTACCATTACTTTTACTCTCAGTAATTGCTTTTAAAAAAAGATTCTCTAATCTTGAATTGGAAAAAAGATGAACCCATTTCATTTTGGAGGATTATGATGAATCTTAAATGCTTGCAGTAGAAATATTTTTAAAATGACTATTGTCTTGATAATGCATGAAACAAGAATTTGAGTGCTTCTTGTCCTTAGTTCATTTCTGCTTCTGATTTGACTCTGGAAAGAGGATGCTGCTCTTTGCTGAGCAGAATAAATCAAAAGATGGGTCTAACTGTGGGACTTTGCTTTTTAGAGAAATAAATGTTCACATTGTCTCCCCAATAGCAATATGCAGTGTGCAAAAGAATACCTTTCCACTATATTGGCTCATTTCATTTGACTTTTTTTCCTCACTGAGTTCTGATACTGGGCTGATTTGTCTATTTGTTTATTTCTGTTTGTTAAAAATATTTCCCCCTTTCTTCAAGGAGATCAAAGTAGCATACACGGCATTCCTTCCACCATTCCCCCCTCCCACCGCGACTGTCATGTGAGTTAGGCTGTCCAATCCTAGTCCAATCTCACTACATGACACTGGCTGAGTATAGTGTAGATTTGGAGGAGAAACGTAGCGTCTATAGAATTGTGAAATATGTTTACTATTGTGTATTACTTAGTACACTTTTCTTATATACCTCAGCTTTTCCAAAAGACAGTTTCCAAGGAAACCAGCGTAGCTTTGTGACAAACTTATTTAAGTTCCCCCTCCTTACCTGAAAAAACTACTGTCAATCCAAAGTAGAAAAAGCTTTCACATTTCCATGTGGTGATGAAAAGCTTCAGAAGTCTGGGAGTGCTAACTGGTTTGGCTACTAGAAGGTAAGAGAACAAGGAAAGTGTAGGGTTTGGGGTTTTTTGAGGGTGGGGGTAATACTCCCTGATTCATAGATACACTTGAAGAGCAGGAATGTATAGAAAAACAGCAGCAACCCAGAAGTGCTGACCCATGTTTGATATTCTTGGGTTGCATTTTTAACCAACTTCTATCTCCCTCTCTGTGTTTCTCTCTTTCTGATTGTGGAGAGAATATACTCCCAAAATGTCATAGGAGGAAATGAGGAGAAAACGGAATCACAATGTCCCAAATGCCAACTCATTCATTGATACGGGTGGTGTAATGGTATTTGGGAATGACCTTAGGAGACAGGAGGAAGAGCTGCAGGCTAAACAACTGTCATGCAAAACATATCTCAGCCTACAGAAGGAGGAGAGGTAGGGAAAGCATTTCAGAAGAGACCCTCCCTAATTTTCTGGAGAGTGGAAGCAAAGGAAGGGAGAAATACTTTCAGACTTGCAAATTTCTATTAATATATCCTTATAAAAGAAGTGAGACCTAGTACCCACAGTTGTGCTTCTTGTCTGGACTATTGTAAAATGCTAACAGATTATTTTTGTTGTTGGTAATCTGTTTAATTCTAAGAAACAGATCACATGCATGGCATAGAGATGGGATGGCTTGGCTGTGTGAGCCCCTTAAAAAAACTTGCAATTGAGAGAGCTGGGGCTTTTTATGAGCATATTTCATGAGTAGGCAACCTTTTGGTGGCCAGAAGGTCCAACTAACATCTTAAAGGAGGCAAGACCTCAGCAGGCAGGACAATTGTTACAAAGCGAGCAGGTTTATATTGAATAAATTGGTGGAAACTGCATTATCTGATTTATTTTACCCTAGGCTATTTGGGGGGAAGAAGGAATTTTTAGAATAAAATGTTTTTTTTTTACTTTTATAGAGATGCTGAGAATTCAGGGGACCATGCAGTCCCATGGCAATGTCACTAAATTATACAGAGCTGGCTTTAAGTCTACATGTTTGTTATTTGTTAGGATTGCTGTGTTGACTGCTACCTGATAAGAATGTCAGGCTTCTAAGAATTATCTTGGATTTTTCTTTTTTATATTGCTGGTTCTAAGATATCCATTCTATTTTACTTGAAGCTATGCCTGGAGTTGTCATTTTTGTGGAGGGATTAATGAAATTGTATTGTATGTTTGAAAACAAGTTGGTGTTTCTGGATATGTTCTGCTACCCTTCTGCCTAATGTAGAAGTGGTCACAGTCAGGGGTGGGCTGCTGGGGGGTTCGCAGGGGTTCGGGAGATCCCCTAGCTAAGATTCTGTGGGGTTTGGGGAACTCCCAAATCCCACTCAGGGCTAGCCCCACCCAGCACACCCTGCCCCTCCCAGGAGTCCCCACGTGACCCATTTTGGATGCAGGTAAGTGCAGGGCACACGTGGAGGCTCGGGGAGGGTGTAATAACAGGCCTCCCAGAAGTTCAGGAAGGCTGGAAATGGGCCTGTTTCTGGCTTCCAGAGAGCCTTCTGAGCCCGGGAAGGCCATTTTCACCCTCCCAGAGGCTTGAGGAAAGCCTCCGGAGCCTGGGGAGGGCAAAAACACCTCTCCTGCCATGGTGCAGGAGGCTGACTAGGCCATGCCCACCATGGCCACACCCACCTAGCAACTGAGCAGAGAAACTTTGCTAAAATTTTTGAAGCCAACCCCGGTCACAGTCCTTAAATTTTATTTTGTATATGACTGTTGCTTTGTCTCCTTCTTGGTGCACATATGTATTACATCAAATTAATGAATTGTGCATACTCAGCAACATTGGTATCTTTTATTTTCTGCTTGACAGCAAATTTTCCCAATGTTACCCTAAGGAAATGAAGAATTATGGATTTTTCCTGATTTCTCAGCTTCTGTTATCTATGATCTCCAGCTCACTGAAGCTTTAGCATTTGTAAATATTGGTATCCCACCTCCCAGAGAAGATATTGCCCCTGCTATATTATCTATGAAAAATTCTTGCCTCTAAGCCTTATTTGTAGCTCCATTAACCTAAAGAACTGGTGTGAATGCTCCATTTGCCTTTGAAATAAAGAATGAGCCGTAACATTCAGGACTCAAATCCCTATCATTTCACATTGCTTTCCTCATTATGAGAGGAACAGAAAGGTCTCCAGTCATTATTTCTGCCTCTGTCATTACCAAAGGTATAGAAAGCTGTGTTTTCACTCCATTAGCTTTCATAAATAAAAAGAATGATTGCTTAAGTCTAGAATAATTATTTCAACCAGCTTTCCTCAGCACTCCAGCACAAAGCAGACTGAATTCTAAACCCAGGCTGACAAATTAATTTCTATTATTTATATTTTGTAGAAAAGCCCACCATGCTCAAGACTCACTTAGTGATACAAATGGCTTTATTTGTGGGTTGATGTGCTTCTCAGATCACCTATGACAAAACAATTAGAACAGTGGAGGGGTTCAATTTTTTTTACTACCGGTTCTGTGGGTGTGGCTTGATGGGCGTGGCAGGGGAAGGATACTGTAAAATCTCCAGTCAGAGGTGGTATTTGCCGGTTCTCTGAACTACTCAAAATTTCTGCTACCGGTTCTCCAGAACTGGTCAGAACCTGCTGAATACCACCTCTGAATAAGAAGCTTATCAATTCCCTTTGAAACTGTCAAAGTGGTCATGATTTGTACCAGGGAAGGTTTGTAAAACAGATATCAAGAATGTCTGGATTTCTTATGGATTTCCAGATTTGGGATAGCTGGAATTGTTTGGCTCAGAATCAGTTTAAGATACTGATATGATTGCTGATATTCTTAATGGCTGGCTTCTAAGTGCTTGTTTCATTCTACTAACTTTAAGTCATCTGCAGGTTTAGAATCAAGACATCATCAGATTCCTAGCCTGCCTATAGTAGAATTAAGGTATAAGCAGAGAAAGAAGGAAACAAGGGCAATTAAAGTGTCAAATCGTGAATATCAAGAGCCTTGAATATTTGTTAATCCAAGTAGCTCAATTGTGAGCTTTTTAATCAAAAGGCAGTCCCACCAGATTCAGTTCACCTACTATCAAGTAAAAGTGAATAAAATTGTTTCCTGAACCGAATAAATAAAGTTAATATGAGGAACTATTAATACAATGTTTTAAGAAAGTCTATCGGCTTATCAAATCAATCCAAGTTATCAAATTCATCTGCTTGTTGGGAAATTGAACAAGTTTAATTTTTTTTTACTGTGGAGCTGCAGTCTTCATTCAGCTTCTGTAATGAAAATGTCTAGAAGTGTGTTGCTTTTTTCTAAAATTAAGGCTTAAAGGGAAAGAGTTTGGGCTATCTACTGTATATTGGATCAGATTTCTATCACTATAGCTGTAAGCTAGTCTCATGGAGTATTATAAAAACAGCTGAAATGTTAAGCTGCTTTCCCGCCTTAATGCCATGTTCTCTTTGTTTTCATTTATCAGTGCCTGATTAGCTCTAATAGGACCTTGCTAGTTCTTGAAAAATAAACCTTTGATTCCTAGATCCATTTAGCTGTTCCAAGTTGCCAAAGAGAAATATTGAACAATTCAGAAGTGGGCCTTAGATCAAAAGGCAGAATCTGTCAATTTAGGGATAGCGCCTGAGCTTGAATTTACATGTCTCTTCCCAATAAAACAATACATCCATGTAGTCCTTTAGTTAGCAAAGAACAGTATAACACAATGCACAGAGTGCAAAATAACAGCACAAACATTACTAGTGCAACAGGGTCCTTAGATATCAGTGTGTATGCAATAATACACATACAGTATGTGACGTTTCTAAGGAAGGAAGCATTTAGAAGGCAATTTAGAAATTGTTTACCTATTTTATAAAAGGAAATAAGAGCAAAAGACTGAATATGTTACTAGAAAAGTATTCTGTAGTGTCTGAATAAGAATAAAAATTGTCAATTTTCACAGAAACCAAAGTTTTACAAAGAATAAAAATAAACCGTGTATCCATCTTTATAATTCAACACTTGGGGACTTCCAAGGAGAACCATTTTGCCTGCCAATCTCTCCAAACTCTTGAACTGTGATGGTGTTGTCTTCACCCAAATACCCATCTATCTTCAAAAGCAAAAACCAGAAACTAATCAGTGCTCCCTCCAGCGGACAAATAAGACAACACACACACACACACACACACACACATCATTCAGTACTATACCACGAACTAGAACTAATATGGGTCCTGAGATAGCAAGTTAGCAAACTCTTTTCAGAAACAAAAGAAACTTAAAATACAAAACATCTTTGATATAATTCATTTGTTATATTTAAAACCTTTGAAACTAAAACAGCATATCAGCATTTTTAAAAACTGGCTACTTTTGCAGTATCTCTAACCATGGCTATTGCTGGTTCGCATGGAGAAGGTGTGGGTGATGAATGATTAATTAAACTTTAGGAAAAAGAGTTAAAGCTCAGTTGATCCTCGAAGGCTGAATCAGGGGAGATATTCCACCATTGAAAACATAGCCTTATCACAGATTTTTTTCAAGATTTTTTATAAGTTTCCAAAAACAAAACAAAACACACACACAGAAAACATCTAATAGGGTAGGACGCAACTGCATATTAGGAGGGATATCACTTCAGAGAAAGTTGGGACCAACAACACATTGCAAATATGAAATCTGCTTCTACAGTAACTGGCTCATGATATTGAGTGGAGGCGAACAATGAACAAGAGTATTGCATATAGGGAATTTCTGGCATATGCAATGCAGTCTTTGGTTGTTATAGTAGCGAACCAGGAAAAACACACCATGCCTTCTGTTCCTTGAATCCCTTCATTCCTCATGGATGATTACAGAGGTTAATTTGTAGGGATGTGACTTGAAATTTGAACAAGGTTGGTCCTACACTCCAAACAAGTTTCAGTGTTTCAAGTTTACTGTCACTAAAAAGGAAGCAAATTGATTCAAGCCACAAGTATTCTTAGAAATCTTTTTGACTCCAGGGAATTAAAAGTTGAACAGATTATTATTGCATGATCCCTAGGAAATGGTTAGTATTATCTTGTATGAAGATCAAAGAGAGTAAGAATGTTTTCAACAATGTCAGGAGGTATCATAATGTGACAGAGGGGAAAAACACAATTCATCATTATTATCTAAGATTTTCTACTTTTTGCTGAAGAGTTTTGAATAACTTGTTCCTAAAACTGCAGAGCTGATGTCTTTGTAATGGTGCATTATAATTAATAAATACACTAATGGAGGCTTCATAGCACTATTAGGGTCTTTTAAAATTTACTGTGGGAAACCTTTCAATACCATTAAATACACCTTTGTCACACAATGAAGTGTTCTTCATAATAGGCTCATTAACATTCATGGTGTAATTCAAACCCATCCATTAACAGCTGGCAAGTACAATTCTGAGCTGTCTTCTCTCTGCCTCCACCCCTCCCAAATAATTAGGAAGCTCTTTCTTTTTTTCCGGCTAAGGGCACATTGCCCAATTCAGCCTGTGTAGAAACTAGATAATTTTTAATGATCCTCCTTAAAAATCCATCTTTGGGCATCCTTAGTGGCATTTGATTTCTTTTGAAGGCTAAGTGAAATCTCCAAGGAGTTTGAAGATGGTAACTTAAAGTGCAATCTAATAAGACTCCTGTGAAGCCATCTGTGAAGGAATAGAAGCCAGCAACCAAGTTTCTTGTAAAAAAAATGTTGAGACTCTAGAAAGAGTGTGGGGAAGAGCAACAAAGATGATTAGGGGACTAGAGGCTAAAACATATGAAGAACAGTTGCTGGAACTGGGTATGTCTAGTTTAATGAAAAGAAGGACTAGGGGAGACATGATAGCAGGGTTCCAATATCTCAAGGGCTGCCCAAAAGAAGAGGGAGTCAAGCTATTCTTCAAAGCACCTGAAGGCAGGAGAAGAAGCAATGGGTGGAAACTGATCAAGGAGACAAGCAATTTAGGATTAAGGAGAAATTTCCTGGCAGTTAGAGCAATTAATCAGTGGAACAACTTGCCTCCAGAAGTTGTGAATGTTCCAACACTGGAAGTTTTTAAAAAGATGTTGGATAATCATTTGTCTGAAGTGTGTAGGGTTTCCTACCTAAGCAGGGGGTTGGACTAGAAGACCTCCAAGGTCCTTTCCAACTCTGTTATTCTATTCTATTCTGTTCTGTTCTGTTCTGTTCTGTTCTGTTCTGTTCTGTTCTGTTCTATTCTATTCTATTCTGTTTCTTAGAACCACCATGAAATAAGTACTCACCAAGAGTGAGTAAGTGTTCCTTAAGTCTGGAACACGTATGATGGAACCATGTGGTCTGCTTAATGTTCAGATGAGAAAACAACCCTATATCACCTGAAAGGCTTCACAGTGTTAAAGGCCACAGGATTTTACCACAGGCATCCTTCACAAGTCACAATGATATCTCACGTGTCATCATGCAAAAGATGTGAATTAGGTAATCTGCATCAATCACATATTAAATCAGTCATGTATGCAAATTATGCAGTGTGCATGTGCACCTGAGGTTACTTGCTGCCTTGTTCCCCCAACCCCAGCACCAATAAATGCCTTGCAGCAAGACTTCTTCCTTCTCTTCACAGATATTGGTTATCATCAAATTTAATTGTATGAATTAATTAATGAACTTTATTATGGCTTTTGGGCACTCAACAAAATACAGTACATCGCATAACTGGAATACCATACTTAAAATAAATTAGCTTAATATAATCAGTGTATATATCAACAGTGACTGGGCTCTCATCTTAGTAGCAATATGAAGGAAATATGTAGGATGAACTTTTAGGTTAAGTAATTCAGCTTAGGAAATAGCAATAGCACTTAGGCTTATATACTGCTGAACAGTGCTCTATAGCCCTCACCTTGAGCCTGGTGAGATTCGAACTGACAAACTGCAGGCAGCTGGCAGTCAGTAGAAGTAGCCTGAAGTACTGCATTCTAGTCACTGCGCCAAAATCCCATTCCCACAATTTGAATAAATAAGCAAGGCTTTTATGGCTGTTATGTTTTCATTTTGTGTAAGGGTTGAACTATTTGTTCACTTGAAGTATACATCTGTATCTGAGAATCATCTAGAAGGAGTTTGAGCATATTATTATTATATTATTATATTATTCATATATTATTATTATTATTTATTCGCACTTGATGTCTTGCCCTACTCCCTAAGGACTCAGGGCTAACATTAAAACAGGACAAATTTACAATAAAAAGACAATTAAATAAGTAAACAAGCCAATACAATTAAAAAGTTAAGAAGGTTAAAACCTTCAACCCCCCCCCCGGGTCATTCTAGGCCAGCCTGTTGAAACAACCAAGTCTTCAGGTCTCGGCGGAAGGAGCGGAGGTCAGGGGCCAAGCAGAGATCCACGGGGAGCTGATTGCAGAGGGCAGCTGCTCCCACGAAGAAGGCCCTAGCCCTGGGAACCGCCAGCTGACAATGCCTGACCGACGGTATCCCAAGGAGGCCTCTCCTATGAGAGCAAACAGGGCGATCGGAAAGTGATGCTGGCAGGAGGCGTTCCCGCAAGTACCCTGGACCCAAGCCATTTAGGGCTTTATAAGTTGTTACTAACACCTTGAAGGCGACCCGAGAGGCAACCGGCAACCAATGCAAGCCGCGCAGGAGGGGTGTAACATGGGAGTATCGGGATACCCCCATCACAGCCCACGCGGCCGCATTCTGCACCATCTGCAACCTCCGGTCATCCGCAAGGGGAGCCCCATGTAAAGAGCGTTGCAGTAGTCAATTCTAGAGGTGATGAGTGCATGAGTAACCGTTTGAAGGGCATCTCGGTCCAAATAAGGGCGGAGCTGGCAAACCAGCCGAACCTGGGCAAAAGCCCCCCTGGCCACAGCTCCCACATGCTCCTCCAAACCAAGCTGTGAATCCAGGAGGACACCCAGGTTCCTCGCCCTATCCACGGGGGGCAACACCTCTCCCCCCATGACCAAAGATGGTACATCCAATAAAGACCGAGATGCCGGTAAGAACAGCTACTCAGTCTTGGTGGGGTTGAGCTGAAGCCTATTACTCCCCATCCAGACCTGTACCACCTCCAGGCACCGGGACATCATGGAGAGAGCATCACTGATCGGGTCTGGGGTGGAGATATAAAGCTGGGTATCATCAGCATACTGATGATACCTCACCCAAAACCTTGGATGATCTCGCCCAGCGGTTTCATGTAGATATTAAACAGGAGAGGTGAGAGAACGGATCCCTGGGGCACCCCACAAGTGAGGGGCCTCGGGGCCGACCTCTGCCCCCCTGCCAACACCGACTGCGAATGGCCTGAGAGGAAGGAGGAGAACCACCGCAAAACGGTGCTCCCCACCCCCAATCCTCTGAGCCGCTGCAGAAGGATACCATGGTCAATGGTATCAAAAGCCGCTGAGAGATCTAACAGGACATGGACAGAGGAACAACCCCTGTCCCACGCCCTCCAGAGATCATCCATCAGTGCGACCAATGCTGTCTCCATGCTGTGTCCGGCCCTGAAGCCCGATTGATATGGGTCTAAATAATCAGCTTCCTTCAGGAACAAGGGAAGCTGCTGAACCTCCACGCTCTCAACAACCTTCACTAAAAAGCGAAGGTTGGAGACTGGACGACAGTTGTTCAAAATGGCCGGGTCCAAGGCAGGCTTCTTGAGGAGGGGCCTCACCACCGCCTCTTTCAAGGCAGCGGAAAAGACCCCCTCACTCAAGGAGGCGTTGACAATTGCCTGGAGCCAGCCACGTGTAACCTCCCTGGAGGCATACACCAAGCAGGAAGGACACGGGTCCAATAAACACGTGGTGGAAGACAGCCTCCACATGATCCTGTCCACCTCATCAAGGGAGACCATGTCAAACTCGACCCAGATAGAATCCACCAGACCCGTCGCCACCCCATCATCAGACTACTGCCAATCAGAGTCCAAGCCGGCATGAATTCGAGTGACCTTATCCGCCAGATGTAAACTAAATTCCTCTGCTCTGCCCTGCAAAGGGTCATCCCCCTCCCTCAATTGGAGGAGGGAGTGGGTCACCCGAAACAGGGCCGCAGGGCGATCATCGGCGGACGCAATCAGAGCGGAAAAGTAAGCACACCTCGCCGCCCTGATCGCTTCCAGATAGGTCCTAATATAGGCTCGCAACTGGACAAGGTCAGATTCGGAGCTGCTAGTCCTCCACCTGCTCTCCAGGCATCTTCTCCGCCGTTTCATCCCCCGGAGCTCCTGGGAAAACCAGGGAGCCCATTGGGGTCTACGGCGGGGAAGAGGCCGCAAGGGGACAACCCAGTCGAGCGCCTCCAAAGCCACCTGTTGCCAGGCAGCTGTCAGCATCTCGGCCGAGCTGTGGTCGAGGGAGGCGGGTCAGAACCCCTTATGTGCAACATAAGAATTTTGGAGCAAATCCAGTCTGGTAGGGAGGCAACATCTGGCAAAACGTAATTTTGGGATAATGCTCCTGCCTCTGTCCAAATTGTTGGACCAATGATAGACAACTAACATACTAACAACTTTCATACATTTATGAAACATATTTCATAAATAGCCAGTAATCAGAGTATTACATAAATTCATATATAATAATCACATGCATTAATAACCATGATTGCAGATTCATTAGCCAGGCAAACCAAAACAGAATGCAAACGGCATGTTTTATTATTTTAGGAAATGAGGAGTTATCATAATATATCTATAAATATTATTTATAATTACTCAAATGAATTGCAGAAATCATTTGCTCAGTTCAAACAAAAACCTTTTATTACCAGCAATTAATTAATCATCTCATATATAACAAATAAGCCTACTTGAATAACTATTTCTTGCCTTCATTTTGGCAGTTACGTTATGAAAAGAGATTTGCCTAGCAAATTGACTTTCTACTGGCAAGCCTTTATTTCATGCGAACTAATAGGCAATCCTTTACTTATTTATTGATGTAAACAGTATGTTTTCCTATGAGCAAACTTTGTGCTGAGAAATGCGTCACAAAATTCAGAGAAGAATGCAATCTGTGCTAATATTTGTTTGTGAAGTGCAAACTCAGTTCTCTGTTCCTGATTTAAATGTAAACTTGTATTTGTTATTAAACATTTTTCAAAGAATCTGACCCAAATGGAAGCTATATTTAATCAAAACAGTATTTACTTTTTTTTAGACTTGTACGAAAAGAAGAATGAGACTACAGTGGGAAGTTAGCTCTAGTGATAGAACAAACAAGACATATATGGAAAAGGTGCAGGTAAAGTCTCTTTATATTTACGCATACCGGTAATTTTTGGTGATATATGAGCATGCTCATGTAGTCTCTTAGGAACAATACAGAAGTCATGTGCCATTGCCATCTTCGAGAATGTTTTTCAGTTTCCCAGGTAAGCCTACAGCTCTGATATTCCTTAAAGGAATCCAATCCCAGTACTAACACGACCTAACACTGTTTAGCTTCCTGGTTCAGAGTCAGATGTTGTCACCTATTTCCTTCTTCAGGTACAACCTGAATTGGTGACAGAATTGGTGCTAGAAGTATCAGAAAATAAATATTCAAAGATTGAAGGAAAAGAAAAATAAGAATCTCCTGCAGACATTACCATGTTTCATCCCAGAATAGATGTTTGCAGGTAAGTAAGTGGGAGATCAGTGTTTAGGATTACTACTATTCCATCTAGCTTTTTTAAATACATTTTTTTATTTTTTGTTACTATAAACACATCATTGTGTGAACAATGTGGTTCCAGGGTGCTTTACATTTTAAAACAAACATGACAATATTTTCACATTGATATTATTAACTTTCTTACATAATTTGATATTAATACATATTATCAGTCTCAATCATTCAATATTCTCATGTACTATTTTGGATCAATCTCAACATCCTTAATGTCTCTTCCTTTATCATGGATTCTATATTAATAGTCATATTTGCAATGTTCAACAAATTATATGTACACATCATTTCATGAGCAGTATGGGTCCAGATTATTTTATATTGTAGAACAAACACGACAGTAATTTCACCTTGATATTATTAGCTTTCTTACATTATTTCATATTAATACATATTATAATTATTCAATATTCTCATGTACTGTTTTGTATCTCTCTATATTCTTAACTTCCCTTCTTTTGTTATAGTCTATATTAATAGTCATATTTGCAATATTTAACTAATTGTATTCATTTATAAATTCATGTTAATTTATATTTTCTATTTATTTATCCCCTTCCAGCTGACATCGCGAAGGGACCAGAAGCAGAGAACGGAGTTTTCCATTCCTGCGCTGGCTTCTCGCTCTTTGTGGGCTCCGGAGGAAGCTGAAAACTGCCCTGGAGGGGCGGTGAAGGCAAGGAGGGGCATTCATGAGATCCCGGGAGAGAACACAACTCTCCAATAAAAATCCGGAGCTTTTTCCCTCTATGCCATGATGGAGAGAAGGGGCTGGTCAAAATGGCTGCCACAAAGTTGGGACAACTGTGACCATATAACCACTGTGCAGGAGTGGAGATAGTGAATGGTATCTGGAGCATGGTGAGAAGAATCTTCTTTATCAAAAACTTAGCTCCAAAAGACTATCTAAAAAGGAACTCACTGTTATTTTTAAAGCAGCGATACAAGCATTTGGAGAAAAAAAATTGAAAAAAAGGGAGAAGGCAAATGTCTGGAAAATATGGAAAACTGGAACTTTAAAATGGACAGATACTGTATTGAAAAGGCATTTTAAAATGCTGGAATCATATAGTTAAAAAATGAACATTATCTTACTATTTTGGATTGCTGTTTTTAAAATCAGAGAAAATCCTCGAGACAATCCAGAGGAATAGACTTAAACAGGGAGATGTAAAGATATCAAACCTTTAAATTTTGTGAGAAGTGAATTTGGTTTGGACCCCAGAAAAGTATATTATAAAACTAAACTGATGGAGAAATTTATGAATTTATTACCCTTGGACTATCTAAAAAAATAGATTGATTAACTTTGGGACTCAAAGACTTCTAGACATTGGATTTATAGCTTGAAATGTGAGGTTTGGCTTATAGTTGGACAACTGGGATAAGAAAAGGAATAAATAAGAACAAAGATGAGTGGAATATGTAGAGAAATGATGTCAGAATTACAAGATATAAAAGACATTATGAATAGAGGATTTGCGGACATTTTGAACAAAATACAGGGCGTGATAGAAAAACTGGAAATGGAATCGCAGACAGCAGAGACACAAACAACAGAAAGAAAACAAGAAACCCAGGAAGAGGAGGAGCCAACTGGAAGTATAATCAGAAACAGAATGGATGATACAACAAAGAAAAATAAAAGGCAATAAGGAAATAAAACTTAATATGATAATGATTGAGGTAATAAAACAAGGGGGGGGAATATTCTAAGGAGAAAACAATAGGAAATGGAATCTCAGAGAAAATATGCTGAGAGGATAGGGATAGAATTAGATATTTGGAAAAAGAGACAATGGAATTTAATAGAGAAGGGAGGAATGAGTAAGGGGAAGGTAAAATAAAAATAGAAAATAGGAGACAAGCTAGAAAGAGACAAATTAATTCTCTAATGAGAGCAAGAAACAATGGCTGAAAAAGAAAAGATAAGGATTCCACATGAATGTATGTATTAATATTTAAAATGCATAATTGTTAATAGTAATAAATATGAAATTAATATTGTATTAGAGGATTAGCATTAAAGATATACAATTGAACTGTAATAAATAAGCAAACTAATATTTTGAGGTAGGAAAAGAAATAACATGTGGAATCTGACAGATTTGAAAATAAGGTGAAATATGCTAATAGATATAGGGGAGTATAGTATAACTAGAATGGTATAATATGTTAAATGTCAATAGGATGTATATTGTTTGTTTTATTATAATTGGGAGTAGGAAGAAATTTTGTTTTATGTGTAATGGTTGCATAACCAAGAACTAAAAAAAGGTATTTCATCTAGCTTTGATGGACCAGAGTGACTTCAATTGGAAGATGTCTAGACTGTTTTGAATAATTCTGTTATACAAATTTTGTTAAGAAATGAGGATATATGCAGAGCCATTTTTAATCACTTGTGCCACAATCTTTAATTGAAATGACATTTAGGACTACAGCACAGATTGAAATGGCATCCAAGAATCAGTAAATAAATAAAACATTCAAACCCTAAATTGCATCCACCTTGGATTCTTTTAATTTAGATGTTATATCTTAGGCTTATTAAGAATTTTAGTACTTGTTTATGATGATTGAAATGCTAAGCTTAAAATCTCAATTACAGTATGATACTGGGATAGCAATAGTAGTAGCACTTAGACTTATATACTATTTTAGAGTGCTTTACAGCAATCTTTAAGTGGTTTACACAGTCAGCACATTGCCCCCAATAGTCTGGGTCCTCATTTTACTGACCTTGGAAGGGTGAAAGACTGAGTCAACCTTGAGCTAGTCAGAATCAAAGTCCTGGCAGTGAGCAGAGTTAGCCAGCAATACTGCATTTTAATCACTGTGCCACCCAGCTCTTAAGGGCATGGATTTGTCAAGAACAATTCTTATACACAAGACTGATCTATGCAATTAATAATATATTGTGGGGATTTAGACATAATGTATCTTGCTATTGTTCTATTTGTTAGCAGCAAATACAGTACAAATGCAAATACACATATAGAGTACATAAACTTATTCTTAACAATGTTTTGTGGCAGAAAGTTGGACATTGTATTGCAGAATATATTTGAAATTGCTGGGTAATGCCAACTTAAACACAGCATTTTCAGAAACAACAGACTGAAAAATTGCTGTATTTTTTTGTTAGTTTGTTGTTTTGCTATTCTTGTGAATTTGACTCTTTCATTTTAGACAGTTGAGCATCCACAGTTGGTTTCAGTAAAAGCTCCTTGTCCTTTGCTCATCATTTCTTCAGATCTCTTGACTACTCGAAAACAAATGAAAGGTCTAAAATTAGATCTATCAATACTCACTTGCAAAAGTGTGCTGAAAACAAGAGTGTCTAGTCAAAGAAGCAACTGTATTGGATTACATAGATGTGTATGTACATATTGTGCAATGTATACTGTACATGCAAGTTTCATTTTGCTTTGTTATAGGTTTTAAATGTTGCAATTGATAGCTATTTTGCTTCTAGTTGTTCAAGGCAACATTAATAAGTTTATTTTAGGCAAATTATCTTGCAAAGCTGATGGCCACTGACTAGGAGGAGGAGATAGAGAACAAAGATACCAAGGATATACCTGAAAAAATAGGTCATATATTTTCATATGATAATTTAGTAATAAATTATTATTTAATAATAATTAGTACAATTTCAATACAATACAATGTATCTCACAAAGATGGGGAAATGTGTCTGCTCAGGCTGCTGCTTCAAATGTTACTTCAAAGTCCCTCTTTCTTCTTCTTCTAATGCCTCCATCTTTAAATCAGAATTGGACTGGCCAGCCCTTCAAACATTGGGCACCTTCAAATAAGAACTGGCTTTGTTAGCCCTTCAAATGGAAAACTAAGAAATCTCATAATTAAGTCACAGTACATTTTGAACTGGCTTAATTTCCACATTTGATTAAGAAGCAATGTGGTTAGACCAGAATAGTTAAGGATTCTAACTAGGAAGAACAGTTATCCTGGCATTCCTGTGATGTATTTTCTTTTATGCTTTTAATAGTGAAACCAGTAATGGATAAAAGTCCAGGCCAGATGGCAAGTGAACTAATCTTTCACTGTTTGGATGTTCCAGAGAGCAGAAATTTATGATCATCAGAACCTGTAAAGGTCCTTCATAGTTTATTTTTTCATTTATTGTTAAATATCTAGGCATCCCTGGGCAGTTTCATAGTATTTCCAAAATTTCTTATCTACTGAGACACACATTTTAGGCTGTTTTGATTATGCTGATCCACATTTATTCTTGCTCTGGTTTATCCCAGAATAGTCATCTCCTATTTGGAGATAGATCATTAATTTTTTTTATGTTGAAGACCATGTTAAGGCTTAGCACTTCTTACTTGGTTCTTATTTTTTTTCTAGCTCTACAGCTGCCTTCTGTTGTAGTTTCAGGGTTTTGATCTCCAAAATGAGATGATCATTGCTGACCTTCAGGCTCACTTGTGCTGGACATATTTTATTTATTTATTTATTTATTTATTTATTTATTTATTATTTAGACTTGTATGCCGCCCCATCTCCGAGGACTCGGGGCGGCTCACAATTAAAACTGAAACACAACAATAAATTAATTTAAAACAATATTAAATAGTAACAAGTCTAATTTAAGTTAAAACCCCAGTATACCATTTAAAATTAACCCCCCCCCCAGGAGATCAGCCCAGCCCAGCCTGTTCGAATAACCAGGTTTTCAGGTCGTGGCGGAAGGTGCGAAGGTCAGGGGCCAGGCGGAGCCCCAGGGGTAGTTGATTCCATAGGGCGGGAACCGCCACAGAATAGGCCCATCCCCGGGGCGCTGCCAGCCGGAATTGACTTGCTGACAGCACCTGGAGAAGCCCCTGTCTGTGTGCTCAAACAGGGCGGTTGGTACTTGAGATCGGCAGGAGACGCTCCCTCAAACATCCCAGACCCATGCCTTGTAGGACTTTGAATGTTAATACTAAAACCTTGAATCTCACCTGGAGGGCAACCAGCATCCAATGCAAGTCGCGCAGGAGGGGTGTAACGTGGGAGTATCGGGAAACCCCCATCACCACCCGCACGGCTGCATTCTGCACCAGCTGCAATCTCCGGATGACATGCAAGGGCAGCCCTAAATAAAGAGCGTTGCAGTAGTCGAGTCGGGAGGTCACAAGAGCATGAGTGACTGTGCACAGGGCATCTAAGGGCAGGGCATATAAGTTGCAATTATCCTTTTTTAAAAAAAAAATCTGCTCATTTGTATCTGCATTTGCTCACACCTACACTTTCTCTTGCTTTGTTTCTTCATTATAATCCATTTCAACCATCTTGAATCTGCAGTGAAATCACTGCTTGTCTTTGCTCTCATACTTTGTCTAAATTCAGCATTTTAGATCTGTGTAATTTTACCATACTATAATGAACTTGGTTCCATATTCCGCAGCAGATCTATTGCACTTGGTTTATGAACTGCATTTGGCCCATTCCTCATGCCCATCTTCATTTTTGTTGGCATGTTATGGCAACATTCAAGCCCAGGATTGTTCCTTTGTGTTCAAATAAGGGTTGCCTGGCAACTATGACCTTTGATACTCAGCCTGATAAAACAATCACAAAGGATTTCTTTTAAATTTCATTTGTCACTCCCTTTTCTCTCCATTTGGATCTTCTCTAGCAGCCCAAATGCAGATGGCAATATTTGCCTTCAAGTAAACTTGTGACTGAATAAATTTCTATATAGGTCAGCCTTTCCTAATATATTGTCAATCATATCAACCACTGTATCTGGGGATGGTGAGAACTATGATTCAACACATCTGGAAATCATTAGATTAGAAAAAAGCTAGAATAATTCTTTTGAGTGACACATCTGCTTTGCAAAGCTAATTATTGCATCTACTATTACTGTCTCTCTATGGATTCCCTCTGAGGAGCACATAGCACATCTCAAAACAACAGTTCCTGGAATGGCCTGAACAAGAAGTCACATATTGTAAGGATAGCATGCAAAACTGCTACATGCACACATGCCAATTACACTGCTGACACAGAAGGTTGATGCACGATTATGGTACTTTAGCCAAGCTAAGTTGGAATGTATCAGACTTTCAATATCTCTTATTTGATGATTTCTTCTTTCATAAACTAGTAAAAATATGGATAAGTTACAAATGTGGATTATTTGGGGGGAGGCAGTCATAGAAACAAGAAGCTCTAACAGCTGCCACTGATTGCTTATTTACTGTCCCACTTCAGTCTTTCTTCAATGGATCTCTGGTGAACATAGTATACTGACCCAGAGGATGCTACCCAATTATTAGGCAACATTTGTGGAGATACTAATGAATATTTTCTGGGTAAGACTGTTCTCATGAGATTTTCTGTCCTAGTTCTAGACCAAAAAAATTCAGTGAAATGATTTAGTTTTGGGATGCTGACTCTCACAACAAACCCTTCTGATTAACAGTGTGAATGGCAAAGGAGAGTTTGTACTTTAAGAGTGTAGAATGATGCCACTGTAAATATCTAAAATGTTCATTTATGCTAAGTTTTAAACATTTTTGAAGCATGGTGAATCTTAATAAGAATCTCAGGCAGTGAGAGATATCCCAGAATAAACATCAAAAACTGTTATATAATGTGAAAAATAATGTGAAAGATTCAGGATACAGGTAGATCTGTAAAATAAAAAAATGACCAAGTTGTTAATATATCAATTTCATTAAATGTTCTAATGTGATGTGTTAATGGGAACAATAGAATGGAGAAGCCAGGCAAGAAAAACATTTCCATTTTCACTTGATTAGTAAGTCTGTTGAGTGCTTGGGATATTAGGCAAATATTTTAAGCTTTTTGTATTTTTTGCAAAATATATCACGGTAGATTGATATAAGTGACTTTAAACAATCTGTGGAATCCATCTTCTTAAGTCTATACCCAATTCTGAAATACATAGGCCAAATAGTGGAACTGTACTATCACTTTAAGAGCCAATTTCATTTTGACAAAAGCTCCAAAGAAGCACTGTACCAAGCAATGCAGCCTCCTTACTTCTAGTGAAAAAAACTACACTGGCTTTGTTTCACTTGCTGAACTGTTTTACTTGGGGCAATTCAGGATTCTGCAACACTTTGCTTCCCCTTCCAGTCCCTTCCAAGTGTTGCAAATGCCAGATAAGCCATGCCAGAGAAAATTGTGTTGCTTCTTTGCTCTAACAAGTCAAATTTTGTTGTCTTCATTACACAAAGTGCTTCTCTGAGGCAGATCAATGCTGCCAAATATAGTCTCCTGTTAGAACAAGAGCCAATTTCTGTTTTGTTCTTGATGGGAATTTTGTTCCTGCTTTATAATCATTTCCCCTTTCCATTTATTCCTCCCCCAACCCAAACTGCTACAACAAAATTGTGATATTTTCCAAACACTCTGAAAGTTGCATTGGTGAAAATCAAAGGAAACATTCCTGGACTATCAGAGTATAAGGAATCATGGTGGCATAGCGGTTGGAATGCCGTATTACAGGCTAATTCACCTCACTGCCAGGAGTTCGATCCTTACTGACTCAAAATGGACTCAGTCTTCCATCCTTCCCAGGTTGGTAAAATGAGAACCCAGATTGTTGGGGGCAATATGCTGACTCTGTAAACCAATTAGAGAGGGCTGTAAAGCACTATGAAGTGGTCTATAAGCCTAAGTGCTATTGCTATTGGATGTGCATGTGTGTGACAGAATTACAACTACTAAAGATTCTTTTTATGAAGATTTCCCCCCTCCCCCAAATCTACTCTTTGTGTGCATTTTTAACTGTAGAATAATGCAGAGTGGACTCTGATCATCGCTGCAGGATGGAGTCCGTTTTGGCAGATCTTGATATTTGTCTTGCACTGAAATTAGTGACAAATTTCTCTTGCCTCCTTAACCAAACAATGTATGATCTTCACTTTGTTTTCAGTTGGTTCTGTTGTGCACAATTAAGAGGAAGCTACTGTGAAGGGCAACTGCACTAAGCATGGGATGTTTAATTAATATTTAGAGGGAATCCTTTCATATTACATGTTCTTTAACATTTAATTTAACATTGCCTTAACATCGTGTAGCTTGCTAATGTGGTTACATCTGATAAACCGTTTGTGCTGAAGATTATAATAAAACTTAAAATTCATCTCTCATGGATGTAGGCTTTTAGATTGTATATACTATTCTATTTTATCGTGTTTACAGTCTCTTTGATTCCCAGTATACAACTCTCCTTAAACAGTTCCCTATGTTCAAACTGAGCTTTTTACTACCCAGTTGGTACTGTACTATGAAGGAAAATATATTGGTTTTTCAGCAGTACTAGCCTAGGGCTTTTTATAAATTGAGCAGCTAAGAGGGAAAGGAACAAGGTAGGAGGAGAAAGAGGAAAAGATCCTTCTCTCTAATGTTTCAGTTTCCAAGATTCATGGTGCTCGTCAACAGCTATTTCCAGGTTTTAGACCTTCCTAATCCTTCTGCTTCCAACACACTCTGTTGTCTATTATTATAGTGTAAAAATGATCTATGTTGATATAGAATTGAATGGGCACTTTGTATTATCAGCTCTGAAGTTTGCCTGGGTCCTTTATTTCAAATAATAAAAGCGTATTTCACAGCAAGATGATTTCTTAAAAGGTTTCAACGGACAATTTGTGTAAAGAGAGGACAGAGATTTGGCTTTTTTTTTATCAAAGGCAGAAAGCTGGCTTTCTCAAATGAATTCTACAGAGCTAATGGGATGACTCATCTGAGACTAAGTCTCGTGATGGAAAGCTTGGAGAATAGGGATCCAGACTTGTGCCCGCAGTCCTATTGACATGGCTATCCAAATATAGAAATTGCTCTCTTCAGCATGAATCTGGACCCAAATTCATGCTGCATTTCATTTAATCCATGAGCATTCTCTATAGAAGAGCTCTTGGGAAAGGAATTCCCCTTTCTAATAAGTCAATACTGAGGTTCATGCGGCTATGTACCTTTTGAGACAGAAACTGGATGGGTTTGCATTTGAAGAGAAGCAAACTATAGCTGGGAAATAATTACTGTAAAGTAATTTTCTCATGAAACAATTTAGAAGATTAGTGTTCCCCAACTTGATGTCTTCTGTAGTTGTTTAAACAACACCCACTCTGGACAACTTCCATGGTGTATGTTCACTTAGAATTACAGGATCTTCAGTCTATTGGTACCAATTTTGGGATGGCTATAAGAGGTGAATATGTGTATGAATGCAATAACATAAATTCAATTTTCCACTGAATATTCCAGTAATTGTAGGGAAATGATAAGATAATATGAGTGTACCTGAGAGCA
Source organism: Naja naja (assembly GCA_009733165.1). NCBI lineage: Eukaryota > Metazoa > Chordata > Lepidosauria > Squamata > Elapidae > Naja > Naja naja. The sequence goes on from CM019148.1 coordinate 66,276,309, forward strand.
GGAATCTGATGTGAGCAAAATATTAGTGAACTAGTTGTTTTTATAACTATAACAGGAGACTATTAAAAATGCATTATAGATGCAGGCAAAGCCTTGTACCTACTTAGTTATATCCAAGCTAGAGGATAGTACTCACATTTTTGTTGTGTGAGTGTGTGCCTGAGGAAAAAAGGTAGAAAGTAGTGATCTCAATTTAACAATCTTTTAATACAAAGAGCAAACAGAGTAGTAAAGAAAAATAGGATCCAGAATAAGTCCTTTACTTTTCATGGACATCTCTTTGCCCCCTTGTAACCAGTTGATCATGAGGTGCTAAAAAGTCACTGTCATTAAATTTGGACCTGTGATGCCAATGGCCCCATCCAACAATATGAAATTTAATATGGAGAAAAGCAGGATTTTACACCTAGACAGGAAAAACCAAAGATACAAGTACAGATTAGGTAAAACCTGGCTCTTGAAGTCCAAGTGGGCCATCACTTAAACATGAGCCAGCAATGTGCAGCAGCTGCCCAAAAAGCTAATACAACCCTTGGTTGTATAAACAGAGGCAAAGAATCAAAATCACAAGAAGTATTAGTACCACTTTATAAATCCTTAGTAGACCATATCTGGAATACTGCATCCAGTTTTGGTCACCATATTACAAAAAAAAAAAGTTGAGACTTTGGAAAAAGTCCAAAGAAGAGCAACTAAGATGATTCTGGGCCTGGAGACAAAAACATACAGAAGAACAGTTGTAGGAATTGGGTATGGCCAATCTGGAGAAAAGAAGGACTAAGGGTGACATGATAGCAATATTCCAGTATTTGAGGGGCTGCCATAAAGAAGAAGAGGTCAACTTATTTTCCAAAGCACCAGAAAGAAAGAAACAATGGATGGAAACTAATCAAGGAGAGAAGCAACTTGGAATTAAGGAGAAACTTCCTAACAGTGAGGACAATTAAGCAGTGGAACAGCCTCTGCCATCAGAAGATGTATATGCATTATCACTGGAGGTTTTTAAGAAGAGATTGAACAACCACCAATCTGAAATAGTATTGGGCAGGGGTGTCAAATTCATATCATCATGGCAGCATCACATGACGTTTTGGGATGTTTTTCCCCTTCGCTAAACTGGGTGTGGGCGTGGCCAGCCTGTGACGCATCCAGCCTGCAGGCTGGGAGTTTGACAGCCCTGGTATAGGGTCTCTTGTGGAGCAGGGTTTGGACTAGAAGACCTCCAAGGTCCCTTCCAGCTCTATTCTGATTAAAAGCAGTGAAAAGAGATGCAAAACAAAACTCTGTGTATGTGATTTGAACAATTCCAGAGATTAAAGAAAAACTGTTGTTTCTATGTACCCATATGGAAATATGCACATGTGAAATTTTGATCAGACTGACTTGAATATAAGGGCCTTTATTTTTAGTTATGGGGCATATTTAATTTTTTATTATTCATTGTAACCTGCCCTCCTAAGGTTCGCATGTGGTGTAAAATGAATTACGGAGAAGTTCAAAAGTGCATCCAAGCCTTGCAAATGTTCTTGCATCATCTAATCCCCTCCTGCTCAGAAGCATTTGATTATTGTTTGTTCAGAATAAGCACTGACAATATAATTTTAAGAGCAAGAGTGGCTTCTAATCCCAACTGGCATTTCAGAAGAAAAAAATACCCAGTTCACCTCAGATTGATTTAGATCACATATGTAATCCTCTATTTGATCCTAGGCCTGGTTCACAATCTCAATTTAGCCATCAGGCTGTCTATGTCTCCCACTGACTGATGTTGGAAATCAATACATCACTACTGTATGTTTGGGGGAGGTTAAAGTGTATATTATAGACCAATAGGGACCTACAGTTTTGCACTGGATATATTTACTACTGTCCTTTTTTTAAACAAAAAAATGAAAGACATTTCTTATAACTGGGTTAAGTTTTCAGATATTATTGAAGTTTCTGAAGGAATCCTACCTACCAGGATCTGTATCGATAGGTCTTATGCAAGAGCAGCTTTTCCACTTTCAGTTTGCAGAATGGAAGCACTTATCCCCCATTTATCCCCCTTTGTGAGCCACTGTTAGAAAAATGACAAATAGTATGCAGGTACTCTCAGCTAAGATGCCTGAAACAATTCAGAAAGAGAGATGAAATGGTTTCTGAAGAAAGGGAATCTCCAGAGTGAAGGGAGTGATTCAGATTTCCTTCCAACAGCCCATTTCCCTTGTTTGCTTGCTCATTTTGGGTGATTTATATGAAAATTGCCTACCATGTCTTAGGCAAAAAATGTGTGTGGCGGGGAAAACACCAGAAAGTTACTGTTATGTATGTAGGTTTGAAGTCATTGGTTTAGTTTGAACTGTTCTTGTAAAATGTTGGAAATGATTGGTTTAAAAAGTGCGGGAAAACCCTGCACTCTGATTGGCTGGCAACTGCGGCTGCTGGCTATAAGTAGCAGCCGCAGCCCAGCCAAATTGGGTCCGTTCTGAGCTGTAGTCACTAATAAACTAAGAGCTTGAAGCACTCCGTGTCTGTCTCTTCATGCAAACATAACACTGGCGACGAAGGTGGGATTCCCCTGGAGAAGACGGCAATGCGGAACAGAAGGAGAGCGAGATGGCTGCACTGAACACCGCCCCCCAGCCCCGTTCGATCCAATGGCAGAAGACTGGGACTCGTATGCAGATCGTTTCCAAATGTATCTGGAGGGAAATGATCTTGCCGACATTTCCGAGAAGCGGAAGAGGGCGGTCTTTCTCACGCACTGCGGTCTGGCAGTTTTCAAGATGGCGAAGGCATTGGCGGGAGCTGCAGACGTGAAGGTAATGGACTGGCCTGACTTAGAAAAACTGTTAAGAGCCCATTACGCCACAAGTATCGTGCCTCATTAAGAGACACGAGTTTTACCATCGTGATCAAGGGGAAAGCGAAAACGTAAATGACTTCATGGCAAGTTTAAGAGACATTGGGGGCATCGAATTTAACAATTTAGAAGAGGCCATGCACGATCGATTTGTTCTGGGCCTTAAAGACAAGGTGCTACAGAGCAAGTTATTACTGAAACCTAAGATCATGCTGAAGGAAGCAATAGAAGAAGCCTCTTCGGCAGAAGCTACCAAGTCCTCAGCAGCAGCCATGAAGAAAATCAACAAGGCCACAAGCCATCCTGATGTGGAAAAGTCCACAACAACTCATTGTGAGCAAATAGATTCTGAGTCAGACTGTAGTGAGGTGAAGGAAGGAAATTACAGACTCAGAATGGAGCGGAAAAAGAAAGACCTGGGAAGAAAGAGGCAAGATTTCTACTGCAGAGGTTGTGGGAGAAGCCACCCCCGCACTGAATGCAAGTTTTTAGACACCATTTGCCTCCTTTGTGATAAAAGAGGACACCTAGCAAGAGTCTGCAAATCATCCAGAACTCCACCCAACAGAAGAAAGTTTGCTACAAGCAAAGACAAAGAATTCAGGCCCAACAATCTCAGTGAGAAAATGGGGCACAGCACAGAAGCAAATGGGAAGAATGAAACTCATCAAACAGTAACTATTGGTCATTCATCACCTTTAAGAAGCAGAAAAGTGCATGTCAAGGTACTTACTGAAGGAAGGCCTTGCCAAATGGAAGTGGACTCAGGCTCATATCTATCTATGGTGTCATGGGACACTATTCACAGTCTTCTTCCCAACATCCAGAAGAAGCACTTCAAGAAGCAAGCATTGACTCTTAAAGACTACCAAGGGAACAAGATTCCAGTAGTTGGAACAAGAGAATTCAACGTGAAATTCAAGGGCCACACCAAACGCCTACCACTGACCATCATGGACAAGGACCGGCCAAGTCTGCTGGGCCTTGAGTGGTTCAACCCGTTGGGCATCGAGGTGACTGGCATCAATCATGTGAGCAACACTGAGTGGGAAGAGGCCTTGAAATCTGAGTTTCCAGAGGTCTTCAGCAATGGATTAGGCAAGTACTTGGGGACCCGCATCACATTTAACCTAGATCCCAAGGTACAACCAATCCATTTAAAAACCAGAAGGGTCCCATTTGCCTTAAAGGAAAAAATTGATGCACAATTAGATAAACTAATAGCCCAAGAGGTTTTAGAGCCCACTGATCACTCCAGGTGGGAGACACCCATAGTCACACCAGTCAAGGCTGATGGGTCTATGAGAATCTGCGGAGACTACAAGGGGACATTGAACCATGCGCTACAACAGAGCGCATATCCAGTTCCAGTAGTGCATCATTTATTACACTCTCTTGGAGGGGCACAGTTTTGCCAAGTTGGACTTGGCACAGGCATATCAACAATTAACAGTTGATGATGCCACTGCTGAAGCCCAAACCATTGTGACCCATAGAGGTGCCTTCAAATGCAAAAGATTGCAATTTGGAGTAAGCGTGGCACCAGGCATCTTCCAAAGCCTTATGGAAAGAATGTTACAAGGGTTGCCAGGGGTGGTGCCCTATTTTGATGATGTTTTAATTTCTGCTGAAAATGACACTCAATTACACGAGAGACCTTGACTAAAGCAGAGAGGAACTATAGCCAACTGGACAAGGAAGCCTTGGTGATTGTAGCAGCTGTCAAAAAATTCCATGAGTATTTATATGGGAGAACATTTATTTATTTATTTATTTATTCGACTTGTATGCCGCCCTATTCCCTAAGGACTCAGAACGAAAAAAACAGAGAAAATTTAATGTTGTCACAGATCACAAACCTCTTTTAGGCAGGGGCCAAACCAATGCCCACGATCCTGTCACCAAGAATGCTGAGATGGACTGAATTTCTTGCTGCTTATTCATACAAACTGATCCACAGACCTGGTAAAGACATTGGGCATGCAGATGCTTTGAGTCGCTGCCCACTTCCTTCACACATTGAGGACCCTGTTCCTGTGACTCACACCTTTTTTCTAGAAACTGTTGCCAAACTTCCAGTACATGCTGCTCAAATTGCCAGAGAGACTGCCAAAGACACTTTTTGGCTCCTGTCATAGGCTGGATTAAGAAAGGTTGGCCACTTCAAGATCTACCTCAACTCGCCAACCTTTTAAATCCAGGCAAACTGAATTATCTGTATTAAGAGGATGTATTTTGTGGGGTAACAGGGTGGTTATTCCTGCAAAACTGCAAAAAGAGGTTTTGGAAATGTTACATGAGGGTCATCCGGGAATTGTCAGAATGAAGGGATTGGCCAGGAGTTATGTATGGTGGCCAGGTATTGACAAAATGCTTGAAAACTGGGTTGAATCTTGTCCCAACTGTCAGGTAGTCAGGCCTGCCCCACCTCTCGCCCCCACACAGGAATGGGAATGTCCTAGGGGCCCATGGTCCAGGATTCACATTGATTTTGCTGGCCCTACCAGAGGGCACACTTTCCTTATTATAGTTGATGCATATTCCAAATGGCTGGAGGTTATCCCTATGGCATCCACCACAACTGAAGCTGTCATCAAACAGCTTAAAAAGCTTTTTGTAACTCACGGGTTACCTGATGTGCTTGTTTCTGACAATGGCCCTCAATTTACATCCAACCTTTTTGAATCATATCTAGCACAACAGGGTATCAGACATGCCCTGACAGCCCCTGGGCATCCTTCGGCTAACGGCCGGGCTGAACGTATGGTATGATTTACCAAGGAAAAACTTCAGCAATTGGGTCCAGGGGATATCACTGAGAGAGTTGAAAAACTTCTCAGTGTTCAGCATATCACTCCCAACCCCTCAACTAATTTAACCCCAGCTGAATTGTTGATGGGTAGGAAACTCAGATCTCCCCTTGACCGCCTCCATCCCACTTACGCACCCAACGCACCACTAGATTCCACTAGTAAAATTCGCACTTTCACTGTGGGTGATTCTGTTTATGCTAAGACCCTCATGGGTGAACCATTATGGATTCCTGCTGAGATAACCCAAATCACAGGCTCCAGGTCTTACAGGGTACAAACGGAGGATGGTGTCCTCTGGAGCAGGCACATTGATCAGTTAAGATCCAGATTGCCTCAGGAGCATCGCTTTTGCTCCTCTCTGGTTCCCATACCTACTGCCTCTTCTAGGGGGGAAGGGGTGGATTATGAGAGTAATTAGCAAGTAAGAATCAACCCCATGTGTAACGAGCTAACACGACAGGAACCATCCCAAAACCTGTCACAATACCAACAACCATTTTCACAAATGGAAGATTGCACATCACTACCTGATTTAGGTGCTGACATTGGGTTGGAGATGGATTGGGCGGAGAGACCAGGTTGTAGTAACCAAACAGGTTCTACCATTACTACAAGTCCAAGTAAGGAAATGTCAGCAGACACATTTCCTCTCTCACAAGGTGAGAACCTTAAAACATCTGAACCACATAGGTCTCAACGTACATGTAAGAGCCCCACCTATTTAAAAGAATACATTAGATAGGTTGGGGTTTGAGTATGGACTGAACGTAGTGGGGAGGGGTGTTATGTATGTAGGTTTGAAGTCATTGGTTTAGTTTGAACTGTTCTTGTAAAATGTTGGAAATGATTGGTTTAAAAGTCGGAAAACCCTGCAGTCTGATTGGCTGGCAACTGCGGCTGCTGCCTATAAGTAGCAGCCGCAGCCCAGCCAAATTGGGTCTGTTCTGAGCTGTAGTCACTAATAAACTAAGAGCTTGAAGCACTCCGTGTCTGTCTCTTCATGCAAACATAACAGTTACAACAGTTTTAGTTTTGCTGTCTGTGGGTTCTGTTCAAGCAGTACCTATGACGGAAAGTTTGACAAGACTTTGAATTCAAATGATAACGCTGTTGGAGTGCAACAGAACCCATCATGATGAATAGATGGAACATGAATGAATGAATCACATGGTCATTAAAATGCCAAAATAACCTTGGACCTATTCATACAGCTGTCCTTTATGGACATGACTGATGTGGGCATGGAACACAAATATCTGAAATAATATTTTAAAAATTCAACTGCCCAGATTCATAGAAAACAAGGAGACATTTGGGTACATCAAATAGTGGGTTTCATTTTCATCCTTCTCTTAGTTGTCACTGAACAAGTTTTCAGATTATTGAATTTCATTGCTACCAGCATTCATCATCAAAGTATATAATAGTACCTGGAAGGTGAGACTCTTTTATTGGCAGCACTTTTTATATACTTTTATCCAGCAGTTCAAAATGAAGCTGAGTGGGAAGCTTCAAGCAGAACTGCCTGATGGGTCTCAAACCGTAACAGACTATCCCCTACTTGTTAAGGAAGGAGGAACATGCCTGATCCCATGCCTGACTGGTACAGTAAGTGCTTCTTCCTACAGTTCTTAAATTCAGCTGACATGGATGGAAGCGTGTCCATGGTTTACGTGTAGCTTCATTCTGACCTTGTTTGTATCAGTACAAGCTTGATCCCTTTTAAAGTGTCATGTCAGTCTGAAAGATTAGATGGAGCACACGAGAATCCTAGCAGGGCATTACAAGTTGAGGTAAAATTCAATGCCTCCAAAATGATGGGGAGCGTTGATTTATGGATTCAGATCTTAATCAGAACCACCTATATAGAGACATGCCACTTCATTAGTGCAAGAGAAAGAGAGAGGATGAAAGAGCTATCAAAGTCTTTGCTATCAAGTCTTTGGGAAACCTTGCCACCCGATCTAGGTGCAAGTGTTAGAAGTTAATCCAAATATAAGGCACATGTGAACCAGCTCGATGGGTCACAGCCAGCAGAGGGCAGTGCTGCATAGACACATAAGCCAGTTAAGACATTGGGTAAGGCCACCCTTCCGTACTTAGGCACTGTGGAGACCTAGAAGCTCCCTCTGTGATCAGCCAGCTCAAAAGAATTATGAGCAGGGTAACTTGCTGCTGCCAGTATAAATTTGATATTTAAGGTTAATGTACTGTATACGGATTTTCCATATCAAATTTTTCCCTAATAAGATTTGTGTTCCCTCTAGGTTTGCAACTAGCTACAGGCTCCTTCATCTATATACATAATGCAACATGTTCCCAGCATTTTCTTTAATGTGCTGCGCTCATGAAGGGCAGAGTGTAAGTGCATGTCTTTTATTTGCTGTTTACAAATCTAAAAGGCATTGTATGGGAATATTCTCAGGTCAATATTTGCCCATATCACATTTTTTTGAAAATATGTCATCCTCTGAGTTAATGTTCCAGTTCAGGAGATTTAACCTGTGAGGTTAAACAGGATGCAGAAAATCCCCAACCAGGCAAAATTACAAGCATCACTATACTTGTTTCTCATCCACTGGCAGAAAATGGGAGAAAGAGAACTGGGAATATTTCCATGCTTCTACTTACATTGTTGTGCTCTGTCCTTATTCTCTTCACAACACATAACATTTATGTAAGAATACAATGAAGTAAAAAAAAAAGTCAAATGGTTCAAATTGCTTAGGATGAGGTTGGTTTGGGCAGTTTTAGAAAAGAGGTCTGCTTGAATGATCAATTCACAGCCAATACTATTGAGTCCATCCAAACTACAGATCCATGCAGCTGAAAAGGCTGGTGTGCAACACTACCAACATATAATGTCCCCATTAACCATTATTAAGCACTTACTAAGTGCTGCTTTGAGGGAAGGGATATTTCAGGAGTGATTCCTTTGTTCCCTCATTTGGGCTCTCTTGATAATTTTCCATTAGCACTTGAACTTCTCAAGTGAAAGGAAGTCAAAACATTCTCCTTGTTGCAAAAAGCCAGGGAGACCCAAGCCTTTCTAACATCTCAACTCCCCATTCCCCAATTTAGAATGAATAATTTCCAGGCCCAAATTAATCATAAGAATCTGTTGGATGAAGTGAATTACCATCACTTGATCAAGCTTTTCTCCAATTGGATGATAATGCCATTAGCCTTCATCTCTCTGACTAGCCCATACACAGCCATCCAATGTAAAGCAAACTGACAAAAAAAAGACAAAATGCATCCTATCACAATGCAACCCACAGCCTTTTGTTCTTGTGTGTAAATGTTGGATGCAAGTACATAACTCACATCATATAGAATTTCATCACTTGCCCTCCTTGGTTTTCCCTTCCCCATAGATGCCCATATGAATACAGTTGCTTGCATTGTCTTTGCCACATGGTCATATATTTGCTTCCCCATGACTGTAATTGAGTAGCACCTATGTAGAAATGTTTTTGATGATTTTATCTACGTTGGACTGTCCTGCTTATTTCCTTTTAATGTACTTCATATGCAAATACGATGTATTGTTATTTACTTCTCAGGAACTCTTAGCAGAAGTATATATTCGTCTTTAGGTATTTCTCAGTGATGCCATCAAGGCAGAATTTGGGAGCAGATACCTGGAATTCAACTCAACTAAATGCATAGGGAGGCCCCATCCAAATGAAATAGAGCTGATGGGCTACCCTTGAAAGGAAATTGCTACAAATATTTATTTATTTATTTTGTTAGACTTGTATGCCGCTCTCTCTCCCTAAGGACTCAGGGCGGCAAACAGTAAAAGAAACCCAGTACAAATTACAATAAAAAAACCATTAAACAAATACAAGCCTAATCAGTATTATACAAAATTTAAAATTAATTAAAACAAATACTAAAAACCAACCCATACCCCCCAAGGTCAGTCCAGACTGGCCTGTGGGGAACAGCCAGGTCTTCAGGTCCCAGCAGAAGGAGCGGAGATCAGGGGCCAAGCGGAGGTCCACGGGGAGTTGGTTCCACAGGGCATGTGCTCCCACAGAGAAGGCCCTACCCCTGGGCACCGCCAGTTGACAATGCCTAACTGACAGTACCCCAAGGAGGCCCTGCCTGTGGGAGCGTAGCGGGCGATCGGAATGTGATGCTGGCAGGAGGCGTTCCCGCAAGTACCCTGGACCCAAGCCATATTGCTATTTAACAATGCCTTTTCTTCTATCTTGCTCAATCAGAGCCTTAAAATTTGTGTAAAATGACTGAACTCCAATTGCTTCCTTTTTTGTGTGTGGGGGGTAACATGTCTGCTCAAATGTTCTTTTCTCCTTGTACTACCTGTAATAGCTTATTCTTCGTTACACTGTACTCAGCTTTCCAAGAAAAGGATCAGCACAGAAGAGAAACACTGCATTCCCATCTAATCATTTCAGGTATGCATCCTGCGAACTCATTTGCTAGACTAGTAACTAAGTGTGTTATAAATTATCTTTTTTGCTTCTACCATATGGTGGTATGGCATTCTTTGGGGTACAAAATATTAATTAAAAATACCTGCCATAATACTGTGCTATATTAAACTTATACCTCTATAAATTGCAAGAATAAAACTGTCATGCAGTGACTCAAATTTAACCCATAGTGGCCATGCTGCCATGAGGAGGAAGGAGCTCTTAACAAATGGCACGTGAGTTTCCTGCAATGAATATAAAACTTTCTGCATTGTATTCCTATTTGTTTTCTTTTTCCAAACCTATCACATTCGAATATTAAAATGGCAAAGCCAACCATAAACAAATCAGCACAGAAAAATAAAAACTGACTGTTGGTTAGATTTGTTTTAGCTCCTGTAGGGATAGATTAGGTTCTTCTTACCAGCCCACCAAACTCCCTTGTCTGAGTCTTTACACAAGAAATACAGTGTGTAGCAAAGTTATGAAATAGCATATCTTTAAAGAGCCAAGAACCATAAAGTTATTTCATTAAAAATGAGGTTGAATAATCTGTATTGATTTTGATAGTGTTCTGAAAACGGTTTAAAATACCTATTTTATTTTTGGTCCCTAGTTTTGTTTTAGGATTTAAAAGCATCCTGCTGTTTCATAATTTAGTTTCTGAACACATCACATGAAAGTTTGTGGAGAATTTTCCTGCTTTTACTCATTTCCCAGCTGGTATTTCAAGGATTTTGGTAAGGGCTAACTGTGCCTCTTACAGTTTTCTCCCAACCTGATGCTGCAGAGAATAGATTCAGCAATAATTCCCAGCAATCCATTTCGAAGGTAGCAAATTAGGGAAGGTTATGTGGCAGGAGGAGATGCTCTGATGGACACAGGCATTGCAAATTAATCTCAAGGTTAGAAAATTTGGTCTGTTAGTTACTTAGTAGATACTGAGAAACTTCCGGGCTAATTAAGATATCTGTTTCTCAGTGAAAGTATAAATGGGGCAGATCTGTTAGACAACAACAGAGGTTCCTGATGTTGTGTTTATGCTGTATAGATCACAGCCATGTGAATCAAGGAACAGTTGGAGATAGGATCCTAGGAGGGAGCAGGAATCTTCAACTCAAGACCCAACAGGAGCAAGCAGGACTTAAAAAAACAACATCTGTAGCGCAGATTGGCTGGTAAAAAAAAAAGTACACAGATGGAAACATTTGGAAAGGACAGATTGGGAGTTAGCAAAAAAAACACACACACAAAAAAAACCTTGGCCAAAATGCTGGACTTCTAAGAATCTCAGGAAAGGAAATTTCTCCTTCTTTTCTCATCCTCTCTAGGCGAAAACCAAGCCCAGAAATGAAAGTACTTAAAGTAATTGCTAACAGAGTGAGCATAGCAAAGTAGAGATAAGGGACACGGTGAATCAGGGATGAAGGGAGAGACAATTAAGAAACTGTAGAAAGCTCTGTGTACATGTTTTGCATTTCTATAACAGAATTTGGCACACGTTTATTTAAAAAGCTCTGTAACTATGTATGCATTGTTGTCTTTTAGAGAAAAATGTGTTTTGTGTGTATTTAAAGAAAAATGTGTATGTGTTTTGTGTGTGTTCAAAGCCTGCCATCCTCAGATATTATTTCAAGATTTTATCTTTGAATAGCGTTACAATGAGCAAAAGTAGAAATGTGGGTTTATGTGTTGACTTTACCTTTTATGTCCATGGAACTGTACAGATCCTTATTTGAGCTTTCTCCAGAGAGATACTACTGGAACTGTTCAAGAAAAATGCCCAAAGATTTTTATTCATTTGGCTGTTACTACCTTCCTACTGATTGTGTTATGATGGTAAACTGTAAAGTAATAAAATATATGACAGCATGATATGAATTTATGGATTAAAATCCAAGTATTTATATCCATCTTTTAAGTTGAGTATTTTCATATATCATAATTTTCACATGCATACTCAAACTCAAATGTATAATATGGCAAGTCAAATATGGGAACAGAAGGAACTTCTATAATTCATGTACTGTATAGCATGAATTATCTATACCATGGTAAAGAAAAGGATGGAAAGTATTATGAGTTTGATTGCATTGCATTAGTTGAGAAAAATGCAAACAACCTCCATTCTTGGTTGATGAAAGATGTTGAAACTGGGCTTAGACTATCCTCTGGTCTCCAGTTTTGGAGCTGGAAATTCAAAACAATGCAAATGCTCTACAACGTTATGATCTCCAGAAGAAAACAAACCAAAACCAAAACAAGATGATATATCCAAAGTTCAGATTCTGGTTTCTATCCTGAAGATGGGAAGATAGATAGATATTCATCATTAGAATATCCTGATCCCAAGACAGCTAGTTGCAAAAGTGTAAATATAATTGAATACTTTCAAATGTGCATTTTCCTTAAGCTGTAATCCCTTCCATAGACACACCATATTTGCTTGCTCAGAAACTATTATGAGCTGATCTGCAGTTGTCCTTCCCAATGCTGTTCTCAAAATGTAGACAGTGGGCAAGCACTAATCATGCACCCTCCCATTGTCACCAACAGATGATTCTCTGATCAGTTTTAACTACAAACTTCACAGGGATGGTTGGGGAATTTCTTGTTTCATCTACTGATGGTACTATTGATGATCCAGATACTCACTTTAAGTAGCTGTCAACCTCCAAAATGGCATGGATGAAGCTAGGCTTACTTGCACTCCATTTTGTTTTTGCCATACTTGGGGTTGGATTGGGGAAGCAGGGAGAGGGATGAGGAATGAAACATGGAGGGGGTTGTTGGGGTGTGTGGTGCCTTACCTGGCAACCTGTTACATGATGTAAGATTTTGGTGGTGACCTTTAAAGCTGTAAGTAGCAATGATGATCTGAAGAACCTCCTTTCCTGCTATGAATGCTCCCAGTTATTAAGTCAGCAGGAGAGGACTTTGTGAAGATATTCTCACTGCCAGAAACTATCTGGTATACTAACTAGATCATTCTTTCTCATGTGGGCTCTCAGAATATATAATGCTCTCCAAAGTAATAAGCATTTAATTTCTACTATCCCAGTATTTAGGAAATGGAAAAATGCATATTTTTCAAATCTTTTAACTGTCAACTGTTCAATATTTAAGAACATTTCTTTCATCTTGATATAAATTGTATATTCACTTTAACTATTATAAGCCACCTTGAAGAGCCAGTTTGGTCTAGAAATTAAGGCACTAGGCTAGAAACTAGGAGTCTGTAAGTTCTAGTCCTGCCTTACGCACAAAGCCAGGTAGATGACCTTGAGTCAATCACTTTCTCTCAGCACTAGGAAGCAGGTAATGACAAACAATTTTTATATCTTGCTAGGAAAACTGCAGGGGCTATTCCAGGCAGTCATCAAAAGTGAACATTAACTCAAAGGGGGGAAGAAGAAGAAGAGGAAGAGGAAGAAGAAGAAGAAGAAGAAGAAGAAGAAGAAGAAGAAGAAGAAGAAGAAGAAGAAGAAGAAGAAGAAGAAGAAGAAGGAGAAAGAAAGAAATCTTGAGTGCTCAGACAGGGGGAAAAGTGATATGTAAATATAATAGCTGATGAAATAAAATAAATCTGAAGTGTTTTGAATATTTAACCCTGAAATGAAGAATCCTCCCAAATACCCAGGATAAATTCAACTCACCCACTATGGTACTTAGGCTCCCCAGAAATGTTAGGTATAAACCTTTATCACTAAAGTATTGGCCACAATAGTTAGGGCCTTGGCCAAGGGCCACAAATTTCTCAAGGTAAAACAAAAGGAAGTTATGTTTCTGACCCTGGAAATAAAGGTTAAAAAGGTTCAAATGAAATGGATGCAGAAGCCAAGCAAAACCTGGACTGATCTCAACACTGTGAGACAGCAAGTCTGCCTATGTGAACTCCCAAGAAAAGGACACTGGATGGCCAAGCTCAAGGGCAAGTACAAACTTTAGATCAAGGCTACAAAGGAATCAATAGCTCTAAAACTGCATTTAGAGTAAGGGAATCAATAGTCTGACTCTGGTGAAACTTGGGAGACTTCTTGGTTATTTGATTGGATTAAAACATATTTGTAAAACTAACAGTGCCGTGGAAGAACTTTGAAAAGAGGTACATTAAACCAACAAAAACTACAGGCAAGATACTCAGGTAATAGAGTTGGAGCATTCCATGATTATGGCATATTTTCCCCCAAAGTGCTGCACTGGCTAATTTATAGATAATGCTCTGATTTAGCAGATTAGGATGGAAGCTAATGAGGCATTAATTTGTACCATCACTTCTCTCCATTTAAGGAGCAGCTTTGTTTAATTTAATCTGTGTAGAATGTGTATAATCCATTGGATTTTGACCCCTTGACAACCAGGAGGGTCTTCCTAACTGCATTAAAATTTCACTCTCTAATTACTTTTCCAGAACAGCAGCTGTTCCTTATCTAAGCTGTCAGGGTGATGCTAAGAAAAAGGCTACACGCACAGAGAACCAGCATGTTCACATTCTTCTACAAAGCCAGGCATCAAAACAACTTTTTGACTTTCAATTAATGTTTTTTTAATAGTAGAAAGAAAAATACAGCAACCTTAAAACCATCATAAAACAATTGTTAAAGAACTTGTCAGATCTCCCTGGGGACATTTAGATTAGTACTAGCTAGTTACAGCATTAGTTCCATGCATATAAACATCTCACTCAATATGTTTTTTTCTTTGCTAAAATTATTTTCCTTCTTCTAGTAATCTCAAATACAAAAACATTTTTCTTCTTCTGCATATTAATTACATACATTACATAGAGGTGAAAACACTAATTTGTATATCTTCAATCAGGGATAAGATTCAATTTTTTAAAACAACCAATTATGTGGGTGTGGCTTAGTTGGTGGGTGTGACTTGGTGGTCATGTGACTGGGTGGGCATGGCCAACTTGATGTCAGTCATGTCGAGGGGCGCTTCTCCTCGCCTGGCTTCTTGTGACTGTGGGGAAGCTGCAATGGTCGTAAGTGTGAAAAATGGTCATAAGTCACTTTTTTCAGTGCCATTGTAACTTTGAATGGTCACTAAATGAACTGTTGTAAGTCAAGGATTACCTATACAAAAATACAAAAAGCTTCTTTGCTTGCAAAAAGCTGCCCTAAATACCAATCATTAGATTAAAAATACCTGCAAGTCAGAGTTACAAATCAGGCAGGGTGCTAGAGCACTTTGAGGAATTAAAATAGTTAAAATGCAATGATAACTATCAGCAGCCAAACCTTGCTCATAAAGTGAAACACTTTAGCAAAGAGGTCATTTAAGCTCTCCAGAAAGAGCACACCCAGGAAAAGCAATCCCTAGAACCATTTGTACCACTTAAAGATACCAGCTGGTCTCACTCACCTTGCAAGATATCCTAAGGAAATCATCCAGATTTAAGGAAAGGTCATATGCCCCCAGAAAGGCAGTAAAAATAATCAGTGCCAAGTTTGCATCCTGCCTCTTGGAAGCACACTCCAAAAGGACAATGCCAGATACCACTAAAGCAGTGAAGGAAGACCCCCTCCCCAGATAGAAAAAGAAACCATGAGGCAGGAAAAAATTCAAACACAATACAAATAATTAAATCACAACAGTAGGTGTTGCTTGTTAAACCAATTACCAGAACAAATAGACACAGGAACTAGCCAGATTATTTTCAGGAACAGAGATTAACCTTTTTCCTTCCAAACAAAGCTGAATAAGGAAAATTATCCCATCAATAAACACAGGATTAAACATCACCAAGGACAGAATTAAACTTCACCAAAAACCAGTTTTAGACCAAAGCTGAGAAAGGGTTTGTAAACTCATGTTTGAATGTCAATCTTTCTAGCTAGCCAAGAAGCCTTGCTGAATGTCACTCACCTTGGTTCCTTGTCATTAAAAGCTCCTTTCCGGTTATTCAATTATTTCCTCAAAGTGCTGATTGTTGCATGTAGCTGGAAGTATATCCAGGGGAGTTATCTCCTCCCAACAGCAGTGTAAAAAGCTTAAAATAACCCTTCCCCTTTAAGAAAGTTTAAAAAAACCCTCCTTCGGAGATACTACCAAAAATGTAATAAGGGTGGAAAAAAACAAAAGGAGAATTCTTCTAACTACCGGTATTCTGAACTGCTTGGAAAGTTAACAAGGGGTTCTATAGAACCGGTGAGAACCAGTAGAAACCACCCATCTTAAATACCCAAATGCAAACCACATATCTAATCTCATATTTTCTTGTTGCAAAAAGAAATGAAAGTTCTTTTTCTGAGTGATTATTTAAAATATACTTATTCAATTTTATTATTGCAAATTACCTGCAATTTATGGCTTCATCCATGCAGTTTTTTAAATTGTGAATATACCCCCCCCAATTGCATTAATTTCTAACAGTTAAGCCTTGGTGGCTCAGGCTGTTAATTGCCTGCACTTAAGTTCCAGCTGCCTACAACTGCTGTAGGCTCGAATCCCACCAGGCTCAAGGTTGACTCAGCCTTCCATCCTCTCGGGGTAGGTAAATTGAGGACCCAAGATTGTTGGGGGCAATTAGCTGACCTTGCAATTAGCTGACCTTGTAAAAATGCCGCTTAGTAATAAGCAGGCATATACAATGGAATGAAGGCTATTGCTGAGCACACTGGGTTGTATCCCAAAAATTGTAAGCTGCCCTGAGTCTCCGGAGAAGGGTGGCATATAAATGTAATTAAAAAAAAATTAGTTTAGGAACTTTAGACGTGGCTATTTCATCAGGGCCAAGTGAAGTCATCTTTTAATTGCATGTATACATCAAACTGGCAACCAAATGTAGGCTAGTCTACTCTACTGGGTTCCCCATAGCTATCTATGGTTGTGACAGTTGGATGCTAAAAAAGGAACACAGGAAGAAAATTAACTCATTTGAGCTCTGGTACTGGAGAAGGCTCCTGCATATTCCTTGGGCAGTGAAGGTGACTGTCAAGCAAATACTGGAGTGCATAATACCTAACTTGTCACTGGAAGGCAAAATCACAAAACTGTCTCACTTGTTTTGGCTGTGTCAGGCAGGGGAATTCTTTGAAGAAAGCAATTATGCTTGGAAGAGTTAGCAGTAAAAGGAAACCAGGCCACCAAAGAACAAGATCTCCACTTGAGACCTTCAAGAAGAGATTGGACTGCCATTTGTCAGAAGGGTCTCCTGCTTGGGCAGGGGGTTGGACTAGATGACCTATAAGGTCCTTCCAACTCTGATTATCTGTTATCTGTTAAGATGGTTGGATACCGCCAAACTAGACCATAGAAAAACTCAAAGAAATAGTGTAAGATTGGAAGATATGGAGAGACCTGGCCCATAGTATCATCAAAAGTCAGACGTGACTGGATAACATCATCAAAATCATAATTGCCATTGCTAGTCCAAACTGTTTCACATATTTTGGAAAAAAATAGCAATAAGCTAGTCTTACTGCCAATATTAATGCCTTTTGGGGGGATCCATAAACTCCAGAATAATGATTTGCCAGCAGTCTTAAACCCTGGATTGTGTCATAATCCCATCCTTAAACAGGAGCTCATATAATGTTTAACTCTTCTGTTCCAAATATGTTTTGCAGCTTGTAATTTGGGAAAAAAGCAACTGAATCACGACTAAAACTGAAGCTGTGACTCTGCCAAGATATTGAAGAGACAAGATAATAGCTTTCTAGTCAAACCCATTATAAATTTTGAAATAAGGCCTTGAATTCCAGGAAGCAATAGTGATCAACAAATAAGTTCAGTGGTATAATTGAAAATTGGGGGAATTAACCCCCCTCCATCTTTACATGATCATAACTTTAATTAGGAAAACCTAAGGTGTGCCTATCCGATAAAAAAACTTTCTCAATATTTTATCCATCCAACCTTAGCATAAAATCAAAATGTCTTGAATAACATACAGCAGCCTTAGCATAACATTCATTTTTAGCAACATTTATTTCCCCACATAAACTGGCAAAGCTTCCTACATTATAGTCTTTTCCAATTGGCCAGACAGGCAGCAAAGGACATGGTTTTGTTATTGCAGCCTATCCCTTTCGGCAATTACATTCTGTGCTGTCTAGCCTTGGCAGCGAATACCATAACGGTTACTTTGCCATTGCTTTTCCTCTGTGTTTCTTGCTTACTGCCAAGCTAGGCGTGCAAATTAGATCACCCTGCACCCAGAATGGCAGTGAACAGGATGACAGCCTTATAAATTTAAATCAAAAATGAATAAACATACTGAGTTTGGCAACTGAGCGGAGTTAGTTGACTCCTGTGTGTTCCTGGACTCCTTTTGATTTGGATTTGATGTTTAGTTTGCTGGATCAATTAATCCAGTTTTAAATGTTCCCACAATGCCTTAACTCCATCACTGATCCAGTTATGAGAATTTAGAGTACTCTTGGAATTTAGAATCGGGGGATAACAAGAGTGGCATCTGAGTTTCTGAGATCAGGAAATGGTATAAGAGATATAACTCTCAATCCATCCTTGCAGAATGCTTCCTGTTTGTCCATGTGTATATATTACCTATCTCCTTCTACTTATGACTATAACCTTGTTGCTTGTCTCTTTACGATTATATAGTTTTATTTATTTTTCCTAGTATGATTTTGATTGCTTATTTAGTATCCTATGACTATCACTAACTGTTTATTTTATGATTCTTGATTAATGTACTTTTTATGTATTGAGAACTTATGCACTGAAGACAAATTCCTTGGGTGTCCAATCACACTTGGCCAATAAAAAATTCTATTCTATTCTATTCTATTCTATTCTATTCTATTCTATTCTGTTCTGTTCTGTTCTGTTCCGTTCCGTTCCGTTCCATTCCATTCTATTCTATTCTATTTTATTCTAAACATTATATATATATATATATATATATATATATATATATATATATATTCTTGGTGTATTGGGTCTTGTCCGTTAAGATTGAGAATACCTTGGCAGCAGCGTTTGACGAAATCTCATCCGTCATCTTCAGGCTGGTGTCTTCAGCTTGGTTCTCTCTGGGAGGAAGCGGCTGGCTTCAAAAGAATAATGAGATGGAAAACGTTGCCAATAAATCTGAGACAAATTACCCGTGAAAATCTCACGAAAACAAATATATATTTGTTTAAGTAGGCCCTCCTGAAACAATAAATATGTAGATCTTGGTGTGTTCCGGTCTTGTCCCGTGTAGATTGAGAATACCTTGGCAATGTTTGTGAAAATCTCATCCATCTTGGAGGCTGTGTCTTGACGTTGTATAGGAAGAGAACGTTGGTGACTGTTTTCCCCAAACTCAAGTTGGCTGTGTTGTTACTTCTTGATTGGTTGATGGAGTTGATGTATGCAGGCAGGTGGATGGCTTTTCGCAGGAAGGCCGGAATGTCACATCACAGCCTTCCACCCAGGACACTATATCACAGAACCGGAGATGCAACTTCATGTCAGGAGGTTGCAACACAGACAATGACCCAGGAGATTACAGCACCACACCCAGGGCGTCACAACAATAGAACTCAGAAGGTCATCACACAGCCCATTACCCAGGTCGTTACACACAAAGGCTGAGAGACACAGCCAGCCTCTTACCTCAACAGAGGTCTCAGGAAAAAACATCAATCTGCATACATCAACTCCATCAACCAATCAAGTAGCTACTTACAGCCAACTCTGGAGTTTAAAAGGAAAAACAGCCACGATCACGCACTTCTCCCAAGAAGACAGAAGCTGAAGACACCAGCCTGGAGATGATGGATGAGATTTAAATTCGAAACGTTGCCAAGGTATTCTCAATCTTACGCAGGACAAGACCCCGGGCACAAGACCCATATATATAGAAGAAAAAAACTTCCTCCCAAAACACAGGACATTGATTTTGAGGATCCAAACTTATCTCCAATACTGAACACTTCAACAAGAGAATAATTAGGAAGCCATCGAAATAGAACACCCCATAACATGAATAAGCGGATGATACTTCCCTACCAGACATCTGGAAACTAGCCCTAATCAACAAACGAGTCCCAGCCACGAAAACCAACACGGACCCAAAATAACACATGATGCCACCACCAATCTCCTTCACCAGACTCAAACCCAAGCCCATACAGATGAAAGGCAACCACCATCCAGAAACCAGACCATGGCTGCAACACCAGCTGCTACACCCCCTCCGACCCCCAAACTAAGCAAACTGACACATGCTATATAAACATAGCCAGACCTCAAACTCGAGCCAAACCAAGGCCCAGAATGTCACATCACAGCCTTCCACCCAGGATACTACATCACAGAACTCAGGAGAGTACAACACAAAACACCAGGAGGTTGCAACACAGACAACGACCCAGGAGACTACAGCACCACACCCAGGATGTCACAACAATAGAACTCAGAAGGTCATCACACAGCCCATTACCCAGGTCGTTACAACACAAAAGGCTGAGAGACACACAGCCAGCACCTCAGCCACACAGGGTCTCAGGAAAAAGCCATCCATCTGCATGCATCAACTCCATCAACCAATCAAGAAGTAACAACACAGCCAACTCTGGAGTTTAAAAGGGAAAAACAGCCACGATCACGCACTTCTCCCAGGAGAACGAAGCTGAAGACACCAGCCTGAAGATGACGGATGAGATTTCGTCGAAACGTTGCCAAGGTATTCTCAACCTTACACGGGACAAGACCCGAATACACCAAGACCTACATATATATATATATATATACATATAACTAGTCTAGGGATTACAGAAAACATGCATAGAATATTTTTAACAATTCTTGGCTTATGTTTGTATTGCATAATTGCAAGCATGCAGAGAATATATAATTTTTTCAATTGGTGCGGGTGAGGGTTAGCAAATGATGAGATTGACTCTAGAATTAAGCTGAAATTTAGTATGTAGGGAAGGATGTCAAGTGAGAAAAAGAGGAACAAAGGAGACTATTATTATCTTTTACTATTATCTCTTAATTCCCACATTTCTCTTTTGCACTACTTTTCTCTCAGCCATCTCTCTTTTAATAATTACAATAATCAACATACTAACGATAACAGAAATCATCTATTGTAAGATAACTAAACAAATGGTGTCCTATCTCTTCAGCACTGGGCTCATTTATTGCAGATATACCAATGTTCTAATGGCAAAGCCAATATATTTTTAAATTAAAAAGTGCACGTAGTGACATCTAAAACATGCAGCTGTGTAGCATTTGTTATCTGGCATACTGGATAAGGGGCGGAAAGAAGAGAGAGAGAGATGTGTGAGAGCTTTAAATATGATCCAAACCTCAGGCTAAATCAATATCTGGCAGGTTTTATTTGCTACATTAACAAAGCTACTAGCATAGGGGATTTAAATAAAATTTTTGAACAGGCATATCTACCTTCATGCTGGCAGGTGACATGAGCTAAGGATTAAAGTAATACCTTCTCTTGTTCATAAGGGTGACCTTGATAACCCAGGAAATTAGAACACATTAAGATCTTCTCTGTTGTGTTGATTCTATGACTGGTTCCACATCTTGCTAAGCCTTAATGTAGGTTGTGCTTTTATGGCATATGTTATATTATCTTCTATTGCTTTTATGGCTTAGCTCAATGTTTAAGACCAGTTATTGGAGTTTGTAAACCACTATTCATTCATTTTACAGTAGTTATAACCCACCCCATAGAAGTCTGGAGGGTATACTAGATAAAATAATAATAATAATAATGAAATAAAGTTAACTAGAAAAGAAAATCCATGATAAAATCCAAGACACTATACAACACTTAGCTGGAAAGACAAGGAAAAAGAAGGCAGGAACTGTTTACTCGTTCTCAGGCAATAAACTTCTAAAATCCTTCCAGTTATGGAATCTAATAAGGCTATATCTAACCATTTTCTTGCTTTGAGGTGTTGTATTCAATGACACTTTCCTTCCCATAGTTGAACAGCAGAGTACCCCTACTGGCTATATTATTTTGGCACTTGAGGCAGAACATCCCACCATTATGTCTTGTCTTGAGGCATCTTTTCTGGTAGTAAACATTCTACGATAACACATTAAATAATTTTCTGTCTCGTGTATCACATATTACTCTATCTGAGTTATTAGATTCTGCCTAATAGTAGAGCTGACAGGAAGCAATTCTGCCTAAATCAAAAATAGCTTTTAAACTAGCCAGTGCTTCATGCAAAAGATCAGCACTTTTATAGTTCTTTCCAGAATATAAACTTTACAGGTACTGTGTGACTGCATTATGTTGCCATTTTTATTCTTCCCTATTCAATGAAGTTTTTCAGGATAAAATTATATAAAGGAATGCATGAGGATGAAGTTTTCAAATGGGTCAGAATAACATTCATTATTCAGTGCCACTCTATGAATGATACAGTTGGGCAGACACTGAAAAGATATTGATTGTTCCATTTTAAGTCTTGTCCCTTCTCCATCATGGTGATATGACCCCAAGCATGAGGTATGGTCTCTATTCAGTTCTTTCTGGTGTGCTTATACATAGAAAACAGTTACAACACAAGAGGAGAATCGAAACTTACAGAGATGTATATATTGCTTAATTATATAGACAATAAACATTCATTAATGATTAAGTGCCTTTTCACCACCAAATCTGGAGGTGGAAGGTTTATATCCCACCTTCTATCCTTTAGTCTTACTCTCAATTAAATCCCGTTTTGAGGGAGAGCCAAGTCTTTTCTTTTGAAGCAGAGGTCAGAGAAATCTCATCTAGAGTGAACACACAGCTCAACGATCTGCTTTTAACTTTCCAGTCTGTCTGCCCCAGCTTTCTGACAGCTCATAATGGCCATCTATCACTCATCGACAGTCTGAGAGGTTTTTCTCCACTCCCACAGAGATCTGCAGTCTCTCTGTGGTTCACAGAGTGTCCTCTCTTCTTCACTGGCTACTACAGGGTTGGCGAAGGTCTATATCGACCCCTGGGCATGGGGATTTTGACGTTTTCCACAGAGCCCTGTGGATTCCGTTGTATCACTGTGGTGCTAGCCACACCTCTATTTAACATTCAGAGAACTCTTATAGCTGCTGCTGTTAAATGGGTTGCAACCTGAAGTGATATTCAGCAGGTTCTGACCAGTTCTGGAGAACCGGTAGTGGAAATTTTCAGTAGTTCAGAGAACCAGCAAATACCACCTCTGACTGGAGATTTTACAGTATCCTTCCCCTGCCACACCCACTAAGCCACGCCCACAGAACCGGTAGTTAAAAAGTTTGAATCCCACCACTGTCGCAACAAATTCTGGCAGCTGTGTGCTTCATGTTTTCTATACCTTGTTTTAAGAATTTTCAACTGACCAATTTAACAAAAGAACTTTGAAATAATATTCAACATAACTTTAACAAAATGATTTTGGTTTTTTTCCTCACCAGCTGAAGAAGCAAGAACCTGATTCCTTTGTGGGTTATATACAGAGGAACCTTGCAGGTCTTTCTTATCACCTTTTTGATGGAAAAAAATTAGTCATGTTTCTAGAAAAGTTTATTAGTTCATAATACATTCTGTTAAGAACTCCTTCATGTGTCTCTGATATATACAATCACATATGGAAGAAAGTAATACCTAGAATCAAAATATATCCATTATATGTATTATAAAATCACACATGAATGCACTTTTTATTCTTTTTGCATTTAAGTGTTCAGTATAATCACATAACTGTGCACTGGATAGCAATGAATTCTTCTATGATGAACCCAAAGGAAAGCTTTGCAAGCCAAGGGAGAAAGTGTAAGATCATATTCTACTAACACTAATAAGATTCCTTCTGATTCTGATAAGGTTGGATGCTGGATGTTTTTTCTAATTTCTTTAAAGATGATCATCTTGGAAAGCTAGATTTCCAAAAACATTATAACAAACTGCAGTTGTGTACTGTTGAAGGTCCTAAAAGATTTGTATGCATGTTCAAATGCTATGAAGGAATTTGAAGGGCAGACCAAGATTATGCTTATGTGATTGTAATGTTCTTTCTTGACCTGCTAGTTTGCTATCCTATTTTCAAAACAAACTAGTCATATGATCCTCCAAAGTCTACAAACAGATCAGAAAAGCAGTAGACACTCACTATTCTGAGCCCAGTCTAATTAAAAGAGCTGGCTAACTTAAAAAGAAAATAGTGCTTCTGTGTTCCTATGTCTGTGCATTCAAGAACCTACCATACAAAATCAACTCCCATGTATATCAAACTCATTATTTTTAGCTCTCTTACACATATACATTTATACAGTAACCCCCACTTCCTTCTTCACTCCAGACTAATAGGTAACCAAGAGCAAGGAGCTGCCACTCATTCAAATGGTCCAAGTCTTAATACCAGAATTAGAATCCCTCATTATATTGTCCATCAATCCAAGAGGTATTACTAAGGAGAGTTTCCTAATTAACAGAACCTCCTTCTCCCTTCTCTTTCTCTTCAACTTCCAGAAACAAAAATTCTCCCCAGTGCTTTTGTCATTTCTTGAATGCTTTCTACAAATAGCTGCTTTATGTGTCAGTTGAAAATTTGCTGTTGCAGCTACCATTCAGCGCACTGAGATATTTTAAGAGAATGAAAATTATGAGTCCAGCAACACTTGAAGAATAGGCCACTTATTCAGTTCTGCTGGAGGTGATGGTGACGATGACAAATCCATTTTCATAAGGAAATAGAAGGAAAGGTGAAAAGCAATGACAGGGTGGTGCAGTAACAATGGGCCTTTTAGAAGGCTCAGGCCCACATCATGCTGTTCCTGAGAGTAGAGATTTTATTAGACATCTAAGTTGCCAACAGGTTTCCCAAGTATGGTAGGTAAATGGAGACCCTCCAGATGTTGCTGAAACACAAATCCCAGCATCTTTCCCAATTTGTTATTCTAACTAAGGTGGCTTGAGATTGTAGTTCAGCTAAGTGGGGAGGATATCACAGGTCCCTTATACCTGATACGATCTTAGAAACAAAATGTATTTCTATTTTTGTGGTGGGGTGTTAGTGCAAAGTAGCCTCAAGGGACTCTACAATGCTTTATTGTTCCCTTAAAGGGACACTTTGGGACTGGTTCAAAGATTTCATAAGTCTCTATCAAGCCAAGGTATGAAAAGTATGAAGAATATGGGTTCTGGAATTCTTTGCATTCCATTTGCAAGAATTGGCCAGTGTAGGCCCCTGTATTTTCTTCCATGTAGCAAAGTAATGTACTGCATCTTTGTGTTTGTGTGCAGTGAGAAGCATAAAACAGGCTGTATAGGCTTTGCTCTGGATCCCATGCCCAAGAGGGAGAAAGAGGGAGCTTAGCATGAAACTGTCACCAACTTTCTGAGCTGCTGCTGTTGCTGAGCTGCTCTTCCCATAGGATTGAATTGGGAATATTTTTCTTCATACCCTGCCAGATCTATCCCATTTTTGAACCTGATCTTTCTTTTTGACAGCTTCTCTCAACTCACAAAATTTGTTCCCGTTCTACTCAATTCTTGCGCAGTTATCCTGTTGACAGACAAGTAGATTGACAGAGCCCTGAACTCCTTTGTATAATTTATTTTCAGCATTCTATTGGCAAAAATAAAAAGAGTGTTCTTTAGAAATTATGTATACTTTCTTGTAACATTGAAAATGTGGATGAAAAATGTACAAAATGTATTTCTATTTTTTGTGGGTGTGTTAGTACAAGATAACCTCCAGAGACTCTATAATAAACTGAGTCCCACTGACCCCCACCCCATCCTGTTTTGTCTCACTGGAAAATTGCAGTCTAGCAGAGATGGCACAATTCCTTCTGTGCTTTAATGAGCACTGCTTTTAATAGAAGTGCTCATAGGAGGGGCAATTCAGGACATTCCGTACAGCCACCTTTAATAAATTGCTGCCTTCTGTTATCACTCTGCAGAATCAACTCTTTTTCCAGCTTCGAAAGGCTCTCCAACCCCTCCCCAATTCAAACAGAGGCTTTTCTTGTTCCTCTTTTTTTTTTTGGCAGTTGCTGGTGACTGGCAGCTCTGACAATTGTTCCCAATATTTTGATTGCAGAATTGCCCTGTTATTCCAGCAAGTCTGAAATTAGATACAGGTGCAAATTAACTGGCTAAGTCACAAGTGCATTAAAGTTGGTAATTTTTCTGTCAAGAGGCATGTTGAAAGGTTGCTGTGAATTGCAGAAGCTGTCTAGAGCCAACTGGCTGACACAGGTGCACCTAAAGAGGGGAGCATATTCTTGGAAACGATGTGAGGAAAGTACTTGTATTCCCATTACCTTTCTGATAGTAAAATATTGGACACGGGAGAGAATTTATATTCCTCTAACCAGCAGAAGTTAGGAAAACCTGCAGAGTTAGAGTCTTGGATGAGATCATACTGAACTATTAACAGTGATTCTCAACTTGTGATGAAGGAGCAAATACGAAGAGTATGGATCAGATAGTATTTGTACACAAGGCAGATTCTTTATTGGAAGACAGAAGAAAAGGCCATGGGTGAAGCAGGAGTTAAGTTATGAGAATTTGAGAATATGAGAATTTCAGAAAATATACCATAGGTTTCAAGGTCAGTTCTTTCATCCTTCAAGAACTGGCCAACGATGCTTTGGTAAAAGAAGTTCCTATGTACTTCCATGTATCAGGAAGTGTCAGGAAAATCTCCCATAGTTATTCTAGAATTATGACAGAGAAATATAACACTTTTCCTTGATACTGATCAAAGTAAAGTGCTTCCCCACCAGGAATGTCTGCAGTGTGGGTCAAAAAAGTAAAGATGACAGTCATGGCCATACTTTCAAAGCTCTGCCATGGCATGCAGCACACATAAAAACATGATAGGCTTTTGATTCTATAGTTGTGGGCATTATCCTCTGTAAATACCCTTGCCCCTAATCATGAAGCTTTTATTCCAGAAAGAGGTTAGTATTCTCAAAAAGACAGATCATAGTCTGAAGTTTTAGGTCTCAGAAGTCAGTAAAGAGTTCATTGACTTGCTTATTCCTCACCCCCCAAAGAGTTATGCTGTTCAGAAATAACAGTGAGAGAAGATTCAAAAGTAGAGCGGTCTAGAACATCCCAATTAGTCACATTAGATAGAGTGCACTATTTTTTCTTCTTCACAAATTAAAAGGCTAGATAAATATATAGGGATAACTGTAGGAAAGGAGAATCTAGTCAATTTAGACTATGGAATTAAATGAGTTCCCCATCCTTAATGACTGATGTTACCCATGTTGTTAGTGCTTCTTCCAAGTGTTCCTACATGGAAACATTTAAAACTTGGCCATTCCTGAATATGTATCCTTTTCAGAGAAACCACTCAAAGAAATATGCCTATCACCATTAAAAAAACCCCAGTGTTATGAAAATACCTTTTTATTGTCCATATCTTTTAACTCAGATTAAATAACTTCAAATTATTTTATCTGTATGACGTTCCTCTTGTCTTTTTGTCATGTGTGGGGTGAGGGGTTTTTTTTGGATATAGCAATCTTCACTCTTTACATTTTTACTAGAGGTTGTTGTTTTTACATATACTGTACACATAGAATTTTATCAAGCTATTCCCTTTTAAGGTAAGGAATGATGAACAAAGTATGGAGAAACAGTAAGCAGAATAAATTAGAGGTATGAAACAACAGAAAAGCAAATATAGATAAATCTAATTCACACCAACATCATTCACTACACCTCTCCATATCATTTTACTCTTTCCCTGGCTCTCACTTCTGTATAACAAAGTCGGCAGAAGCACACACTTATACACAGTAATTTTCACTTTTCAACAAACATTCTCTGCAGTAGATCACATCATACACACTATATTTCTGTCATCATTTGCACATTTATAATGGTTATATCCATGTTTCCCATTTTAATAAGCATTCTATCAAAGTGCATAAATTAATCTGCTTGTTCTTGTTTTCTTCATCTATGTATAACTCTGTAGTTGATCACGCAATTTACTCTTAAGATTTGGATTTTGTTACATGTTATCTTATATTTAAGTACATTAATGTACTTCGGAAGCTTGGATAGTTCACACATTGAATAACTGAACACATTCAGTTGGTTGACCTTACTTAGTAAAATTTTCAATTAAACTTACTTCCTAAGCTTATTCTGAAGATCACATGAAGGTTGGAGGAATCCTGTGCTCTTTGAAAACATGATACAAATATTAGAAATAAATAGATACAACATGAATGTGGGTCAGATCACAGCTCTCTGAGAAGCATTTTTTCTTGATATATTTTTAGTAGCATTCTGAAACAAAAACTGCAAGTATAAAGCCTGCCAGGTCAATGTTTTCAGCCACCCTACTATTTCCTAAATCTACTGATACATAGTTCTATACAAGCAGCCAAATTATTCCAATGTGATAGGTATAAATAAATTCAGATCACATTTGAAGGCCTCCTCTGTTGCTGGATAGCTATGGATTTGAACCTTCTACCCCAATTTCGCCTCTACTCCTGCTTTGAGGAATGGAGTTAAGATCTTTCTTTCTAGGTATGTCTTTTCAGTTTAAATTAGCAGGTGATTTTAGCAGTTTTTTCAGGTTTTATGAAATCATAGAAGGTCAGTTTTAGAAAAGATCTTGGAGAATGTTTAATCCAACTCTCTATCCAGTGGAAAAAAACCCATTCCCTCTTAGCATTCCCTGGAATAAAGAGAGAATCTAAATCATATGAATAAATATTGTTAGTTGGTCTTGTTTAGAAGTGCTGAAAATATTGGCAGCCATCCCATTTCATCCCTCCTTCATCTATCTTTGTGCTTACATATGAAAAAGAAACCTAATGCCATAGAGACACGTGCTCTACTTAAACAACTGCTAGATATACAGAATATAAGTAACTGGGGCACACCTGCTGTATCTCACTTGGCCTTGATGCATCTGGCCTGTACAGTTTATCCTATGCTGTCTGCACAAGAAATCTGCAGGTAAGATCAGCTCTTCCTTTGATGAGTTTTAAATTTTCTGGCAAACACTCACAAATCATATCTAAGGAGGCCCACATATAGTTGCCTGCACAGTTGGGTGCTTCCGAGTATTGGATTCTAATTTTACTTTGTATAGTTATCATTAGAATGAGCTTTATAAAAGATCAAATAGGCTTTTGGCAATAAAAAATATTCATTCAACTTCAGGTATCAGCCTTAGCTGTAACTTTGTGAAAGCACAACATGCTAATGACCCATTGCTGAATGTTGCTTGGTATAGGATAGTTTTCATCAATTAAAAAGTGACTTAAATTTTTGTAAATAACATATAGGAATAGAATGAATGCAGCATGATTCCAGCAGTGTGCCATAAGCTAGGAGCAACTTGATACTCAACATTTTATCTCAAATATAATTAAATACAAATTAGATTCTTTCCCATATATTTGGAAAATAATCTATGTTTGTTTATGTTTATGTTTATCTGGATTTATATGCTGCCCCTTCTCCGGGGGGGACTCGGGGCAGCTCACACAAGAATATACATACATAAATAGTTAAAATGTTAGTCCAATCCAAATAAAGAATAAACTTATGCTAAAATACCCAATTAAAAGCCCCAATCTCTCTCAATCCAGGCCGGCCTGTAAGAATAGCTAGGTCTTTAGATCGCAGTGAAAGGAACGCAGGTCGGGAGCCAACCGTAGCTCCAGGGGCAGCTGGTTCCACAGGGTGGGTACTCCCACAGAGGCGGCCCTCCCCCGGAGGACCACCAACCAACATTGTCTGGTCGACAGCACCCCCAGGAGGGCCTGCCTTTGGGAGCGCACTGGGCGATTGGACCTTGATGCTGGTAGGAGGTGCTCCTGCAAATACCCCAGACCCAAGCCATGAAGGGCTTTATAGGTTAAAACCAGCACCTTGAATCTTATATGGAGGGCAACCAGCAACCAATGCAGATCACGCAGGAGGGGTGTCACATGGGATTGAACTGGAATTTTGCCTCAAGTCACTGGAATCCCATCAGCTTCATGGAAATGCTTGGGGAAATCTTTGATAGCATTTCTTCTAGAACTGAGGTGCAAGTAGTTTCCCCACTTGTGAGAATTCTCACCACATTCTATTTTTTTGGCTCTTTTTATTTCTCCTTTTCCTCCTGAAGGCCAGGCATGATCATATTTTGCCATCATCTTCTTATCAAGGGATGGCTTTGTTTTTCCAACCCACAAAGACAAATACTGCAAGTTAACAGCAAAGGTAGGAAGGAGAGCACCAATTCTGGGATTTCCATTGACCAGTGGAAGAAGCAGTGGACATCTTGGTCTCAGAGAGGCAAACATTCATAGGATAATCCAAAATCAACTCATGAGAATTTGAAGAAGGAAATCATAAACTGTGTGGAAATGCCCTTAACCTTATTCATTTGGGAATGTTTTCTTACAAGTAATTTCTATTTCAGATTGTATCTTTAAAATTACTAGATGTAAAAATGGAAGAGTAGAAAGGCTAGGGGAATAGGGGTGTAATTATATGTCAACCTTGAAAAATGCAGCTTGCTATAACAACACTGAGCTCATTAACAGTGTGAGGAAAATGTTTAACTTTTTTCATAAGGGAAATATTAGGGACCCCATGATAAAATTCTCAAGTAGCATTAAAATATGATTGTTTTGTCCATTGTATTCCCGCTTCTACTATATAACCAGGATTGTCTATGGGGTAACAGTGTGTCAGAAAAAGAGTCAATAAGGCAACCTTGATCATGTGATCAAAGCTCCTACCCACTTTGAAAAATCTTTGAAAATCTTTGAAAAATCTTTTAGGACCAGCTCCTTTCCAGACCTATGGTCACAAGCCACAGTCATCCCCATCTTCAAAAAGGGAGACCCCAGTCTAGTTGAAAATTACAGATCAATCTCTTTATGCAGCGTCACCTGTAAAGTCATGGAATCAATTATTAACCAATCCATTATCCTCCACTTAGAGACAAACAACCTACTCTCAAATAAACAATTTGGTTTCAGAAAAAACTATCCTGTAATCTGCAACTCTTACACTGCAAAAACATATGGACTACACAACTTGATCAGGGCAAAGCAATAGACGCAATCTACATAGACTTCTGTAAAGCCTTCGATTCAGTGGTACACGACAAACTACTACTAAAACTAAGATCTTATGGCATCTCTGAACAACTGCACAACTGGATAGAAGCATTTCTGTCAAACAGACAACAAATGGTCAAAATTAGGAACGTCCTATCAAATTCTGTACCTGTCAACAGTGGTGTCCCCCAAGGCAGTGTCCTAGGACCAACTCTCTTCATATTCTACATAAGTGACCTCTGTGATCATATTAAGAGCAACTGCGTTCTCTTTGCTGATGATGTAAAGCTATTCAACACCTCAGACAATACTGCTACCCTTCAAAAAGACCTTGACTATGTATCAGAATGGTCAAACAAATGGCAACTTCAAATCTCAACAAATAAATGCTCTGTCTTACATATTGGCAAAAAAAATCAGAAAATAAAATACAGGCTGAATAGTCATGACCTTGTTGATGATCCAAACTCCGTCAAGGACCTTGGAAGATTCATCTCTAATGATCTAAGTGCTAGAGCCCACTGTAACTACATAGCCAAAAAGGCATTAAAAGTTGTTAACCTAATCCTAAACCTATGTAGCTTTTTCTCTGGTAATATCACACTACTAACTAGGGCATATAAAACATTTGCTAACCAATACTCGAATACAGCTCATCAGTCTGGAACCCACATCATGTATCTGATATTAACACAGTAGAGAAAGTCCAGAAATACTTCACAAGAAGAGTTCTACACTCCTCCACTCATTGCAGAATACCTTATGCCACCAGACTTGAAATTCTAGACCTAGAAAACCTAGAACTACGCTGTCTTCGGTCCAATCTAAGTATAGTATATAAAATCATACATTGCAATGTCCTACCTGTCAATGAATACTTCAGCTTCAACCATAACAATACAAGAGCACACAATAGATACAAACTCAAGGTTAACCGCACCAAACTTGATGGCAGGAAATACGACTTCAGCAACGGAGTGGTCAATGTCTGGAATACTCTACCCGACTCTGTGGTTTCTTCCCCAAACCCCAAAAACTTTAAACTTAGACTGTCTACTATTGACCTCACCCCTTTCCTAAGAGGTCTGTAGGGGCGTGCATAAGTGCACCAACGTGCCTGCTGTCCCTGTCTTATTGTTTCTTTATTGTTTCTTTTATTGTTTCTTTTATTTTTCTTATATGTATTCTTGTATTCATAACTATGTTTACCCTTATACTTATTATCTTGTAAGCGATTGACAAATCAAATTAATAAATAAATACCTAGATGTGCCTGTTTATAGCAGAGATGTGGGTTCAGAATCCAATCTGCGACTACAACACAAGGTAGAACTCTTAATCCTTTACATCCCATGATTTTTCCACTGAAAATTTTCCCCTAGAAAGGTATTTGTTTCCAAAGGTGCAATGTGTTAATATTGCAATTTTGGTAGAATATTGTAGCTGGGAAAGAGAAGGGGAGTTCCCACCCCTCACCCCTGGAAAATGATGTATGAGGAAAGGATTGATAATGGAAGGATGGTGGTGTCAGAGCTGGGTTTTTTTTAACTTGACTGTTTCTAATGTAATTCTGTCTCCTATTTTTCCATTCCCCATTCCCCACTTTCGCCTCTTAAACATCCTTGCGACTGTTGTAGGTACAGGCCTCTCACATGATGTGATTCCTTCATTTCATAAAGTGATTTGTGATCAGTAAAAGCTTATACAATCCTAAATTAGCTAATCCTTCTTATTTATGCCTAACAGTCCCAATGCAGAGTTACTATAGCTACTTTAAACAGGGACAATCAAGACAAGGTTTTGCCTGGGAAAACAAAGGGAGAAAAATATCCATACATCATTAAGGAAGGCACTGATAATTATTAAAATAGTCCCTTGCTTTCACAAATATATAATTATTTGAAAAGAATTAACTTGAATATATGTATTTATATTCGAAATACAGGTTTCATTTCTCTGCTAAATCAACAATGTGTAACATTAACATTTTAACTTAACTAAGGCTCACCACTGAATACTTAATTAATGCTTTGAGGCCAGAATGCTATTCATGGCTGGACATCCTATTTAAAATCTCCTTAGAATTTGTCACCAATTAAAAATAAAAACAACGGGGGAACAAAAACCTCCCTATATTCCTTGTTAACTGTGGCCTCATCTTGCACATACTTATTGATAGGGAACAAACATTAAACTAGATGAGTTTTGAGGTGAAGAACTGAAGTGAGCGTTGTGAGATACATTGGTGGATTGAGACAGATGGTTATAGAAACTGAATGAATAAATATAAAGAAAGATGGCATTTTCTTGCTTTAAACCACTCCTGCATGTTTTTTGAGCGGGTTGTTGTTATTGTTCTTCATGTCCTGATTTCCTTTTCCTGTGGCATTAATGTCACCTCCTCATGGTAGACTAAACTAGGAAACCAATCTCATGTGGCTCAATTCATAGCTTTTATTAAAGCTAAATCTTGAAACTCTGAATAAGTTTTTCCCCTCCTCTTTTTCTTCATGAGAACTGGTAGTGGTGGGGTTCTAAGACATTTACTCATTTATATTTGCTCCAGACTTAGAACTCTTTTTTCTGATCATTGCCTTGGTAGCAGCTCTTCCTCCTCTTCCTCAAGGCCATTCCTTTTTCCTCTATTATAGGTGAGAACCCTGCTAGAATTGATCGGAGGTATATGTTCCATTCCCACAGTGATCAATTGTTACTATGATCTAAATGACTACAAAGAATAAGCCAATCAGAAAGCAGAACGAGTGAGAATACAGAAAGCTAGATAGTCTGAAAGAGCCAACAGTGAGTGATGTTCAGAGTCAACTTAAATTTCCTTGCACAAACTTTTAAACTGCATGGAGTAATCCTTTTTTTCTCTTTGGGACCTGCCCACATTGCATGCCAAGGTCTGATATTTTTTTGGATCTCTCTCTCTCCCTCTCTCCCTCTCTCCCCCCCTCTCCATGTATGTGCATACATGTGTGTCTTCATGTTAGTTTTACTTCTGGCAACTACTTTTTTTAAATTCACATTTATATCCCGCCCTTCTCTGGAGACTCAGGGCAGCTTACAATTTTTGGGATACAACCCAATGTGCTCAGCAATAGCCTTCATTCCATTGTATATGCCTGCTTATTACTAAGTGGCATTTTTACAAAGTCAGCTTATTGCCCCCAACAATCTTGGGTCCTCAATTTACCTACCCTGAGAGGATGGAAGGCTGAGTCAACCTTGAGCCTGGTGGGATTCGAGCCTGCAATAATTACAGGCAGCTGGAACTAAGTGTTAGGCTATTAACAGCCTGCACCACCAAGGCCCTTGGGAAAGTCCCTGAAGTTTTCTTGGCAAAGTATTTTGGAAGTGGTTTGCCATGTCTCCTTCTTATTGATAAAAAATGACTGGCTCAAGGTCATCAAACTGGGGTTATACCTAGGACAGGGCTCACACTCTCTCAGTTTCTACCTTGAACCACTGCATCAAACTGGTTTTCACTGACATGCTGGGATTCAGCTGAACATCAGCAGAACTGCAATTTCAGACTCTGATAAGTCATCTGATGCCAGATTATTGATTGATTGATCTTAAGGGAGAAGTAGGAGAGAAAGGACATCTGTTTTGCTATCAAGTAACAAAACAATTTTGGCCCATCATTTTGCAGTTGACTACAAATAATTATAAAAACAAGAATAAAAAAGTTCACTTCAGCAACAGTTATCAACTCTTCTTCCTTGGCAATATTATAATTTGAGATCTCAACTTTGCAGAAAAAAGATTTGAAAAATATGCAAAAGATCATCTTAGCACTTATGAGTAAAGATTCATTTAATTGAATGTAATCTTGAATTGAATGATACAGAGATTTCTTTCTATCCAAGTTCCAAGAATTTATTCCTCATTCAGGGGAAAGGTTAATATCCTGAACAAAAGGATAAACTGAGCAACATAACCTTAAGGCAGGACAAGAAGCAATGGATGAACACTAATTAAGGAGAGAACCAATCAAGGAGAGAACCAACTAAGGAAAAAATTCCTGAGTGTTAGAACAATTAAGCGGTGAAATGACTTGTCTCCAGAAGTTGTGAGTGCTCCAACACTGGAGGTTTTTAAGAAAAGATTGGACAGCCATTTAATAGGTATAGAGTAGAAGACCTCCAAAGTCCCTTTCAATTATTATTATTATTAATTATTATTGTTGGGATTTCTATGCCGTCCTATCTCCCGAAGGACTCAGGGTGGCTTACAATGATAAAAACAGAGAATACAAACTTTAAGAAAATATTAAATCTAAAACCCCAGCACTAGATCTAAAATCAAATTTAAAACCCACAAACAACATAAGACAAATTAAAACTATTAAAATTCCCTTCAGTCCAGGTTGGCTAAACAAAAAAGCCAAGTCTTCAGGTCATGACGGAAGGAGCGGAGGTCAGGTGCCACCCGGAGCTCCACGGGCAGTTGATTCCAAAGGGCAGTCACTCCCACAGAGAAGGCCCTCCCCCTAGGGGCCACCAACCAACATTGTCTGGCTGACAGCACCCTGAGGAGGCCCCACCTATGTGAGCACACTGGGCAATTGGTTGTCATTGCTGGCAGCAGATGCTCCTGCAAATAGCCCGGACCTAAGCCATGAAGGGCTTTATAGATGATGACAAGCACCTTAAACCTCACCCAGAGAGCCACTGGTAGCCAATGCAGCTTGCGCAGGAGGGGTGTGACATGGGAGTATCGGGACACTCCCATCACAACCCACGTGGCCGCATTTTTCACCAGCTGAAGCCTCCGGGTGGTCCTCAAGGGCAGCCCCATGTAGAGAGCATTGCAGTAGTCTACACGGGAGATAACGAACATATGAGTAACCGTACGCAAAGCATCTCAGTCCAGGTAGGGGGTGCAACTGGCGGACAAGACGAACTTCTGCAAATCCCCCCCTGGTCACAGCTCCGACATGATCTTCCAAGTTGAGCTGTGCATCCAGGAGGATACCTAGATTGCACACCCTTTTCACAGAGGGTAACACCTTACCCCCCCGCAATGACCAAAGATGGAACATCCTGGACAATTCGAGATGCCGGTACATACAGCCACTCGGTCTTGGCCGGGTTGAGCCGAAGCCTGTTAATTATGTTATTCTGTTAATAATAAGTAAGATATTTCAGAGTCATCTCACAATTTTGTAAGTATTAAATGTACTTTATGTTGTAATCTTTTCAGTACATCTTTCTAAAAAGAGATATATAAAAGTATTAGCAGTGATAGTGCCCAATTATTTTTGCAGGCTGGATAAAAGAAGACATGGTTGAAAAACCATCCAGACCAGGCATCACATGGCTGGGTGTTGTCAAATCACTTCTTCCCCTACTACAATGTTCCAGATTTTGATAAACTGGTTAGTTATGGATGGTTTCTCTACTGATTTCCCCTGTCCAACAATCACAATTTTGCTGCCATTAATAGAAAATGAATTAAGTGCTTGTGAAGAATTGCCGCATCAGTAAAGATGAATAGAAGTCTAAGAAGGTCAAAACATTATGCATGGTCTTAGCAATTTCAGCAAAAAATTGAAGTGGAATGATACATTTCCAAATCTTAGCCCTTATTTCCCACTGCTGTTTATAATAACTTATTGGCTTAAAAAAGAATTTTAAAAATCTTAATAAAAATATTATTAAGAAAATGGGTGGCAGTGTTGCACTTCAAATGAAATTTCCAATTAACTTTTAACTATATTATATTAGAAAGACTTAAATTATTATTGGCTCCAGGGCCAAGAATAATTAAAATCAGCAACTTATAACAGGTCTGGCAACTTCTCAAAGGGGAAAAGATATAGAAAAGGAAATGATAAATCTGCTGGGATGTTTCCCTATTTTTAACTGGAGACATGGACATCAGAAATATAACTCTTCAGAGACACTTTTAGAATAAATTGCTTTCCTAGCTCAGATATATAAAATTATTTCAAAACAATGAAATTGTATGTGTATAACTAAACATACATTTATTCAGAGAAAGGCAGATAGACAGCTAGAATATTAAAATGTAGGCTTGGTCTCTCAGCTGAATCAATACTCTGTAATGTTTTCTCAGTCGTAGTTACTGTATGATGTGCAGATTTCAATTCCCATGTTGGCTGGGGAATTCTGGGAGTCAAAGTCCACATATTCACATTGTCCAAACTGAGAAACACTGAACTAGAGGAACAGAAGAAATTTGTCCCTGTGCTCTGGAAAGCAGGAATTCCTAGCTTTGTTCAGTGTGTATTTGTTGGATGTGCCCTGCCATATTAAATATCACAAATCCTGGCATTTTTTTTTTGCTATTTTCATTTTCAAAAAGGGAAAATGGGATAACAGAGTAGAGGCTGACATAGATTTTTAACATGTAGTAATAGCACTTAAACTTATATAGCACTTTACAGTGCTTTACAGCCCTTTCTAAGTGGCTTACAGAGTCAGCATATTCCCCCCAATAATGTGGGTCCTCATTTTATCCACCTCAGAAGGATGGAAGACTGAGTCAACCTTGAGCCTGGTGAGATTCGAACTGTCAAATTGCAGCTGGCAGACAGCAGAAGTAGCCTGCACTCCTGCACTCTAATCACTGTGCCACTGCAACTCATGTAATTTGAATATCAATATAGGATTATGGTCCATCTGTTTCCAGGTTTCTACACAAATGTAAGAGAAGAAATCTTGCAACATTGCACTTATTCCAGGCCTCATAATCTCCCTGGGCAGCTAATCAAGAAAATCTTAGATTTGTCATCACTTGTTTCATTATATTGACCAGAATAACTTTCTTGAAAACATAGAATTCAAAAAAGACATGTTAGCACTCACAATTTACTAGTACCATTCATTTTACATTTAGTTCTTAGTTCAAAGAAAATCTTATCATTTCCTTTATTTGTCAATAAACATGCCAGAGTTTTTACTATAATTCAGAATTACCAAAAAAAAGGAATTTAGGCTGAAATTAATAACATAGTGAATATCAAATAACTGTACCAATTTGGATTTTTTTTATATTGTATGCATCTTAGATTATTATGAAATTAAAGATCATCTTTTCAATTTGAATAAGGGCGATTCTTGAATTTGTTTAGATAAAATTCTCAAAGTAAATGGAGAAATAGAGCCTTGGTGGTGCAGGCTGTTAAACACGTAGCACTTAGCTCCAGCTGCCTGCAATTAGTGCAGGCTCGAATCCCACCAGGCTCAAGGTTGACTCAGCCTTCCATCCTCCCGGGGAAGGTAAATTGAGGACCCAAGATTGTTGGGGGCAATAAGCTGACTTTGTAAAAATGCCGCTTGTGGGGGGCCCAAAAAGCCCTAGTAATAAGCAGGCAAATACAATGGAATGAAGGCTATTGCTGAGCACATTGGGTTGTGCTCCAAAGATTGTAAGCCGCCCTGAGACTCCGGAGAAAGGCGGCATATAAATGTGAATTAAAAAAAATACTGCATTACTGAACATACTTTTCTGAGAATAAGCTTCTTGAAATGCATTGGGAGTTTATTCTGAGAAGACATGTAGTGAATTGGTCACACTGAAAATCAAATCAAAATGATAAAAGAAGATAAATAAGACACTAAGCAAGGATTGGAACAGAAGGCCGCCAAGATCTCTCCCATCCTTATGATTCTATGACTCTTCTTAAACATTCCTCTCTTATGACTTCTGGAGCGGGCGGCAAGATAAACACAGGAACAGCAGTCATTTTAGCAAAGAATTGAAGGAAGGATGAAACTGAAGAAGAGATGAAGCTCCAATAAGGTCATTGCATACTGAAAGATAAAGTATTAGGTTATGCTGAATTTGTACAAAGTTTCAAATCAAATGCAGACGGTGCTAATAGCAGCATATTTTTCTTTCAGATGTGACTCTCACATGATGAAAAGTAGCTTAGCATCAGCTGCATTTTCAAGATCTCTTAAATCCACAATAAGCTGACCCTGTATTAACTTAGTGCTCCCAATCAGTCCACTGTATATGATTTTCCTATCTATGGCTTGTTCGAGATATAATTTGAGTGATTGCACTCCTCAACTCAGATGGAGGTAAGTGCCACTTTCCACTGTGGGAAAATAATCAGAGGCCATGAAGTATCTGTCATGTGCCTTTCTTACAAATACTCTTCCATTATATTCCTCATATGTTTCTATGTTATAGCTTTATTTTATGAAAAAGGAGAAAATTTGAAGAGAGGGAGCGAAAGGGGGAAACTGAAAACAAAACAGAAAAACAACAACAAAAGCATTATGTTACACGTAGGAATTCATTGTTACTAATTTTTAAATTTATTGAACCTTGACTACCCAGAATAATATTGATTAATCTTTCCATTGTATCAATAGATTGAGAGCCAGTTCCTCACCAGATTCACAGTCTTGGTGAACCAAGATTGTGAATCTGGGATTGCGTTGTCTTTCTATATTGAACAGATAATATTTTTTGCTGCCCCCGTCTCCCCCTGTTCTTTCAAGGCTTGCTCAATCCATAATCTTTCCTATAGGGGAAAGTTTCAAATTTGGAAGATTTAGTTGAAAAAAAAGTCTTCATTGTATTGATCTTTGTAAGGTCATAGAGTGCCTCTGGATTGAAATGTGTGACATTATTAAGGATGCAGCAAACAAAAATATTGAGAAATACAAAACACAAAAGAACGTAAAATGGCTTTGCTGATACGCAGAAACTAGTCCAAGGTAGGTAGAAAGGAAAAAGCAACAAAGAAAGGAGAAAAATTGTCAAACTAAATGCTGAGTTCCAAAGAAGACCAAAAGACAAGCAATTAATACGCAAAGAAATTAAAGATAAAAAATAAGTGGAAAGAAAGGAGATTTTTTTAAAGAATTTTTTTTTTGCAAATATGAGCCTTGCAAAAACAAAAGAAAGGCAAAAGTCCTCCTTTTTTAGTGTGTGTGTGTGTGTGTGTGTGTGTGTAGAGAGGGAGGGAGGGAGGGAGGGAGAGAGAAACCCAAATTAATGAAATGTACAAAGCTCTCACCGAATTAGAGGCAGGCATTCTGGAAGGTAAATTATATGGGCCCTAAAAATACTGCTAATAGCAAAGCTGTTAGTATTGATGGGTTTTCCATCTCTGGAGGTCTTTAAGAAAACACTGGACAGCTGCCTCTCATGGATAGTTTCACTGGTTTTCCTGCATTTTGCAGAGAATTGAACTAGATGATCCTTGACTCCCTTCCAGCTCCACAATTCTGTAATTCTATGACATACCACCCAGACTATTTAAACCTTGCGAAGATGATACAGTCGAAGTGTTACTGACAGTTGGTAAGCAAGTATGGAAAACACAGCTATAGTGAAGGGACAGCTGTAGTCAGTTTATATTCCAATATCAAAAAAGTGTAGGGCTAAAAATGTTCAGATTAGTGAATACTTGCATTTTTATGTACTAGTAAAACAATGCTTAAAGTTTTGGAATCTATGCTTTCAACAGTACGTGCAATGAGAAGTGCCAGAAGAATAAACTGGATTCTGAAAAAGGATCTGAGATCGCATTGCTAATGTGGAAAACTGATAAGTGAATAGATAATGGAAAAGGCAATGGAGTACAGAAAAATCCTTTTGTTTCTGCTTTGTTGCTTCTTCTTTTGACTGTGTAGATCACAACAATGCATGATTGCCCTTGAGAACATAGGTCCACTGGGCCACCAAATCACCTACTGAAGAATATGTATGATAGCCAGAAAGCAACAGAACAAAATATGAAGCAACTAAATATTTCAAAAATGGGAAAGGAGTGCACTTAAGGTACACACCCATCTACAGAATATATTATGAGAAATGCTGGAGTAAGGGAAATAGAAATTGGAATTAAAACTGCTGGGAGAAATATCAACAACTTCAGATATGCTAATGCTATCACTTTGATGGCTGGAAGCAAATAAGACTTTCAGAATTTCTTGTTGAAAGGGAAAAAAGAAACTATTATCTGATGCTCAATATAAAAACCACCATCACCATAACTAACATTATGTCAACAAGCAATGCAAACCCAAGGCAAC
Organism: Naja naja; assembly: GCA_009733165.1. Classification (NCBI taxonomy): domain Eukaryota; kingdom Metazoa; phylum Chordata; class Lepidosauria; order Squamata; family Elapidae; genus Naja; species Naja naja. Next base: position 66,317,455 of record CM019148.1, read on the forward strand.
TAGCTGGAAAAGAAGTTGTAGCAATACCGGAGTGGACTTTATCTTCCAAGGCTCATAAATTCATAGGGATGGTAAATGAAGCCATGAAATAAAGAGGTTTCAGAAAGGCTGAACACAGAAAACTGCATGCCTTTGAATTGTGATGCTGGAGAAAATTGTCCAGAATATCTAACTGTGAAAGCCAATCATTCAGAACAGGGTACAGTAAAACCAGACTTGCTCACTGGATAATAATGAAGCTGAAGTGTCAATAGTTTGGACACATCATGTGGATGCAAGAGTTATTGGAGAAGACTTTGATGCTTGGAAAAATCAAAACCAATAGAAAAATGGGCAGCAGAATAAAGGTGGCTTTGATATCATTGATAACATAAACATGAGTTTACAAGAACTCAAAAAAACAATAACCCAGTAATTGATAGTCTTGGATAAATTATGCCAGTGGAATTACATAACTACACAATGATACTATACCAACAGAGTTACAAATATTAAAACAAAATGGATCAATACTGGGATAATATGAATTATTGTCTCATTTATGATATATTTCTTACATAATGAATCTGATAGCCAATGCTTTCTAAATCTTCTCTGGGATAGCTGATAAATACAGCCAAGAATATTTTGTTGAATTAATGCTATTTTAAGATCAAAAGCAGCATCCTTATTTTTTTAAAGTCACTTAAGCAGTTTGTTAATATTAAATTGTAGAAGAAGAGGCAGAACCTGGGTCTGGAGTCAAGAGAGGAATCAGCTTAGAGTCATTATGTTCCCACAAGCGATCCAAGTTCAGTTCCAAGTTCCAAATAAATCAACAGAAACTTAATGTGTGCTGCTTATTCTTCCTGCCTCACATGAATTCTTTATTCCAAACTTTTTAGAAGTTCTTTAAAATAAATAATATTCTTTTAATTATTTTTTTTAAAAAAGGGCCTTGGTGGCTCAGGCTGTTAAATGCCTGGTGGCTCAGGCTGTTAAGTTCCAGCTGCCTACAATTACTCTAGGCTCGAATCCCACCAGGCTCAAGGTTGACTCAGCCTTCCATCCTCTCAGGGTAGGTAAATTGAGGACCCAAGATTGTTGGGGGCAATAAGCTGACTTTGTAAAAATGCCTCTTAGTAATAAGCAGGCATATACAATGGAATGAAGGCTATTGCTGAGCACACTGGGTTGTATCCCAAAAAATTGTAAGCTGCCCTGAGTCTTCGGAGAAGGGAGGCATATAAATGTAATTTAAAAAAAATCTTGTAGATTTAGTATAATCCAAAGCATACCAGTGCAAATAGTAATCCTCGATGAGCTGCCCCCTCGTCTTCCCCAGAAGTGAGAGTGCTAGGAGGGAAAGTCTGCCGGAGTGGGTTGAAGGCCTGCGGGTCTGGAGAGCCCGAAATGGAGGCGTTCGCGGTCACGGCCTGGGCCAGGTGAGTTGGTGCTGCTCTGGATGGGGTTGTGGGTTGAACTTCCAGCAGAGACCCCCCCCCGGGGAGAGATGGCACCATGGCTCTGGACCCATGGCCATGGCCGATTTATGAATGCTGGATTGTTTTTGGACTCTTCTTCTGGATCTGGTCATCCTGTGTTTTTCATAGGCTCCATCTCTGGCCACCATTTCCTCATCTTTCTATGTCATCTTTTCGTCTTTTAATGTCATCAACTTGGACTTCTCTCGTTACTATGGAGGGTGCCTGGCTTACTTATACCATCTATCCAGACTTTTACCCAACTTCCTCTTTCTGGGACCTGGCTATTCTCCATTGCAGTGAGAGGGCAATGGATGGATTCAACCCCCTTGCAGTGAGAGAGCAAGGGGTTGTTCTGGACTCCTTCCACAAGTCACTGTGGTGGGAGAGCAGTGACTGGACCATTTTGACTCTGGCCATCGGCAGCTGTGAGGGAGCTGCTGATTATGGATTGTCCCTGACCATCATTGCCTGGCCCCCTGTACTGCTTTTATTCCATCTTTGCAGTTGTTTCCATCCAGCTTATAGCCTATTATACCGATATGCCCTGGAATGTATTTATTATGCCTGCCTACTCTCCGCTGGAATTACGAGCCCTCCAGGCGGTTCCCCTGTCTGTGAAGTGGCCCCTTGGGTCTCAAGAGCTTACCTTAATGACGGATCCTGGGATCCCAAGAGGTGGCATGCTGTGACCAAGGGTTTAAATTTTAAATTTGGTACAAAGGGGAAACTTTTAAATTTTTTAATTGGCCGTCTTAAGGGGTTAGGGAGGGGGGTGGATGGGTCTTTTCACAGCCCGATACATGGTGGGGGGTTTGGGGGCCAGTGGGGCCCTGGGGGGTGAGGAGGGGACCGCGATCCCCAGGGTGGTTGGGATTGGTAGGAGACGTCGAGGCATAGGGCCATATCATGTGTTGGGAGCTCGCACCCGCCATCTTTGTGCAGTGGCACGTTCCGACCCTATGGCCTCCTCCCTAGGGGGCACGGGAACCAGGACCCCTGGGCTTAGGCTGGTGTATTTTAATGCCAGGTCCATGGCTAATAAAGCTTCCCTCCTCTGTGAGATCATAGAGGAGGAGGCTACGGACCTGGCTGGCATCACCGAGACCTGGTTGGGCCCAGAGGGTGGTGTCCCTCTGGTTGAATTGTGCCTCCAGGTTTTTGGGTTTTACACCGGCCACGGGCCCAGGGAAGGGGCGGTGGGGTGGCTGTGGTTATTCGGGAGACCTTGTTTCCAAGGGAGGTCTCCGTTCCAGAGATAGGCAGGAGTGAGACCCTCCTCCTGAGGTGGGGGCCTGGTGGTTGGGTGGGTTTGCTGCTGACATACCTTTCCCCCAGCTGTGTGGCAGCAACCCTGCCTGGGTTTCTCGGCCTCCTCGGGGTGGCGGTGGATCTCCCGGGGCTTATGGTCCTGGGTGATTTCAATCTACCTTCCCTTGGGGGGGCGTCGGGTTTGGCCCAGGAATTCATGGACTCCATGGGGACCATGGGCCTGACCCAGTTAATTCAAGGCCCGACTCACGAGGGGGGAAACACTCTCAACCTGGTTTTTCTCTCGGAACAGTGGCATAGTGATATAGGGCAGGCGAATTGTACAACACTGCCCGTCCCATGGTCTGATCACTATCTCCTGTGGCTGGTCTTCCAACAGGCTGCTCCCCACTTCTGGGATGAGGAGCCACTTAGATGGTTCCACCCCAGACGCCTAATGGACCCTGAAAGGTTCCAGGCGGAACTGAGGTTTTCCCCCATTTCCCTTGCCCACAACTCTGCTGAGGACCTGGTGGCTGCTTGGCAGCAGGCTACTGAGGCTGCCCTCAACAGGGTTGTCCCCATGCGTCCCCTCACACGTCGTGGATCCTGGGTAGCTCCTTGGTATACTGAGGAGCTCCGGGAGATGAAGCGTCATCGGAGGGGTTTAGAGAGCAGGTGGAGGGCCACCCGCTCCCAAGCCAATCGAGCCCAGTTAAGAGCCCATATAAGGACTTACCTGGTAGCTATGGGGGTGGCGAGAAGGTCTTATCTCTCCACCCTCATAGCGTCCACAGATAACCGCCCAGCCACCCTGTTTAGAGCCACCCGCTCCCTCTTACATCTGGGAGGTGGTGGACCCTCTCCGGGGAAGGGCTGAGGAATTTGGTCAATATCTGTCGGATAAGTTCGCGCGGATTCAGGGCGGGTTGTGCTCCACCTTGCAGTGGTCTGAGGATCGTGGTGCAAGTAGTCTGGCTGATGTGATCTGGGTTGAGTTCGACCCTGTTTCCGAGGATGAAGTGGACAGGATTATGCGGCATCTGAGTTCCACCACATGTTTGTTGGACCTGTGACCTTCCTGGCTGGCTTATGCCGCCAGGGAGGTCACCTCCAGTTGGCTCCGGGCAGTGGTCAATGCTTCGTTAAAGGAGGGTGTCTTTCCCTCCGCCTTGAAAGAGGCCTGCCCTGGACCCGACCGTGTTAGATAACTTTCGTCCAGTCTCCAACCTCTGCTTTTTGGCGAAGGTTGTTGAGAGTGTGGTGGCTCGGCAGTTTCTACTCTTCCTGGATAAAGTGGACTACCTGGATCCGTATCAATCGGGCTTCCGACCTGGTGTTATCATGGAGACGGCATTGGTTGCACTGATGGATGATCTCTGGAGGGCTCGGGACAGAGGTCTTTCCTCTGTCCTGGTCCTATTAGACCTCTCAGCGGCTTTTGATACCATCGACCATGGTATCCTTCTGTGACACCTCGAGGGGTTGGGAATGGGGGGCACTGTGCTTCAGTGGTTCACCTCCTACCTCTCGGGGCGGTCACAGTCGGTATTGGCGGGGGGGCAGAGGTCGGCCCCCAGAGTGCTCTCTTGTGGGGTCCCTCAGGGGTCGGTTCTTTCCCCTCTGCTATTTAACATCTATATGAAGCCGCTGGGTGAGATCATCGTGGTTTCGGGGTGAGCTTCCATCAGTACGCAGATGACACCCAGCTGTTCATCTCCACCCCGAACCAGATCGGTGATGCCCTCTCCCTGATGACCCACTGTTTGGATGCGGTACGGATTTGGATGAGCAGGAACATGCTTCGACTCAACCTGGCCAAGACTGAGTGGCTGTGCATACCGGCATCTTGGCCCAGTCAGGAATGTCCATCTTTAACCATAGGGGGAGTGGTGTTGCCCCCTGTGGACAGGGCGCAGAGTCTGGGGGTCCTCCTGGATGTACGGCTCCGGTTGGAGGAGCAGGTGGGGGCCGTTGCCAGGGGGGCCTTTGCCCAGCTCCACCTAGTTCATCAACTACGCCCATTTCTGGACCAGGATGCCCTGCGCACAGTCACTCACACCCTTGTTACCTCTAGACTCGACTACTGCAACGCTCTCTATCTAGGACTGCCTTGCATACCATCCGGAGATTGCAGCTGGTGCAGAATGCGGTGGCGTGGGTGGTGATGGGAGTTTCCTGGTTCTCCCATGTTACCCCCCTCCTGCGCTGTCTGAATTGGTTGCTGGTTGCACTCCGGGTGAGATTCAAGGTTGTAGTTTTAACATACAAAGTCCTTCACGACATGGGTCCTCAATATTTAAGGGAGTGACTCCTGCCGATAGCGACTGCCGGCCGCCCTGTGCGAGCACATAGGCAGGGACTCCTTGGGGTCCCATCGGTGGGCCAATGCTGGCTGGCGGTCCCCCGATGACGAGCCTATTCTGTCACGGCCCCGGACCTCTGGAATCAACTTCCCCTGGGGCTCCGCCTCGCCCCTGACCTCCGCACTTTCCACCATGATTTAAAGACCTGGTTGTTTGACCAATTCGGGCCATGACCCTGTGGGAGGGGGTTTTATATTTCTAATGTTTATAAATTCGTTTTTGGGCTTGTAATCTATTTAATTTCTTTTTAATTATTTATTGTTACTGTTTTAGTTGTGAGCCGCCCCGAGTCTTCGGAGATGGGGCGGCATACAAGTCTCAAAAATAAATAAATAAATAAGAAATAGCAATAGCACAGTGCTTTACAGCCCTCTCTAAGTGGTTTACAGAGTCAGCATATTGCCCCCAACAATTTCAGCCCTCATTTTACTGACCTCAGAAGGATGGAAGGCAGAGTCAACCTTGAGCCATTCAGAACTGAACTCCTGGAGTGAGCAGTGAGTTAGCCTGTAGTACTACATTCTAACTACTGCACCACCAGAATTTGATGCAGATGTTGCTAATGCTTCTAAATCATATCTGAAATTAAGAGATTTTCAAAATGAATTACAAAATGTAAGGCATTTGATAAAGTAGACTACAACCTGCTACTTGATAAGATAGAAAAATGTGTGTTAGACAGCATCACCACTGGTGCTATGGATTTGTAACTGGCTGACCAACCCCACTCAATGTGTAATACTCAATGGAACTATATGTGCATGGATATAGTTGCCCTGTGTGGTGTCCCAAAGCTCTGTCTTAGGCCCAGTACTCTTCCACATCTTCATCAATGATTTAGATGAAGAGACAGGTGGGGAACTCATTAATTTTGCAGATGAAACCAAGCTGGCAGGACTTGCCAGCACTCTAGAAGATAGGCTTAAGACACAGAAGGATCTTGACAGAGTTTAACATTGGGCCATATGATATCTAACAAAATGAAATTCAATGGTGAAAAAAGTAAGGTTCTATACAGAGGTGGTATTCAGCAGTTTCTGACTAGTTCTGGAGAACCAGTAGTGGAAATTTTGAGTAGTTTGGAGAACCAGCAAATACCACCTTGGACTGCCCCTGCCCCCATCTATTCTTTGCCTCCCAAGTCCCAGCTGATTGGCTGGGTCTTCTTTTGTTGCCCTGCCCAGGAGAACGGAGCTGGAAAGCAGGTTAGTGGAGTGGGGAAGGAATGGGATTTCCCTGGAGTGGGGGGAATGGAGATTTCACAGTATCCTTCCCCTGGAGTGGGTGGGAATGGAGATTTTACTTCCCCTACCATGCCCACCATGCCACACCCACCATGCCATGCCCACAGAACCTGAAGTAAAAAAATTGAATCCTACCACTGGTTCTATATTTAGGCAAGAAAAACCAAATGCACATGTATAATATAGGTGGTACCTGGCTCAATAATAATAATTGTGAGTGGGATCTTGGGGTCCTAATGGATAATCTCTTAAATATGAGCTAACAGTGTGCTGCAGCTGCCTGTTCTGACCCAGCTCCCCAAACATGACAAATCCTCTGATGTGATTCCTTTATTAGGAATGCCAGCAGCCCTGGCAAAAAGTTTCTCTTGCAGGCTAACAGGTCTGTCTAGCCAGAAGATGAATAGTTGTCTGTCACACCTATTCATTTCCGCCCCCTGCCTTTTCTCCCCAGAGGTGGGGCCTCACTAGCAGTGGTGGCTCTTCCTTCCCCAGGATCGGCCCACAGCTTTCCACTGCCCTCCTCTTTTCTGCCTTCTGCACAGCCATGCATCAGACACTGGACCCAGCTGTTCCTCCTCTTCTTCATCAACCACCTCCAGATGTGGGGGCTGTTGACTCTTCATCTGAGGGCTGATGGATGGCCCAGGCTCCACCTCTCTCTCTCTCTCTCTCTGCCAGCTCCATTCCCTCTTCCCTCTCAGAGCTCCCAGGTTGCCCTAATGCTGACCTTGACTCCCATGCCTCCTTCTCCTCCTCTGATTGGGCTGCTGGAAGGGCTGGCAGCTGACAGGCCACAACACTGCCAAAAAACAACACAATCCTAGGCTGCATTAGCTAAATTGTCTTCTCTCCTCCTTGATTTGTATTCCTTCCTTAATTTTCCAATTTGAGACACTGGAAAATAAAATGCATGAGTATTTCTGGGGTTCTGGGGGAGAATGCCATGGGGGTGGAGTGTTTCCAAGATAAGCTGAAGGCTGGTAAAGGGGAAAAAAACCACTAAAGTTTTACTTTTGACTTCCGTTTTTTTACTTATTGAAATCATGCAAATATTGAAGAGTTTCTAGTGTGTGACCCTGGACAACTTGCCCACTCCTAAAGCTACCATAGGGAAGAAATCTTATATAAAAAATATTATTTTCTTCCTTTGTTAATTTAACACAATATAGCACAATCCAGAATATAACTTTTTTAAAAATGGGTTTATTGTCAGAATCATTATAATATATAGTTTATCCTGGGCATTCGTCATAATAGGGATATATTAGTTTAATATTAGATTATATTAGATTAAAATCTGCAGTCATAATATGTGATCCAAGACAAAATAAATAGATTCTCCAAGCCTCTATATCTATACCAAGGAGTGTTGGAAGTGGGTCTTTTCTTTTGATTTTCTCTTTCTCTCTCTCTGTTTGCACTTTCATTTTACTTCCTGTCTGACTTTTCCCTTTTTTTTCAATTCTTTTTATTCCTGCCTAACTTTTACTTTAAAAAAAAATCAAGGACTTTATTTGTTGTTCTACTACAAGTGTTGATCATCTGCTAATCAAAGTTATCTCCAAAAGATTTTGAATTGCTTCTTGTGTATACTTGAAGAAATCTTCCTCTTCTGAAATAATACAACTTCAGGTTAACTTGTCCAATTGCATAAACAACTCTTTCCTTTTGGAAGGAAACTCTAAGGCTATTATGTTGCACAAAACTACCAGAAATGTCCTGTTGTATGATGTGTGCGAACTCCAACATTTCTATACTCAAATCAAGGAAAAAGAATAAGAGGGGGGAAATCCTGACTGACCTAAATTTTAAGAAGATAAGTAACCTGAAAATATGAATTAAAAAAGAAAAAAATATGAATGTAAAAAGAAAAAAGGTCAACCAAAGATTTTTAAAGAAAGAAGAAATGTTTTGTTGACTAGTTATATTATTTACAAAAATCATTAGTATAAAATCTCCTTCTGGGCTATTTGTGGAAGAAGATTAAAAAAAACCCTCATGTTCTTTCCTTTCCTTTAAATGGTTCCCACTTGCTGGAACAAATATAGAATGTTCTGAACTATAGATCTGAAGAACCTCATAGTAATGCATTTAGACTTTCCAAATGAATGGAAATGGAAATGCCCCATACAAACAGCTCCAAATTCAGATGTATGCTATGCTCCATCTGCAATGATAAAAATCACACCCAGAAATTTGTCCATGAAAGACTGATCTTACTCACCAGTGTAAGGAATGCCTATCAAATAATAAGTTACTTCTGCAATGAAGAACTTTTAGGTGGATTTTTTTTAAGCTTTGACATCTCTATCCTGAAAAACTCTGGTTCTGAACTTAACTCCAAGACAACAATTCAGACAACAGCACAATTACTTGTTGTACAGCTATATAAGCACATTCCTGGATATTACTATATTATGAATTGTTTGTAATATATTTTATAAAAGGACGCCCCTAATAACAATTATTTTTGAATTCAACTAATCATTCATTCATTCAACTTTTTGCCTGGCACTCATCTTATTTACAGTGTGTGTGTGTGTGTGTGTGTGTGTTACACACACACACATGTATCACTGATGACAAAAACATGACCTTACAAGTACTCAAAAAGGACTGGCAGATAATTTTATTTATTTTATTTATTTAATTGGACTTATATGCCGCCCCATCTCCGAAGACTCGGGGCGGCTCACAGTTAAAACATACAAATACAATAAATAATTAAAAAGAATTAAACCACTATAAAGTCCAATGAAACCGAATTAAAAAGTTAAAACTATCCCATACCCCCCGTGAGGTAGTCACAGCCCGACTTGGTCAAATAGCCAGGTCGTCAAATCACGGCGGAAGGTGCGGAGGTCAGGGGCCAGACGGAGGTCCAGAGGCAGTTGGTTCCATAAGTCGGGACTGCCACAGAATAGGCTCGCCGGGGGACCGCCAGCCGACATTGACTTGCCGATGGGACCCCGAGGAGCCCCTGTCTGTGTGCCCGTATGGGGCGGTTGGCACTCGATATCGGCAGGAGGCGCTCCCTTAAATATTGTGGACCCATGTCGTGGAGGACTTTGAATGTTAAAGCCAAAACCTTGAACCTCACCCGGAGCGCAACCAGCAACCAATGCAGGTCGCACAGGAGGGGGGTAATATGGGAGAATCGGGTAACTCCCATCACAACCCGCACGGCCGCATTCTGCACCAGCTGCAACCTCGGATGGTGTGCAAGGGCAGTCCTAAATAGAGAGCATTGCAGTAGTCGAGTCGTGAGGTAACAAGGGCATGAGTGACTGTACGCAGGGCATCTCGGTCCAGAACGGGCGCTGGCGAACCAGCCGGACCTGGGAAAGGCCCCTGGTGGCGGCCCCCCTCCCTCCAACTGGAGCCGCGTCCAGGAGGACCCCCAGGTTCCATGCCCTATCCACAGGGGCAACACCACTCCCCTATGGTCAATGATGGACACTCTTGACTGGACCGAGATGCCGGTATGTACAGCCACTCAGTCTTGGCGGGTTGAGCGAAGCATGTTTCCGTCCATCCAGATCCATACCGCATCCAGACAGCGAGTCATCACGGAGAGGGCATCACTGATTTGGTTTGGGGTGGAGATGTATAACTGGGTATCATCAGCATACTGGTGATACCTCACCCCAAAACCACGAATGATCTCACCCAGCGGTTTCATGTAGATATTAAATAAAAGGGAGAGGACCACCCTGAGGGACCCCACAAGTGAGCGCCTCGGGGCTGACCTCTGTCCCCTGACAACACCGATTGCGACCGCCCAGAGGTAGGAGGAGAGCCACCGAAGAACAGTGCCCCCACTCCCAGCCCCTCGAGGCACAAAAGGATACCATGGTCGATGGTATCAAAGCCGCTGAGAGGTCTAATAGGACCAGGACAGAGGAAAACCCTGTCCCGGCCCTCCAGAGATCATCCATCAGTGCGACCAATGCCGCTCCATGCTGAAACCAGGCGGAAGCCCGATTGGTATGGATCTAGGTAGTTTGCTTCATCCAGGAAAAGTGGAAACTGCTGAGCCACCACACTCTCAACAACCTTCGCCAAAAAATGAAGGTTGGAGACTGGACGAAGTTGTCTAACACGGTCGGGTCCAGGGCAGGCTTCTTCAGGAGGGCCTCACCACCGCCTCTTTCAAGGCGGAGGAAAGACACCCTCCTTTAACGAAGTGTTTACCACTGCCGAGCCAACGCAGGTGACCTCCCTGGTGGCATAAGCCAGCCAGGAAGGGCACGGTCCAACAAACATGTGGTGGAACTCAGACGCATAATCCTGTCCACTTCATCCTCAGAAACAGGGTCGAACTCAGCCCAGATCACATCAGCCAGACTACTTGCACCACGATCCTCAGACCACTGCAAGGTGGAGCACAACCCGCCCCGAATCCGCGATCTTATCCGACAGATATTGACCAAATTCCTCAGCCCTTCCCGAGAGGGTCCACCACCTCCCGGATGTAAGAGGGAGCGGGTGGCCCTAAACAGGGCGGCTGGGCGCATCTCTTGCGGACGCTATGAGGGTGGAGAGATAAGACCTTCGCCACCCCATAGCTACCAGGTAAGTCCTTATATGGGCTCTTAACGTGTGAGGGGACGCATGGGGACAACCCTGTTGAGGCAGCCTCAGCAGCCTGCTGCCAAGCAGCAGCCAGGTCCTCAGCAGAGTTGTGGGCAAGGGAAATGGGGAAAAACCCCAGTGCCTGGAACCTCAGGGTCCATTAGGCGTCTGGGGCAGAACCATCTAAGTGGCTCCTCATCCCAGCAGTGGGGGGCAGCCTGTTGGAAGACCAGCCACAGGAGATAGTGATCAGACCATGGGACGGGCAGTGTTGTACAATTCGCCTGCCCTATATCACTATGCCACTGTTCGAGACAAAACCAGGTGAGAGTGTTTCCCCCTCGTGAGTCAGGCCTTGAATTAACTGGGTCAGGCCCATGGTCCCCATGGAGTCCATGAATTCCTGGGCCAAACCTGACGCCCCCCCAAGGGAAGGCAGATTGAAATCACCCAGGACCATAAGCCCCGGGAGATCCACCGCCACCCCCGAGAGGACGTCGAGAAACCCAGGCAGGGTTGCTGCCACACAGCTGGGGGAAAGGTATGTCAGCAGCAAACCCACCCGACCACCAGGCCCCCACCTCAGGAGGAGGGTCTCACTTCCGCCTATCTTAGGAACAGCGGCCTTCCTTGGAATCAGGGTCTCCCAAATAACCACAGCCACTCCACCACCCCTCCCCTGAGCCCATGCCTGGTGCAAAATCCGGAAACCTGGGGGGCATAAATCAACCAGAGGGACTCCTCCCTCTGGGCCCAACCAGGTCTCAGTGATGCAAGCCAGGTCCTAATCCTAATGAAAAGATGCTGATCAGGTCATGAACACTCAGAATTGACTAAAGGACTAAACAACAGTTCATGTATCCATTCATGTATGACCCACATATACATGTATCTTGAGAAGAGCAACATCAGGATGGGTTTCACCTGGAGGTAGCAACTCTAGAAGAAAAGTCAGCAAAGCAAGTTGTAGCAATAAACGTATTTAAGTATGAGCCTATAAGAAAAATACAAATGAAGAATAAATAGAGCAACATGTGCTCTAACATACATCATGCTTGCAATACATAAGACTTTTGTCATGTTTATAACCATTTTTTTACTGTCATCCAGAAAAATAAGTATAATACTCAGGAATCCCACAAGTAACTTGTTTGGAAACCATATTTAATTAGAAGAAAGATCTGGCCATTATTTTACTCCTTTCTCCTCCACCTCCAACAACATTGCCTGTATGTCTGCCTCTCCCTCCCTCTCCTCTCTCCCTCCTCCCTCCCTCCCTCTGTCTCTTTATCTTTTCACTGGTATAACAACTGGTTCCAAACACATGCTCCACACACTCCACATTTTAAAAAGCTCTAATACATCAGAATAAAACAGCTTAGGATAAAACAGCAAATCAGCTGGGCTCTAAAAAAAGGAAATAAAGCACAGAAAAGAGCAGGAGTGGGTGGGCAGGCCCACATGCTTGTCGCAGCGAACCAGTTCACTGCCAGCTGATCTTCGGAGCAAGATGGTTGCCTGAACCTGTCCGAACCGGTAGAATCCCACCCCTGTATCTATCTATCTATCTATCTATCTATCTATCTATCTATCTATCTATCTATCT
>CM019148.1:66330962-66547889 GCA_009733165.1 Naja naja
ATCTATCTATCTATCTATCTATCTACCTACCTACCTCTATCTATCATCTATCTATCTATCTATCTATCTATCTATCTATCTATCTATCAACCTTCTACCATCCTTGTACTGCATTTTCCTCTTTTTTTGCTTTCTGAAGTTTTGAATCATTTTTAAGAAAGGCCAGGTTGTGGTACTTTGAAGAGAATCTTACTTCAGCTACGAGATGCAAATAGAATTGCCTTGAAACAATTGAGATTCCTTCTGATACAAGATTTGGCTGAATTCCAAATATCCCAAACATTCAGATATCTTCACTGACACTAACGTACATATGGCTACAGTGATATCACTCTATGGGAGGTTAAAGTCTCTCCCCTTCCCCTCTGGCAACCCTGATTAAGATGATTATTTCTCTGCTGCTACTAACAGTCATCTCAGCTGCTTCAAAATCATTAGTGAAGTGCTCTGATCAGTTTCCTCCCTCTACTTGTTTGTATAGATGACGAGTCTACTGTTTTTTAGGCTTTTAATGGCTCTGGAAAAGCCATTTTTCCCCATCAGAGCATTAAAGGGGAAGTTTAACTTGTTCCTAGAAATCTGGATGTCACCCATATTTGGCTCCTTCTGGTGAGCTAATTTTTGAGCACTTAAGCAGCAGGATAGATTGGATGCAGGTCTCCAGGTTGCAAGAGTCATCAGCTGCAGACTAACTACTGTGCACCTCAACTGCTAATGATTCCCCAGACTTTTCTTCTTTTGCAGGTTCATATATTCATATACTTGCTCTCACTTCCCAATGCAATTTGCTTTTCCTGACCTAAACTCTGTTTGTACTTTTGGCTAACACAATTTCCATAGCAATAAGCTGGCTTCTCATATGCTTAAATGCTCTATAAACTCCCATCTGTTTCTTGATTTCCTGGTTCCTCTACAACTGACCCACCTGGTTTCCATCTCTTTTGGAGAGGGGTGGGAGGAACAATCAGTGTGACCAAACGCACTGATTTCTTATATCTTCATTTCTTCTCCAATCTATTTTTACCTGGCCCATTGATTTCTCGATAGCTCTGTGCTGCAGGCTATTCTTTAAACCTGTCATAGCTGCCCCTGTTTAGTGAGTTAAGAGACAGATTTCTTTCTGCATCTTAAATCACAATTTGAAATTAGGTTACCAAATTTAGGGATATCACAAATACACATGGTCATATGACTCAAATACCGACATCCATACCGACATCTTGTTTTAAAAAGTGCACATTTACATAAAAAACCAAGATAAAACCCATCACAGGCCAGACTTATAGCTTCAAATGCTAGCCTGAAATTTGGCATTCTCTAATACTAAATACCTAAATTACAATTAGCAGAAAGTTGGTTTCTGTTATGTATGCAGGTTTAAAGTCATTGGTTTAGTTTGAACTGTTCTTGTAAAATGTAAGAAATGATTGGTTTAAAAAGTGCGGGAAAACCCTGCACTCTGATTGGCTGGCAACTGCAGCTGCTGGCTATAAGTAGCAGCCGCAGCCCAGCCAAAGTGGGTTCGTTCTGAGCTGTAGTCACTAATAAACAAAGAGCTTGAAGCACTCCGCATCTGTCTCTTCATGCAAACTTAACACTGGCGACGAGGATGGGATCTCCCTGAAGAAGAAGGCAACTCGGAACAGAAGGAGAGCGAGATGGCTGCGCTGAACACCCCCCCAGCCCCGTTCGATCTCACGGCAGAAGACTGGGAGATGTATGCAGATCGTTTCCAAATGTATCTGGAAGGAAACGATCTTGCCGACATTTCCGAGAAGCGGAAGAGGGTGGTCTTTCTCACGTACTGCAGTCCGGCAGTTTTCAAGATGGCGAAGGCATTGGCGGGAGCTGCAAGACGTAAGGTAATGGCCTGACTTAGAAAAGTTGTTAAGAGCCCATTACACCCCACAAGTATCATGCCTCATTAAGAGACACGAGTTTTACCATCGGGATCAAGGGGAAAGCAAAAACATAAACGACTTCGTGGCAAGTTTAAGAGACATTGGGGTGCATGTGATTTAACAATTTAGAAGAGGCCATGCGCGATCGATTTGTTCTGGGCCTTAAAGACAAGGTGCTTCAGAGCAAGTTATTACTAAGACCTAAGATCACGCTGAAGGAAGCAATAGAAGAGGCCTCTTCAACAAAAGCTACCAAGTCCTCAGCAGCAGCCATGAAGAAAATTAACAAGGCCACAAGCCATCCTGATGTGGAAAAGTCCACAACAACTCATTGTGAGCAAATAGATTCTGAGTCAGACTGTAGTGAGGTGGAGGAAGGAATTTATAGACTCAGGATGGAGCGGAAAAAGAAAGAAAGAAAGACCTGGGAAGAAAGAGGCAAGATTTCTACTGCAGAGGTTGTGGGGAAGCCACCCCGCACTGAATGCAAGTTCCTAGATACCATCTGCCTCCGTTGTGAAAAGAGGACACCTAGCAAGAGTCTGCAAATCATCCAGAACTCCACCCAACAGAAGGAAGTTTCCTGACAAAGAATTCAAGCCCAACAACCTCAGTGAGAAAATGGGGCACAGCACAGAAGCAAAGGGAAGAATGAAACTCATCAGATAGTAACTATTGGTCATTCTTCTTCTATCAATAACAGAAAAGTGCATGTCAAGGTACTAATTGAAGGAAGGCCTTGCCAAATGGAAGTGGACTCAGGCTCATATTTATCTATGATGTCATGGGACACTATTCACAGACTACTCCCAAACATTCAGAAGAAGCATTTCAAGAAGCAAGCACTGACTCTTAAAGACTACAAAGGGAACAAGATTCCAGTAGTTGGAACAAGAGAATTCAACGTGAAGTTCAAAGGCCACACCAAACGCTTGCCCATGACCATCGTGGACAAGGATCGCCCAAGCTTGCTGGGACTTGAGTGGTTCAATCCACTAGGCATCGAGGTGACTGGCATCAATCACGTGAGCAGCTCTGAATGGGAGGAGTCCTTGAAGTCTGAGTTTCCAGAGGTCTTCAGCGACGAATTGGGCAAGTATGTGGGGACCCCTATCACTTTCAATCTAGATCCCAAGGTGCCACCAATTCGCTTAAAACCCAGAAGGGTCCCATTTGCCTTAAAGGAAAAAATTGATGCACAATTAGATAAACTAATAGCTCAAGGAGTTTTAGAGCCCACTGACCACTCTAGGTGGGAGACACCCATAGTCACACCAGTCAAGACTGATGGGTCAGTGAGAATCTGTGGGGACTATAAGGGGACATTGAACCATGCGCTTCAACAGAGTGCATATCCAGTTCCAGTGGTGCATCATTTACTACATTCACTTGGCAGGGGTACAGTCTTTGCCAAATTGGATCTGGCCCAGGCATATCAACAATTAACAGTTGATGATGCCACTGCAGAGGCACAAACCATTGTGACTCATAGAGGTGCTTTCAAATGTAAAAGGTTACAGTTTGGAGTAAGCGTGGCACCAGGCATCTTCCAAAGCCTTATGGAAAGGATGCTCCAAGGACTGCCAGGGGTAGTACCTTACTTTGATGATGTGTTAATCTCTGCTGAAAATGACATTCAGTTACAAGAGAGACTCAGAGAAGTCCTTACCAGATTCAAAAAAGCTGGGTTAAAAGTCAAGGAAGAAAAATGCACTCTTAGAACTGACAGGGTTGAGTTCTTGGGCTATATGATTGACAAGCATGGTATCCACCCCACAGATGCCAAGGTTCAGGCAATCAAAGAAGCCCCTAGACCAAAATGTAAAACAGATTTGCAAGCCTTCCTTGGACTCATTCACTTTTATCACATGTTCCTACCTCAGAAGGCAACCATTGGAGAACCACTGCACAGATTATTAGACAAAAAGTCTGCATGGGTCTGGGGCAGAAAAGAACAATCTGCATTTAACATTTTACTCTCGCACTTTGACCAAAGCAGAGAGGAACTACAGCCAACTGGACAAGGAAGCCTTGGCAATTGTTGCAGCTGTTAAGAAATTCCATGAGTATTTATATGGGAGAACATTTACCATTGTCACAGATCACAAACCTCTGTTAGGCATTGTGGCAGGAGACAAACCTACACCCACTATCCTGTCACCAAGAATGCTGAGGTGAACTGAATTTCTTGCTGCTTATTCATACAAACTCATCCACAGGCCTGGCAAAGACATTGGGCATGCAGATGCTTTGAGTCGCTGCCCACTTCCTTCTCACACTGAGGACTTTGCTCCTGAGACTTACACCTTTTTCCTAGAAACTGTTGCCAAGCTTCCAGTACATGCTGCTGAAATTGCCAGAGAGACTGCCAAAGACAATGTATTGGCTCCTGTTATAGGCTGGATTAAGAAAGGTTGGCCTCTTCAAGATCTACCTCAACTTGCCCAACCTTTTAAATCCAGGCAAACTGAATTATCTGTATTAAGAGGATGTATTTTGTGGGGTAACAGGGTGGTTATTCCTGCAAAACTGCAAAAAGAGGTTTTGGAAATGTTACATGAGGGTCATCCAGGTATTGTCAGAATGAAGGGATTGGCCAGGAGTTATGTATGGTGGCCAGGTATTGACAAAATGGTTGAAAACTGGGTTGCATCTTGTCCCAACTGTCAGGTAGTCAGGCTGCCCACCTTCGCCCCACACAGGAATGGGAATGTCCTAGGGGCCCATGGTCCAGGATTCACATTGATTTTGCTGGCCCTACCAGAGGGCACACTTTCCTTATTATAGTAGGTGCATATTCCAAATGGCTAGAGGTTATCCCTATGGCATTCACCATAACTGAAGCTGTCATCAAACAGCTTAAAAGCTTTTGTAACTCATGGGTTACCTGATGTGCTTGTTTCTGACAATGGCCCTCAATTTACATCCAACCTTTTTGAATCATATCTAGCACAGCAGGGTATCAGACATGCCCTGACAGCCCCTGGGCATCCTTCAGCTAACGGCTGGGCTAACGTATGTACGATTTACCAAGGAAAAACTTCAGCAATTGGGTCCAGGGGATATCACTGAGAGAGTTGAAAAACTTCTCAGTGTTCAGCATATCACTCCCAACCCCTCAACTAATTTGTCCCCAGCTGAATTGTTGATGGGTAGGAAACTCAGGTCTCCCTTGATCGCCTTCATCCCACTTGCACCCAACGCACCACTAGATTCCACTAGCAAAATTCGCACATTCACTGTGGGTGATTCTGTTTATGCTAAGAACCTTATGGGTGAACCATTATGGATTCCTGCTGAGATAACCCAAATCACAGGCCCCAGGTCTTACAGGGTACAAAGGGAGGATGGTGTCCTTTGGAGCAGGCACATTGATCAGTTAAGATCCAGATTGCCTCAGGAGCATCGCTTTTGCTCCTCTCTGGTTCCCATACCTACTGCCTCTTCTAGGGGGGAAGGGGAGGATCATGAGTGTAATGAACAAGCAAGAATCAACCCCATGTGTAATGAGCTAACACGACAGGAACCATCCCAAAACCTGTCACAATACCAACAACCATTTTCACAAATGGAAGATTGCACATCATTACCTGATTTGGGTTGGAGATGGATTGGGAGGAGAGACCAGGTTGTAGTAACCAAACAGGTTCTACCATTACTACAAGTCCTAGTAAGGAAACAGACATATTTCCTCCCTCACAAGGTGAGAACCTTAAAACCTGAACCATCTTACATAAAGAATACATTAGATAGGCTGGGGTTTGAGTATGGACTGAACCTAGTGGGGAGGGGTGTTATGTATGCAGGTTTAAAGTCATTGATTTAGTTTGAACTGTTCTTGTAAAATGTAAGAAATGATTGGTTTAAAAAGTGCGGGAAAACCCTGCACTCTGATTGGCTGGCAACTGCGGCTGCTGGCTATAAGTAGCAGCCGCAGCCCAGCCAAAGTGGGTTCGTTCTGAGCTGTAGTCACTAATAAACTAAGAGCTTGAAGCACTCCGCGTCTGTCTCTTCATGCAAACTTAACAGTTTCTATTTATATAGATATGAATCATAGGTTTTCTTCTCATCAGTTAGCATAGTAAAAGTGGAATTATTTTCTTATCAATATCTGCTTAAGACCTCATTATAAACTTAGAAATATTAACATTGTTTATGTTATAATAATCTGGGTCCTTTAGCATTAGTGTAATGTATATAATTTATAACATAATCAATACTGGAACTTGATTATACCTATACTGTATGTCTTCCTGAAAAAGATTTTCAAAATGTTTTAGGTAGAATAAACATTTCAGAAGCTATCTTGCTTCTGCATTTGGTGCGTTTCCATTTTGTTTTGCTTTGTCTTTATGTTAAAAACATGTAAGGCTTTTTCATGAATGTTATTCACACTATGTAGTTGGGAAATCCACCTGGTATGCAGCTCACACAGGTCCTCTTTCTTTTCTTTTTTTAAACAGATTTATTTGGAGGCTTTGAAAACAACATTAAGGCTTTTACGATACTTGTATCAGTATCTCCATACCACTTCGCTGGTGGCCCTTGGGAAATCATATTGAAACCATAAATCTTCCAGCAACAATTCTGAGCAATTAAGGCATTTAAAGCAGCTTCTTCCTGCCAACCTTAAGAAACTAAAATTTTGGAAATGTCTTCTTGTAGATGGTATGACAGCATGCAGATGGTACAACATGAGATTTCAAAATTTCAACTATGTAAATTTTCAAGTAAAAAGGTGCACCTACACTTTTGGAGTTTATATTATATATTAAATTTACATGTCATTTTCCTTCATACATAGAGCCTTTGTGGTGCAGTGGTTAGAGTGCTGTAGACCACTTTTGCTGCCTGCCGGCTGCCTGCAATTTGGAAGTTCAAATCCCACCCCAGGCTCAAGGTTGACTCAGCCTTTCATCCTTCTGAGATGGGTAAAATGAGGACCCAGATTGTTGGGGGCATTATACTGACTCTGTAAAACCACTTAGAGTGAGCTGTAAAGTACTATGAAGCAGTATATAAGTCTAAGTGCTATTGCTATTCATGGGAGAAAAACACAAAATAAAATGTATAATCATAACTGAGTCATTAAAGCAAATAAATTCAAAGCCATTAATAAAACAGCATGGCTTGTTAACAGTTCAGGAAAGTTGATTAACTGACTGAACGATCGATTACGTGCAATCAGGTTGATCTTAACTCTTAGCAACCACATGGATTTTTCTCCAAGATGATCTGTCCCTGTCCTGGTCTTTCAGGTCTTCTAACATCAAGAAACTAGTTGGTTTAAAAATTAAATAATCTTCAACATTATCACCATCTTTATTTTTGCCAATTGCTAGAACAACAATGAAAAAAAATGGAGTCAGATTTATATAAAAATTATTCCTTCAGTTAACCTACCCACTTCTGAAATATACCTCTATTCAAATTTTTTAAAAGAAAAATGATATTTTGTTTTACAGGCTTTTGAGGGTTGTTGATGATACAAGGTGGCCAAATCACCCCATCTTCTGATATTTAACTGTAAAAATGCCTCACAGCTTTGTTTGTAAAAAGGCTTCTGTTTCTCTAGATAATTTCTTAGAATTATTATATGACTGACTATGTGTCTTGAAAGAGTTTTATTCATTTTTCCAATTTTGGAAATAAGCAAAGTTTTAAAACATGAATTTTAGTTTATTAGAACATGAAGATGTTACAAAGCAGCAAAGGCAAACAAAGCTCTCCTACTGTACATATTTTTACTCAAGTCAAAAGCATATCTTGAGATTTGGGGTCTACTCCTGCTATGTTAAGGACTAGTCTAATTTTTTTTTAAGATTTATCACAAGGTGGTGTCTTAAGAGAAAGTGGAGAAGCTGGGCTTTCCTAAAATCATGGGACTCTAACTCCCATCACAATTAATCAGGGGAATTATAGTCCAGAACACATCCTCCCTTTCCTTTACAAGTGGTAGGTTTGGTTCAAATAAGAAATCTTTAAGCATTTTTTTTAAATCACCCACAATCAAGGCAAACTGTTTGCATGTTGTTCCATATCTGAATTAAGTGCCAGTGAAACAAATCTAAAAATATAGTAAATTATTATATTGGAACTCCCTAGGATGGAAGGATACAGAGAGAAAAGGAAGGCAATCCCACCCCTGAAAGGACCTAATGGAAAAGACTGCAATGACGACACCATTAAAGCCAACCTCTTTAACCTCAGGGCCTTGGTGGCTCAGGCTGTTAAATGCCTGCACTTAAGTTCCAGCTGCCTACAATTAGTGTAGGCTCGAATCCCACCAGGCTCAAGGTTGACTCAGCCTTCCATCCTCCTGGGGTAGGTAAACTGAGGACCCAAGATTGTTGGGGGCAATAAGCTGACTTTGTAAAAATGCTGCTTAGTAATAAGCAGGCATATACAATGGAATGAAGGCTATTGCTGAGCACACTGGGTTGTATCCCAAAAAATTGTAAGCCGCCCTGAGCCTTCGGAGAAGGGCGGCATATAAATGTAATTAAAAATTAAAAAAATAAATAAAAAAACACATTCTTTGGCTCAGTATTTGTAAACAGCAATGGATCATGCCCAGTATTTCCTAGTCGAACCACAGACAACTACAATGATCTAATACATATCGATTTTACAGAAGACAATGTTGAAAAAGCACTATGCAATCTAAAACCATCTCCATCTATTGGACCAGACGGAATATGTGCATACTTCTTAGAAAAGCTATCCACTGCCATAGTCGAACCTCTAAGCATAATCTTTGAAAAATCTTTCAGGACCAGCTCCTTGCCAAAACTATGGTCCAAACCACGGTCATCCCCATCTTCAAAAAGGGAGACCCCAGGCTAGTTGAAAATTACAGACCAATCTCTTTATGCAGCGTCACCTGTAAAGTCATGGAATCAATTATTAACCAATCCATTATCCTCCACTTAGAGACAAACAATCTACTCTCTAATAAACAATTTGATTTCAGAAAAAAACTATCTTGTAATCTGCAACTCTTACACTGCAATAACATATGGAGTACAGAACTCGATCAGGGCAAAGCAATAGACTCAGTCTACATAGACTTCTGTAAAGCCTTTGATTCAGTGGTACATGACAAACTACTCCTAAAACTAAAATCTTATGGTATCTCTGGATACCTGCATAACTGGATAGAAGCATTCCTGTCAAACAGACAACAAATGGTCAAAATTGGGAACATCCTATCAAATTCTGTACCTGTCAACAGTGGTGTCCCCCAAGGCAGTGTCCTATGACCAACTTTCTTCATATTCTACATACATGACCTCTGTGATCATATTAAGAGCAACTGCGTTCTCTTTGCTGATGATGTAAAGCTATTCAACACCACAGACAATACTGCTACCCTTAAAAAGACCTCGACTATGTATCAGAATGGTCAAACAAATGGCAACTTCAAATCTCAACAAATAAATGCTCTGTCTTACATATTGGCAAAAAAAAATCAGAAAATAAAATACAGGCTGAATAGTCAAGACCTTTTTGATGATCCAAACTCCATCAAGGACCTTGGAAGATTCATCTCTAATGATCTAAGTGCTAGAGCCCACTGTAACTACATAGCCAAAAAAGCATTAAAAGTTGTTAACCTAATCTTACGTAGCTTTTTCTCTGATAATATTACACTACTAACTAGAGCATACAAAACATTTGCTAGACCAATTCTTGAATACAGCTCATCAGTCTGGAACCCACATTATGTATCTGATATTAACACAGTTGAGAAAGCCCAGAAATATTTCACAAGAAGAGTTCTACACTCCTCTTCTCATTGCAGAATACCTTATGCCACCAGACTTGAAATTCTAGACCTAGAAAACCTAGAACTATGCTGCCTTTGGTCTGATCTAAGTATAGTATATAAAATCATACATTGCAATGTCCTATCTGTCAAAGAATACTTCAGCTTCAACCATAACAATACAAGAGCACACAATAGATACAAACTCAAGGTTAACTGCTCCAAACTTGATTGCAGGAAATATGACTTCAGCAACAGAGTGGTCAATGCCTGGAATACGCTACCCGACTCTGTGGTTTCTTCCCCAAACCCCAAAAACTTTAACCTTAGACTGTCTACTATTGACCTCACCCCTTTCCTATGAGGTCTGTAGGGGGCGTAAATAAGCGCACCAACATGCCTACCGTCCCTGTCCTATTGATTCTTTTTATTTTTATTTTTCTTATATGTATCCATTCCATGTATTCATAACTATGTTTATACTTATACCTATTATCTTGTAAGCGATTGACAAATCAAATAAATAAAAATAAATAAAAAAGTAGTTTGGTGAGAGTCTTCTGCTCCTTTCTCAATTCCATCTGCAACACAGCAAGCATCTCTTCTTCTAGATTCTTGGAAAGTGTAGCTGTATTCCATGACCCATGCCACATAGTATTGTACAATGGCATTCTAGTGATTATTAGCTTATATCCAACTGAGAAAGTTAAAATTTCAAGAAAATAGTCTGCTTGAAATCTTTTGCAGTAACTTATCACTGCTTTCAAAAACTCTTGGAATGAAGGCCAGGCAGAAGTAAGGTCAATGAAGAACATACTTGGTGGCCTTTATCTGCAACAATAATCCATAAGAGGAGACAACTGATTCCAATCTACTAGCTCTGGTCATAGACAAATTGTCTCAATTACTTCATCTCTATAGGAGGATCTTTATAACCTACTCACTCATAACTGAATTCAACAATTTTTAATTATGAAAGAGAAGAATTTTTAACAGCATATCCCTTAAGACAAATAAAAAGTTGGGATGATATAGTAATTACATTGTTGGATTTTATTTGGGAGACATACTTTCAATTCTACAATTATCATTGTGCTCATTGAATGACTTTCAGTCAATGTAACCTTCCTCACAGAATTAGTATAAATCCCCAAATGTACCTTAAACCTCTCAAAGGGCACAGCATCTTTCATTAAAATGGTGCCTCCAAGTACAGAATAATGGATGGTACTATATATTCCATCATCCCAGACATAATCAGAGTCAAGTAGAGTAGCCTTATAGTGAGGCAGCAAACAAATTTAATAAATTAATAATAAGATTATCATTGTTTGTGCTGGATGATTTGATAGAATTAGAATCATGATATAAACTGCAACTGGAATGAGACGGCAGAAAGGCTTAAACACTTATCCATGCCAGCTCAACTAAAGGACAGGATTAGAGATATGCAAAACAATAGGAGGTAGCAATGGAAGGAATATAATGTTGGGTTATTTTATCAAGGTTAAAATAGGTTATCTCTTGCAACCCTTAATGGACTTTTGCTGATTAGGATTGAACAATGAAGCTGCAATGATTATTTTATAGATAAATGATGATATATGGAAAAAAAGAGATCATTTGCTATATTTTAAGAGAAGGTAATAAGTTACTAAAATTGTTTATACTTGATGTGACAAAGTGGGATATATATATATTATTTTTAATATATTTCTTGTCTTTTTCTTTATTATTTTTCCTTTCTTTTCTATTCTATATTTTTAGTTGGGGTGTATATATGTATATATATATATATATAAAAGTGATTTATTTGAATAGTCAGAGAATTGTGTTTATTAAAAGAACACACCAAAGAAAATGTAGAATTTAGCTTTCTTTAGAAGTGTCCCCTACTCCTTAAACTACCTGATTTGGAAAACGAAAGTGACTTGTTGAAATGCTCACATGCATTATAAATCAATATTTCTCTCCAAAGTTCTACCTTTTGAATATAAACTAGAATTCTCATTGATTGCTGTCAATAATAGGATTTGACCACCTGACTAAACAATTTTTTCTCCACTGACACAATTACATCAGTTGCAAATGTGGTGTTTTGTTGTTATTAATCCTAATCAACAACCGTAGTATATTATTTAGGCAAAAAAAGAGCGTTCATTCAGGGAACAAAGCAAACATCGATTGTTTTTCTCTTTCAATGATCTGAGTTGAAGTTGTTTTGGAATTTGTATCTTCTGAAGTATTTCTGTATTATTGATTCAAGGTAATGTGATAACCAAATTCTAAGATGGTTTTCCTTCCTTGCTGTATGGTTTGAAGTCTCCTACAGCATTTAAATGCATCAATCAGGCAGAAAAGCAGAAAGTAGTTTGGTGTGCAGGGCACATCATGACCATCCATAACTTTCATGTATTATTTAAGAAACATGCAAATTCAATGCATCAAAAACTTTGACTTCCTTTCCTCCTCCAAGCATAGGGATGTTAGAACTTGTCAGATTCAGATCATATCATCTCACCACTCAAGCTTTTTTCCTTTAATTTCAGGGAAAACATGTTAATAGATGTTTACCGCCACAACTTCATTATCAGTGGATTTTCTTGGTAGGGGGTGAGTAGTTTTTGTAGTTAAAGCAGCAAGACTGTAGTTACTCTTTGGATTCCCATGGTAACTGCCTTGCTAACACAGCTCAAAATTATATGATTGCTATGTTGACAGATTCTGACTGACTGTTGAGACTGCCTGTCAGGAAAGGAAGAATGTTCCAACAGGTTAATTTATATATTTCCAGGATACACAAATTAGGCATATGTGTTTGCTTCAGCTTAAATTTTAGGAGCTGTACAAAGTTCACATTAATACACTTTTATATTCAGTGGCCCAGTGGATTATACCACTTTGTATTTATTTTTGTGATAAGCTGTCTGCTAAAACTGTTGCTTGATCGTAGGTTTTTCTCATCTTGAATGGATGAGATGTGACTTTATGCATATTGGATACCTCTTAATCACCACAAAGGGACTTATTAGTTGTACCAGCTGAAATGCCTTATGTCCCAATCACAGTAGATTGATTTAAAATTAGTGACTTAAATCGCCAAGTGAAGCTGTGATTTAAATCATCAATTTAAATCAACTTTTCCATTTGGTCCTGAATTATTTTTCAAAGGCAAGAACGTACTCTCCAGTTAATACAGCCATGATGAATACATGTTCATTCTCAATTAAACCAAGCGTGCACACAAATGCAATACTTTTTTAGACTACCTTGGAGAATAGTGTTAAACTGACATGCATATATTTGCCCAATTATACAGCTTAATGATGCTGCACTTGTATATTTTAGGTTATGTTAGAAAATGTATTTTAAACCCAAGTTCTAGAATCTCTAATAAGCAAGGGGAAATGGAAAATAACCTATTGATATATTTTTTTAAAGCTCCCAAGGCTTGTAATAGGTAGAAGATAAGACTGAAGGACATGGCTCTCCAAAATAAAATATTTATCCCTTTAAGAATCCTATCTTATGTCCTTCCTTCACTTCAGAGCAGATACTCCATCACATAAAACATAGTTCCTATGAATCACAAGCCATAAATATCCCTCAAATTCCATTTTTTAGCAACTTCTGAAATCCCTTATAAATTGACCACTGATATTTGGCCAACGGTGACAAAAAATGAGTTGAGATTCATTTTCCTGATTTTTAACTACAAGCCAGAGGTGGTGTTCAGCAGGTTCTGACCAGTTCTGGAGAACCAGTAGCGGAAATGTTGAGTAGTTAGGAGAACCAGCAAATACCACCTCTGACTGGAGATTTCACAGTATTCTTCCCCTGACATTCCCACCAAGCCACGCCCACAGAACCGGTAGTAAAAATAATTGAATCCCACCACTGCTACAAGTGATTCTATTCTTGCTGATTTCCCCCATGTTAAGTATTGAGGCCGCTTGGGAACATTACGGGCATCAATTAGAAAGAACAAACCTAGGTAACCACTTGCCAATAAGACCAGTGGCCTTGCTACCTCAATAATGTCTACCCAATTGGCAATGGCCCTGTATTACAGTGCAGTGCTTTGTTGAGATTCCGAGCCTGAGCCATTCTCCATCCAAATGATATGCTTGATATATGAATCAGTTAAGGCTCTCCATAAAAAAAATAACAAAAGCCTAAGAAGAATGGAAATTTATAAGATTCAGAAGTGGACTTCAGGTTGGAATGGGCAGTGGCCTTTGCTTTCTCTAATGAATGAAGGTGCTCCAGGATAATGTTGCAGGATCCAATCTGGGTCAATCACTGGGACCAGAGGTTTTGTCTTTCGAACTTTTGGACTTGTGCTGGAGTTGATCTTCAGGGAACGTCTTTCTAGCTTCTAACTTCTCTTTGCTTTCTCTTGCTGCAGTAACACCTGGCTCATCAATCATGAACACAAAAAGCTGATCCAACATTCAGAAACCTGGTCACCATGGGATGTCTGTCCCCTTTGTTCCTTGAGGGAGAAAAACTGATTATTGTTCCATTTTTCTTTCTCCCCTTTTGCGTAAATGTTACAGTGCTTTGTTGTCCACTGTTTCCACAATCTCTTTGGCATTGACTGTAATTTCCTATGAATTAGCCTGTCACAAGGGAGTGCTTAATGGCTGGGCTGCAGGTTCACAGATTATCTTAAGCAACTGATATTTAGTTCAGAAACTTCTAAAAGATTTAGTAAATGTCATGGAAAAAGTGTATTATAGATCTCAGGGCTTTTATCCAGGCTGTGTCAACACAGCATGACTGTCCTGGCACTGGTTGGGAGCCAGCCAGGAGGAGTGTTGGGTCTTCTAAAAAGAGAATTTAAAGGGCAAAGAAAAGTGCCAAGTGCCAGCAAACAAAGCACCAGCCTCTCTTCAGTCTCCACAGCTTGTTTTCTGCAAAAGACAGGTATTTCTATCTCCTTTACTTGCATGCAGATGTGTTGTGGCATAGCATTCTCTTTGTTATGAAACTCATCAGGTGGACCCCTTTGTTTAATCTTATATTAGAGTGCATATACAATAAAAGCCATACTCAATAGTAAGAAATATCAGTGTGTGCTTCTAAAATAAGATACACCAGAACATCACTTTGGTTGGCTGTGGACAGGTATATGATTAGAACAGTTCCAAAATTATTGTCTTGAAAGATTTATAATGCTTTTCTATTCTTCTCCCAAAGGAGCAACATTGAAACAATACTATCCAAACAATATAGTAGGCAGTTAGAAATTATGTGTGATGCTGTCCATCATATGATGGCGCTGACCAATTTAGGAAAGAGGTCAGATTCTGGAGTGTTCTACAGGCTCAAGGTCTATGTCCAAACCTAGGGTGATGGAAAGGCTTGCACTGATGCTAAAGGCTGAAAACAGTTTATTTAGTAGATTGAAATCTCAGCACATGAATTAAAAATCCTACTAGGATTGCAACAACCTACAAATCCATCAAGGGTTACAAGTTTAACACATAAGCACAATTTCATCTTATTTGTTTTTAGGTTATTCTGAACTATTTCTACTTATATTCTTTCCTCTTTGAATTGGGTATGTGGAGGTGGAGATAGCAGTTGATGCTATTGTTTTTGCTGTGTGCATGTGTTAACTATATACTCCTATGCCCGTACATTGTTCCACTAACTTTTACATCTGTGTTCTGCACTTTGGGGCAATAGAAATAGTTTGAAAATAGAAACAGTTTTGATCTTCTCCTATGTGACACTTTGCAGATGTTGGAGAGTCTTCTCCTTAATTATCCTCCTAAAAGCTTAACCTACTCATATCCTGCTTATGAAATTTAATTTCCAATCTTCTGGAAATTAAATCTTTACTTCCCTTCTCTGTATCTATTCCAGCTTTTCAGAATCTTAAAATATGATGGCAAAACTGAATACACTATTCAAAGTATGGTCTAACCAGGGGTGTCAAACTCACGTCATCATGGTGTCATCAAATGACATATCATGACTTTTTTGCCTCTTTACTAAACTGAGTTTGGGTGTGGCCAGCACGTGATGCATCCAGCCCATGGGCTGCAGTTTGACAGCCCTGGTCTAACCAATGAAAAATAGACAGTCATTTCAAAACTATTTCCAAATGTTTGCCAATTTGATGGAAGGCACACTCGCAATTTCATTGGGAGCATGAGCTCCCTAAAATGTCAGAAAAATCAAGGTTGAATATAGGGCAACCCTATATTCTCTAATCCTAATAGAAGGAACTCTCACCCCACCCCAAAGTTACGGCAAACCATTTCTGTATTATTTGAAAGAAAGCTGTATGGCCATGGCTGAATCATTTAGAGAGGATTTTGATCACCATGTCAAAAGGTATTTCTTTAGTTAATAGGGAAGAACACTAAATTTTTACAAAATGGGGAGGCTATCCCCTAAAGCTTTACAGATGGAAGTATGGAATGGCAAAGACATTTGTAGAAAGAGAGAATATATTCAACAACTGACTTCACTGGAAAGCAAAATGTGAGAGACAGTGAAAGCTCTCAGATAGAAAAGCATCAGGTGTAGATGAAATACCCACTGAATTGTTTAAAGCCTCAAGAGAATATGCAGTATAATACTGGTAGGCCTGAAAGAAATATTAGCTGAAATTAAAATAGGAGGATAAAATGCTATCAGTTTTTGGTATGCCAATGACACAACTTTGTCAAACAAAGTTAAAAAGGATATAGAAGAGCTCATTGTGTTCATGCTGAATATTAAGAAGACAAAAGTAATCAATCAGTATGGTTAGTGAACTTAGCTTAGTGAACCTGATTAGGAGCAAGCCAATGTTAACTAATTCCCATATACCATCTTTCACCTCTGATAGTGAGAAATTTCTTAGAAATAGTTGTTAGCAATTAAAGGCTTTCATCATTACCAATACTTTATGCTTGTTTTGAAAGTTTTACCATTTTGGAAAACTTCATGCTCATCCTCTCCATAGCTAGGTAATAAATATAAATAGCAATTATATTGCTTTTACTCCTACTTCCATTTTTTTAAAACTCCAAACATGTTTTCAACAACATCACAAATTCATTGTGCTGGATTTCTATGCAGATATGAATCTTATAAATTTATTTTTTTTAATTTTTATTCATATTTATATCCCGCCCTTCTCCAGAGACTCAGGGTGGCTTACAATTTTTGGGATACAACCCAGTGTGCACAGCAATAGCCTTCATTCCATTGTATATGCCTGCTTATTACTAAGCGGCATTTTTACAAAGTCAGCTTATTGCCTCCAACAATCTTGGGTCCTCAGTTTACCTACCCCGAGAGGATGGAAGGCTAAGTCAACCTTGAACCTGGTGGGATTCGAGCCTGCAATAGTTACAGGCAGCTGGAACTAAGTGCTAGGCTCTTATCAGCCTGCACCACTAAGGCTCCTAAATGAAACTCTTCCTTCCTTTCACTTCTTTTCCTCTTGAACTAACTGTATCCTTCAGTTGCTGCATTTCATTTGGGAGATTAATCCAGCCTGGTCTCAGTTAATATCTTATTTGACTTTCTGTAAAAAGAACTCAAGCTTTATTTCCCACATTTTGAACATAAGTATTTAAACAACGAAGGCCATTAATTTTATCCTTCACATTTTTTCCTGATTTAAAAGAAATCAGCTTGGCATATAGAAGAAAGGCTGTGAGAACTGAAAAGAACTCCAACATCTGAGCTACCAATATTAATTTAAAAACAACACCTATCCCCCACCTCCTGTTAGTACTTAAATATGTGGCAGAAGGACTGCTACAGGAAGTCATTTCAGAAAGGTGGTACCTGGTTTAGATTTCTCAAATGCTGACAGAAGTCAGTTCATTAAGATGCATTAGAATCCTATACTTGACTAAAATGGCACTGAATGTTTGAAAACTCATGCCGTAATTAGTTTGATAGCCTTAAAATACTTATGGACATCCTGTTGTTTTAACTTAAAAAGCAATTTAAACTTAAATCGAAACAAACAGTCTTGTAGACAAGACTTCAGACTTGATCTCAGCAGGATGTCCAGGGACTATTCACATTGTGCCAAAAATGGGGGAAGGGGGAATGATTAACTTGCATTTCTCACGTATCAGAAACAAACACATTGTCTCACAGAACCACAAAATGCAATGCAATGGAAAGATTCCCCAAAGGCCAGTTCAAACAGTACTGAGTTTTTCAAGGCCTTAGGTTTGGACTTTGGCAAGTGTGAGTGGGCACCATCATAGGTAGATTAGCCTTCTGATCTGATCTGAGTACAACACAGTACAGATAGTCCTCAACTTACAAGAGTTCATTTAGTGACCGTTCAAAGTTACAACATCACTGAAAAAAAGTGACTTTATGACCATTTTTCACACTTCTGACTGTTGCAGTATCCCCACGGTCATGTAATCAAAATTCAGGAACGTGACAACTGACTCATATTTATGACCTTTGCAGGATTTGAGATCTTGTGATCACCTTTTAAGACCTTCTGACAAGCAATGTCAATGGGGAAGCCAGATTCTCTTAACAACCATGCTACTAACTTAACAACTGCGGTGATTTGCTTCAAAACTGTGGCAAGAAAAGTCATAAAATGGGGCACAAATGTCTCACTTAACAACATAAATTTTGGGCTCAATTGTGGTTGTAAGCTGAGGACTGCCTGTACATTTAATACTGAAGGGGAAGCCTACCTACAGTTCCCATCTGTGAGGGAAATATTTGGTATTTGAATCAGAAAGTTGCCATTTTGCTTCTCAGAGCAGCCATTCTGTTTTGTGAACAGTCTCTTTATGCTAGAAGGAATTAATATGGTAAAGGAAACTGGTGTTTGCTTACCATGGTGTATTATTGTCTTACCAGAGCCATGGTTATTACACCATAATAACCATGGTATATTATTGTCTTACCAGTATTACTGGATCTTACCAGTAGATCCCAAACTTGGTTTTTCTCTGCTACATAGCAGAAATAAATTAGAGCAGAACTATTTTGATGGTAAATATATGTGTTGAATTTTCTGACTGACACCTCTGGAAAAGGAAGACAGGATGTAGTGTTTAAAATAGGAAAGGAATGATTTAAGTATCGTAACTAGAGGAAACATGATAATGAAGGAATGCTTGTTGCCTTGCTAAATTTTAATTGCTGTGGGTATAAATATCTACTTTCCACATGCTGGTGGCTGGAAGGTAGGGTATCCAAAGAAAGAATCAGGGCATATCTTCTAGTTTATGAATTCAAAATAATTATTTTGCTTTGTTAAATTGGAATCAGGAGTTTTATCTCTACATCTAATGCTGGGGTGGGCGTGGCCAGAATGGGCATAGCCAGCATGATGTCACTTGTGTCTGGAAGTGCCTTGTGGTGGCCCAAGCACTCTGCCAGCAAAAGCTCCATTTTTGCCTGGGACAACCTCCTGTAACCCTCTGCCAGTGAAAACAGAACTCAGGAAGGCCACACACGTTTTCACTAGCAGAGGCACCAGTGGGCCAATCCTTCACTTTTTCCAGAGTGGCTGTGTGGGCCAGATCTAAGCATCCCATGGGCCGAATCTGGCCCCCGGGCCTTAAGTTTGATACTCCTGCTCTAGAATTCACTTGAGGGGGCCCTGGTTCTTATGTCCTCTGGAATCTCAAAAAGCATGAGAGAATGGGGTATGTTTTCCTGTTGGAAACTGCAAGGTCTTGCAAGAGCATTTCCCCAAATTTCCAGAACAAAGGCCTCATGAGATCCAGAGTTGCCTCAAATAGGCATTTTTTTCCAGAAACTGGGGCAGAATGTTCATTGGACAAAGTATTGTACAATTTCAAACAATAATGAATACCTTGGAAGTATGGGCCAGGGCACTTTCTCCCTTTGCTCTCTTTCCAAGCTTTCAACAACCCATTGTCCTTTTAAATGTTTAATTGAAAGTGAGATCTACCATAGTTAAATGACTGGCACTACTCTAAATGTTTTTAATAATGAAATAGGTTTAATAATAAATTTGTTTTTTCATTATGATTATTTTACATGTGTCCGAGTCTCTGTTATTCTGTTCTGAATTTGTTTTACTCACCTTTCATTTTTGTAATTATTTGACATTTATTTATGTAATACATAACACCTTATAGGATTGGACTGTATTTTTTAATGAATATGTAAAGAATTGCACGCTCTCTGTGTGTGTGTCTGTGTGTGTGTGTGTGTGTGTGTGAGAGAGAGAGAGAGAGAGAGAGAGAGGAGAGGGGCCAGCAGAATCAGGCTAAGTATTTTCTGAATTTTTGATATGCTGATCCCAAAAGGTTCACCATCACTGCTCTAAAGTATGTTGGGCCTGCATTGTTTCTGCCAAAAAATGTCTTTTGCTTTTTTATCAATGTTAAGTCAGACAAAAAAATAAAAAATAAAAATCCAATTGTGCTCTTTCTGATAAAGTTGTGTGAAAGCAGTCAAATATATCACAAAAAGTGAACACAAGATTCTTTCTGATACTATTGGCTAGGTCATATAAATGAAAGAAGCTGCTTCTACTTAAATCACACAAACACTACTCATGCTACTATAGCTTGAAGTGATCCACAGGAGCACAATGTCAGATTGGTGGTGGTGTTTTTTAACATACAAATAGACATGAAACAGCCAATATCTAACCAAGTGTATAAGGCTGTTTTTAATATTTTGGAAGAAAACTTTGGTTTGAACTTCTGTCTTTAAAACTTGCCTAAAGAGTTTAGTGAGTTCACTTTAAGGATCTCAGTTGCTACTCAATATCTGATCTATCTCCTCTTTGACATTGTTAGTCAGATGAGGGCTTAATGCATGGAAACTTGACTCTTTCTCTCTTCAGCATCAGCTTTTTAGTGCTTGTTAGAGTCCTCCATCCAAACATTGGAAAAGCATTGGCTTACTCTGCCTTTTTCTTCCTCACCCAATGTACTTAATGACCTTCAGGCAATACACCGATCATTTTAGAGCTTCCATTCTCTCCAGCTCAGTTTTCCTGCTCTCAGCAACAAAACACATGCAATAAAAATATTTATTACATTCCATGGGGATATCATTTTTAGAGAGAGTCAGAATTTGATATCTCCCCATAGGCTGACTGAATTACACATTGATTAGTTGTCCAACTTGTGGCCTTCTTGCTTCTTGCAAGTAGAAACCTAAACCTGAAGTTTTAGAGGGGGCTTTCAAGTATTGCAAAGATGAAATGGCATCAAATCACCAGAGGCATTAATCATAATGTTGAGGAAGAAAAGGAGGAGGGGGCAGCAAAATGTTCTGTAATATCAGGGTTTAGACTTAATTACAGTGAATTTACATGCGGAAAATACCTCTAAACATTATTCACATCTCAATTAGACAAGGTTAGGTATTCTCTTTGTTCCTTCTTCTGAGAAGCCTACAAGTTTTTATTTTATCATAAATTGTCTCTTTTAGAACAGTTTGGTTCCAGATTTTAATTTCCATACAAACATGCCTAGTTCATTTCATATTCAGTCAGGCATATTATGTACATATATTTTCTATTAATATCTTAATTTTTCCATCTTCAAATATTCTCTTTTTCATCAAAGGACAATATTTAATGCATCACCATTTAATTGCCCATATCTTACATTTATGAATTCTATAAATTTTCTCTAATATTCTTCACATTTATTCCATATATTTCTATTCATGTCTTAAACTTTCTCTATTTTTCAATTATTCTCTTATCTTTTTAATTCAAATTTCTTTATATATTTTTTAAAATTCTTATTTCTAATTCAATACTCCTTGTACTTATACTTGTAACTGTCATATTTGTAAATTCATTGCATATTCTTGGTTCATTATTCAAAAAATTCCATCATAACTCCAATAATTAATAAATTCAAAAGCCTCCCCCTTTAATTACTAATTTGAGTGTGCCACCCCTTTATTTTATACGTCATTCAATTAGTTCCCCTTGTTCATAATAATATTTAACATTATATAGTAATTATTTTAATTATTACTTTAAATTAATAATAATGATCTCTTAGCTACTACACGATTTATATATACTTTAAAAAGATTCTGCATGGTATTTACCTTAATTATCTTCTAATTCAGTTATTCTTTCAAATATCATATCATACAAACTGATGTTAGTTTAGTTTTTATAACAATCTTCATAGTACTTCCATATCTCCCCCTTTTCATTTTTATTCCAATTATATCTATGTATAATTTAAAAGAGCAAATAATCCAATAACAGTACAAAAAAAGAACCATCAGTATAGCTACTTTCTAAATCATTTAACATTTCAAATATATTAGTATTACTACCCATTACCTTGCAGAATCCCTTTTTTAAATCCATAGCTACCCATTATCCTTGTGTCTCATGACTAAACAATTTCTTTTCATTTTTATTCAATTCCCATATCCCCTTTCTCTCTGGTTCTTTTTCTTATTACCTCTTTTTCCCCTTGTTTTTCCCTCCCATTTCTTACTCTGACTTCTATCTCCCTCCCTCTTTAATGCTTTCTTCTGTAATTTACTTTTTTTTGCTGTTTCCTTTTTCTTTGTTTGGCTTTCCAAACCTTTCCCTTTTTAATTGTCTCCTCAAACCTCGGGGGTATAATTTCCATTTTTTTCCGTCCACTTCAATGATTGTTGTTGTATTTGTTGATTAAAGCTGGCATTTTCTGTAACCAACTCCTCCTCTTCTGGCATTTCTTGTTCTTTGTTCTCCAAAATCACCATTTCTATAAATTGTAAAGCAGTGCAACACATTTCTTCTCTTTCCTGTAGTATTTCCTTTATATTTCTTAGTTCCACTTTTATTTCCAAAAGAAGTTCTGCCATTTTTGTACACTTCTTTTAAAACTTCTTTGTTCCTTTCTTTAGTGGTTAGGTCCAACCCAATTGTCCAGTAATTTAATTCCACTAGCATATTTAATGTTTATTTCCAACAGTCTACTATTATTAGATCCTTTTTAAAAATTTCCCCAGGTTGTTAAATAGTCCAATGTCCATAAATTCAATTTTGACTGTAATTACCAAACAGTCCCAAAGTATTTTTTCCCACTCTGTCTTCTTTAAACTTAATATTCTTTATTTCCACTTTCACTTTGCAGAGTCTCTATTTTATTGCAACAAAGTTTCTCTTGTTTTATAACAAGTTTCACTTTTTTAAGAACCAGACCCACTAATTTTCCTTTTACCATTAAATGGTGCTCTCTGTTATGTCCAATTTCCACACACACACATACCCTTTTTTCCCCTGCTTTCTTTTCTCTATTTAGGGCTTTAGGTTTTGAAAGTCCAATAAGTTCAAATTTTCATTTTTTAGCACATTCAAGTTCAGCTTTTATGCCTATTTGGTGCCAATTCAATTTAAACAAATATTTTCTGACTTTCTCCTTGAGTATAACTCCTTTCAAAGTCCAAAGCCGCTTACAGGTGTCAATTTTTTTTTCACTTTCTCTGGTCGCCACTTTGACTCTATTTCTTAAAAAATTCTTAATCTCTTAATTCCAGGGTACCTTATGTACATTTATTGCAATTCTTTGATCTGGTCTCCGTACTGTCCTCTCCTTCACTGCTCCTGTACAATCCTTGTCCTGATCAGCTCTTCCTCTTCAGGGTGGCCATTTTGCCACTGCTATGGCCTTCTTCGGAGGAGAGTAAAATGCCTAGCCAGAAACGGGAGATGCAGCTGCCCTCGACCCAGCTGGTGGTCTCCCCCTTCTTTGCCACCCTTACCGGGTGGTTCCAACCCCCAAAACAGGCGGATGGGGCTCTCCAATGAAGCAGAACAGATCAAAACTGCAGACAATCATGGTCT
Organism: Naja naja; assembly: GCA_009733165.1. Taxonomy (NCBI): domain Eukaryota; kingdom Metazoa; phylum Chordata; class Lepidosauria; order Squamata; family Elapidae; genus Naja; species Naja naja. The sequence goes on from CM019148.1 coordinate 66,354,424, forward strand.
TCAGTCCGTCTTCAAGGAGGGCACTACTGGAAGTCATGGTCTCCCTATTTCCAAGCACTAGGAAGTTCCAGAGCAAAGTTACTTGAGCATGACATTCTATAAAGAGCAGATCCCTGGAGATTTTTTTTGATCTATGGAAGGATTACTTGACAATTTCCATCTCAGTCCATGCAATTTTCTTGCAGCAGCTAACTAGGTGGCCCACTGTTTCTTCAGCTTTTTTGCAGTGGCAACATTTGTTGTCTGTTGCTGTCTTCTCAATTCTGGTGTTTTATGCACTTGTTCTTAAAGCTTGGCCTAGTGCAGTGAGAATTACCCCTTCTGTCTAATTCTTCAACTTTCCTCTGTCATTATCAGTTGCTGTGGTTATCTGTTTTGCCTGCTAGCTGGTTGTGTGTGTGTGTGTGTGTGTGCCTTTGTGTATGTGTACTGGCCATATAATAATTTGCCTCATTGTGTCTCTTTCATATTCCTCATTTGGTCTTCCTTGTAAACCACTTTAATCTCTTTAGTATTAAAAATGACTTGGTAGCACATAATCAATCAATCCTCAGTCCCATATTGCCTGTCCTTTGTATGAAAGCATACTACAAAGATTTCACCTTTCTTTTCCACTCTCCTTGTAAATCTCAGTTTTGTTTGCATTCCAGACAAAGAAAAGAAAATGTCAAACATTTTCTGTTTACATCTCTTTTTGTGGGTACATAATAAAAATGAAGAAAAATCTTCCCTCTCTACTCGGATTCCATTTACTACAGGACAAGTAGAACTCCTACCTTTCTAAGAGGCCCAGAAGTATAAAACAACAAAGAATCTGCAGCACAAATGAATTTTAAACCATTACTATTAACCAATTTTAAACCAATACCATTAAATTAGCAATGAAAATAAGCAGCAGAGTGCTTAAAGAATTAATTTCAAATAGTTAAATGAGAATGGAAGTAGGCCACTTCTTTGGAGAAATATTAGAAAATTCATCAGTTCCACTTTTACAGGGAATGCATCCATACTGTGGAAGATATTTGTGCAGATAAAGTTACTTCTACAATTTATTATCTAGCTTTCATTGCTTAATAGCCTACTCCTGGGTGTGTTTCCTCCGAAGTAAGCCCTAACCAAAGGATATCTCAATGAGTATTTTTAGGATTTCAGACCTAACTTTACATGCCAAGGCAGGACATGGTGCAGATGGAAAAACTGGAGGATCGAAACAAGAGAACCAGTCAGGTCTATGTGACATTTGGCATGTGAATAATGTAAATGTTTGAAGGGATAACTGAACTTTCACAGCAAGGCTGAAAGGCTCACCAGAGTAATTATGGATGACTGTCACATGCATAAATCTGATTATATTAATTTGTACTAATTTCTTTTACATTCAGTTACATTTGTATTTTTGTTAGCAGTTCTCTCAGCTGAAGATCTCTTATTGGAGCTATTCACATTTCATTTGGGTTTTCACCCATCCTGAACAATGTCATTTGCAATTTGTATTTATTTATTTACTTATTGCTACTACAATTTTAATTTACCTTTTTGCTTTCTTCCCTTTGTTTACCATTTTGATAACTTATATTTGTTCTGACAGAAGAGTTGGGGGATCCTTTTCATGGGCAAGATTTGAGAGGAAACATTCTTTTTCTTTTATAGCTTCTGACTCTACTGTTCAACTATGAGGAAGTCTCAAACGGTGGTGTCTGCTTCATGTGAATTTTTGCCCTTGTTCTCTGCTCATTTTGTCCTGAGCTGCCCTCCATGAAAAGCTGAACTTAAAACAAAGAAGCAAAAATTTAACAGATTGTGAAATAAAATGGTGAAACTATTCTGCCCCCTTCCTCAACAGCAACAAGAGAATCAATAGAGGAATGATATAATATTGGTTGTTTCCCTCTATTTTAACAGGTACAAGAGAGTAACTTCCCCCACTTTTAAGTGGGTGAAATTGCTGAGTATTTCCCAGGCTTCCTCTTCTAGCCCACTTGATAGGACAAACTGTGAAAATGTGGTTTCCCCTCTCTATAGTCCTTAGAAACTGTATCCACAGTAGAGAAAACACTTATTTTCCTAGTGTCGGCTGAATGGAAAAGAACAGGGGACCTTACCTATTGGAGTCCATCTTAAGTACATTGGCCACAGTTGGAGGAGGAGTTGATATTTCAAAATTATTTCTTAAACCAGCTTTATTCTGGCTGAAAGCTTTTCTGTGAAAAAAGCTCTGTTTGCCTCTTCCATTTGTCTCTCACACCCTGCGTTTTTTTGTGAGTTACAGGTAGTCCTCGACTTACAACCAAAATTGAGGCCGAAATTTCTGTTGTTAAGTGAGATTTGCTAAGTGAGTTTTGCCCCATTTTATGACCTTTCTTGCCATGGTTGTTAAGTGAATCCCCAGAGCTGATAAGTTAATAACCCAGTTGTTAAGTGAATCTGGCTTTCCTACTGACTTTGCTTCTCAGAAGGTCACAAAAGGTGATCACATGACCTTGGGACACAGCAACGGTCATAAATATGAGTCAGTTGCCAAGAACCTGAATTTGGATCACGTGACCATGGGGATGCTGCAAAGGTTGTAACTGTGAACAACAGTCATAAGTTAATTTTTTTTCAATACCGTTATAACTTTGAACGGTCACTAAATGCACTCTTGTAAGTCAAGGACTATCTGTACTTCCTCTGATCAGCTTCATAACTAGTTGTTGTAAAATGCTATAATATCGTCTTGTTTGAACGTGACCTTAATGTTGGTTTGCTTCATCAGTATGAGAGTAGTTGAAGACCTCATAAACACAAATACCTACATCATTTCCTCGATTAGGTTTCCCATTATAGTTTTCCTCCTGATACTTTCTTTATTTCAGGGTAATCTGAAATTCCCTATTATTGAGGGAAAAGGTAGATATTTTCATTTCTATCAACTCTATGGAACAATTTGGTCTTAGGTTTTTTTTTTAATTAACACCATCGATATTGTCTTCAATATTTTCACCTCCAATGCACACTACTTCTATTTTCCATTTATTTCATAACCATTGAAGACCGATCTTTCCCCCCATTTCTCTTTTTTATAAAATTAGTGCAACACCTGTGTTTTAGAATCTATATTCAAGGTGTCAAAATAGTGTTCAAGGTTCTAAGTTCTCTGAAATTCTTAATGGAACATGACAACAGCATAAAAGAGGAGATGGGATGGAGGTGAAATAGATGATGTTCAACTCATAATTGCATTTTTAAGGTGAAATGTGGGAGATAGATATCATTGGACTGGAAGCCTAATTGAGTCACAATGAAAGGTAATTCATTGCCATTAACCCATGCAAGATGAGTTAAAAGCAAGATGCCTAGAGAACACAGTTTGTCTCCTGTGACTCTATAAGATGCTGAGTTTTGACCTAACATGATCTGACAGGCTTGGATGACTAAATAAACAATGGTTTAGCTGCCACTTTTTTCAAATATAAAATCCTGTTGTTTTTGCAGTCTGTTACTCTCCTGATTTGAAAACTTAGATTTCTTGATCAATGAAAAATATTTTTGAACGTTTGTGTAAGTTGTATCGTACTTTAAAAAAAAACACTAATTTGAATAGTTTTCATTTTAATACTAAATATTCCAATTCCATCATAGTTTCAAGCTTCTAATTTAGCACTGATAAAAATACCGATATGCATAATTTTTATTTCTTCTCTACCTTAACTCAAGGTGGCAAACATATCTAATATTTCTCCCTCCTTCTATTTTCTTCTCAGCAAGGAACAGGTTGGGCTGAGAGAGAAGGACTGGCCTAAAGCCAACCAGTTGTCTTTAATGCCTAAAGAAGGACTAGAACTCATAGTCTTTTGTTTCTAGCCTGGTGCCTTAACCATTAGACTAAACTGGATCATATATATATATATATATATATATATATATATATATATATATATATGTAGGTCTTGGTGTATTCGGGTCTTGTCCCATGTAAGGTTGAGAATACCTTGGCAGCGTTTAGAAATCTCATCCGTCATCTTCAGGCTGGTGTCTTCAGCTTCGTTCTCCTGGGAGAGTGTGTGATTGTGGCTGTTTCCCTTTTAAACTCTAGAGTTGGCTGTGTTGTTACTTTCTTGATTGGTTTGTGGAGTTGATGTATGCAGTGGATGGCTTTTCCTGAGACCCTGTGTGGCTGAGGTGCTGGTTGTGTGTCTCTCAGCCTTTGTGTGTATGTAACGACCTGGGTAATGGGCTGTGTGATGACCTTCTGAGTTCTATTGTTGTGATGTCCTGGGTGTGGTGCTGTAACTCTCCTGGGTCGTTGTCTGTGCTGCAAACAACCAGGACATCACAACAATAGAACTCAGAGAGGTCATCACACAGCCCATTACCCAGGTCGTTACAACACAAAAGGCTGAGAGACACACAGCCAGCACCTCAGCCACACAGGGTCTCAGGAAAAAGCCATCCAATCTGCATACATCAACTCCACAAACCAATCAGAAGTAACAACACAGCCAACTCTAGAGTTTAAAAGGGAAAACAGCCACAATCACAACTTCTCCCAGGAGAACGAACTGAAGACACCAGCCTGAAGATGACGGATGAGATTTCGAAACGTGCCAAGGTATTCTCAACCTTTACACGGACACCCGGACAGAATACCAAGACCTACACCATATATATATATATATATATATATATATATATATATATAGCAATAGCAGTTAGACTTATATACTGCTTTATAGTGCTTTACAGCCCTCTCTAAGCGGTTTACAGAGTCAGCCTATTGAGTCCTGATTTTACCCACCTTGGAAGGATGGAAGGCTGAGTCAGCCTTGAGTGTGGTGGGATTTGAACTGCCAAATTGTAGGCAGCGGCTGCAGCAGAAGTAGCTTGCAGTACTGCACTCTAAGCACTGTGCCACAGAGGCTCCTTTCTTTCTTCCCATTTATATTCTGTCTTTTTTTCCTCCAAAACTCAATATGGCTTACACGGTATTATTACATGGTATTTCTTCCCCAAACCCCAAAAACTTTAACCTTAGACTGTCTACTGTTGACCTCACCCCATTCCTAAGAGGTTTGTAAGGGGCATGCATAAGCACACCAACGTGCCTACTGTCCCTGTCCTAATGTTTCTTTTTATTTGTATCAATTTCATGTATTCATAATCATGTTTATAATTATACATGCTATTTAATGCATGCTTGACTAACTAACTAACTAACTAACTAAATAAATAAATAAATAAATAAAAATAAAATCTTCCTTGAGGTAGCTGTGAGGCAGATTATGACTGAAAGTGCTTAGACCAAGATCACCCAATACATTTCCATGGCTAATTGTATACTTCCATTGCAATGTTCTTCAATGTCACTTCAGCATGCACTTTTCCTACAATTCTAGAAACATAAAATTGATCCTCTCAATGGATAAGATGTTTATACTGAAAACTGAAAAACAAGGAGGCAGAAGCATAAGACTGCTCAATCTGTTCTCTTTTGCAATGCTGGCTCTTCCTGAAAATAAATATTCCCCTCCTTCCAATCTTCCAAATTATCCAAATTGAATCAACATTTGGTCCAACACCATTAATACTTAAATCTTAACAGTTACAGCTGAGTGAACCCCCAAATTGCTTGACATACTGTATTTGCCTGCACTGCCTACCAAATTGATTATCTTGTGCAGGAAGGATAACTCTAAATTATGAGTAATCCACTGGATCTCTATGTCACTTCTGACAAATTGAAAGGCAGTTGCTAAATCCATGGCTTTAAATGTGTGTTTACATTCTTGTTTCACAAAAATACCCCAATTCAATTATTTAACAGAGTTTTGTGGCTCTGAATTATCTGTTCGCTGCTTTGTGGTCCATTTGGGACAATAGCCATTTTAATTCTTTCACTTCTGCAGGCAAACAATTATTTTGTTTTGTCTACAGTCTCACTTATTCATCTATTTTTTAAAATCACAATTCTTTCATCAGGCTAGATTTTTGAGGATAGTTTATTACAAAAATCATAAGAGAATGGAGTAACAACATTAACTGTTAAATAAGAGCAGATGAAAATGTCCAAGGCATCTAAAAGATGTGACAGAGAAGCTCAATTGCTATGGCTTTCAAGGCTGGGTAGCTTGGATTTTACTTTACTGCTAATATCGTAGCTTTTGCGTAATATGTAGTGTAAATTAGTATTGTCTCACTCTTTGTCTAATATATCTAATGTATCTTTTTTCTGGGAACAGCAGAAAGCTTATTCAGTGGTGACTTATTCAATGAACCATGTTTAAGTATTGAGAATGAATGGACATCCATATTAAATATATCCCCTGCCTTTGCGTGTGTCTGTTTACATATATTCTACTGTTCTCAAAATAAGATACATTAGATACCGATATATTAGACAAACATAGAGCAGTATCAATGGCTTGCACAGAAGAAAAGCAGCAAGGAAGTGGCCCTGTGACAATAGTGAATTCTATATCTCCACCCTTGACAGGACAGGAAAACCACAATTCTTGGTATCATTCTCTATTGGAAAACAAGCTCCCCCAAAAAACAAGTCAGTAGGTGTGGCATGCATGGGCTTAGAAAGAAAGAAGTCACAGCTCCATGGTATAACAGAGCAGGAAACAAGGGAAGAAAATTAGAATCATAGAATCATAGAGCTGAAAGAGACCTGGAGGTCTTTTAGTCCAACACCCTGCCTAAGGCAGCAGACTTTATTGCGTCCCAGATAAATGACTGTCCAATCTTTTCTTGAAGACCTCCATTGATAGAGCGCTCACAATTCTGTTCCATTGGTTAATTGTTCTTATTGTCAGGAAATTTCTTCTTAGTTCTAGATTTGACCACTCATTAACAAGCTTCTTGTCCTGCCCTCAGGTGCTTGAGAGAATAAGTTGACCTTGTCCTCCCATCAAGTACCTGAAGATAGCTGTCATGTCACCACTAATCCTTCTTTTGGTTAGACTAGACATACCTAATTCCCTTAACCATTCACCATAAGGGTTAGCCCCTAGACCTAAGACCCTTTTTATTGCTCTTCTCTGCACTCTTTCCAGGATTTCTGCCTCTTTTTTGTATTATGCCGACCAGAACTGGACACAGTGTTCCATGTGTGGCCTCACTAGTGCTGTATAGAGTAGTATTGTCACTTCTCATGATCTTGATTAACCTGAAGGTTGATTAACCTTTTTTGGCAGTTGGCCCATACTTAAATGATGGTTCACTAGGACACCAAGATCCCTCCCACAGTTACTACCGTTGAGCCAGATAGCACCTATTCTACAGCTATCTATTGGATTTAAGTGCAGGACCTTGCATTTCTCTGATCTTGCTGGATAGTGCCCAATGCTCATGTTTTGAGATCCTTCTGAATAATGAGTCTATATTTCAAGTGTTGGCAATTTCCCCAGTTTGTTGTCATCTGCAGATTTGATGAGTTCTCCTTCTATCCCTCATCTAGATAATTTATGAAGATGTTGAAGAGTACTGGCCCAAGGCTGAAACTTGAGGTACTTCTCTGCATGCTTCCCTCTATGTAGATATAGTTCCATTGAAGACTACATGTAGAGTATGGTTGGTCAGTCAACTGCAAATCCATCTGAGAATAGTACTGTCTAATCAACATTGTTCTATCTTACCAAGAAATAGGCTGCCAAATACCTACTTTGTCAAATGCCTTACTAAAGTCCAAATAAACTATATTCACAGCAATTCCCAGATCCACTAATTTAGTCATTTTATCAAAGAATGCAATAAGGCTCATCTGGCATGATCTGTTTTTTAAAAAACCATGCTGGCTTCTAGTAATTGCTTTGTTCATTTTCAGGTGTGCACAAGTATGCTGTTTAATTAACTATTCTAGATTTTTCCCAGGTATTGATGCCAAGGTGATTAATCTGTAGTTTCCTGGATCCACCTTTTTGAAGATTGGAATTACATAATCTCTTTTCCAGTCTTCTGTCAGTTATCCCCCCTGTTCCAGGAACTCTGTAAGGTTTTGTTCAGTGTTTCCAAGATCACATCTGCCAGCTCTTTCAATATCCTGAACTGCAAAGTTTTGGCAATTTGAACTGATCTAAAGTAGACAGATTTTTTAAAAACATATTTCTTACCTATTTTGATCTCTGTTTCTGTTCTGTCTCCCATTGAACTACTTTTGATGGGTTGGCTATTTTTTTTCCTTTTGCATAAAGACAGATGCAAAGAAATAATAACAGTTCTGCATTCTCCTTCCTGCCTGTCATTTTCCTGACATTTTCTCCCATTAGTAGATCAATTATTTCCTTGATTCTTTTTCTTGTTCCTTGCATAGTAAACAAAAATATATATGTTGGTGGTGGTCTTGCCTGGTGTATTTTGGTTTTCCTTCTATCTGGTATTGTTTTTATTTTGGCCCTTAGTATTCAGTTTTTCTGAGTTTCCCAGGCATCCTGAACTGTTTTTCCTTTTAGGATTTCCATCCACAGAATCCATCCTAATCTGTCTTTTATTTTGTTGAATTCAGCTCTCTTAAATTCTAAAACACTGGTCTGACATAGCTTTGTTGCCTGTGCCTGCATTATTGCATATTCTAGTATGACATAGTAACTCTCCCTTAAAGCTCCTACAATTTCCATTCCCTCAATCATTTCATCTCTATTAGTTAGGATTAAGTCCAATATAGCTAGAAGAATATGAATTGTTCAAAACAAGCACAACCAACAGAACCAACTTAAAAAGCTCCACCTTTTAGATGACAAGTTGTCACCTAGACACATCAGAAACCTGGTCAATCTCCCACTTGCTGCAGAGTTTGTTTCTCAGCTGATGTCAGGATAGTTAATTTCCTCTTTACTACAGTGGTGTGTTTCCTGCACATCTTGGCTAACTGATTAGTTCTTCTGTTTCCTCTGCTTGGTTGGATGGCCTGTAGTAAGCACCTATGGCAATGTCCTTTATTTTTCCTTTGATTTTCACCGAAATACTTTCAAGAAGGCTTTTATCCCACGTATTGTGCATTTCTATTGAGGTGTACATACAACACAATTCATCCCTCCCTTTTTAGGTTGGTTCTGTTTCTTCTGAACAATTTGTATCCTAGCAGAATGTTCCAGTCATGGGTTTCTCTCAGTTTTAGTAATAGCAACAATACTGTGTATAGGCATCTAAATTCATTATGACTGACCTTGCATTTGCTTCCTAGGTCTCCTGTTTTACACCTGAGTTCCTCTTCCCTCTCATCACTCCCTTTCTCACTATCTGATTGGTTGTCTTGTAGATCCTGAGATGGTTTCCACAATCCTTTATGTTTTTAACTTTCTAGACTAGTCTAAAGCCCTGACATTTCATGGTAGTCTCTAATACACAACTAGGCCTGAACCCACTTAGCTCAAGAAAGCTAGCTGTTGCCACCTGTTGACATGCAGATTTCAGGTAATCTGTATTACAGACACCTATGCAGTAGAATCTTCAATGGGTCCCAACATGAAGCTATTTTAATAGAGCCCTACCTCCCATCACCCTATCCACCATGTTCCTGGGTCTGGATCCATTACAGTACAGATTAAAACTAAGGATGGAAAGACAGGACAAATAATTCTCTTTTATTTGTATTGTTCTACAAATTGTCTTGGACCCTTGGCCAACTCAATTTTGAATGGATTCTATGTAGAATAATGTATTGGAATGAGATTGGGAGAACCAGATTTAAGTCTGCTCTAAGAGTGAAAGCTGATTGAGTGATTTTTGAACCAGTCATCATCTCTCATTTTAAGTACCTCACATACAGTAGTAGTTTATGGGGGAAGGGGATGAAAGGGTGCTCTGTATGACAGCTTCTTGTATTCCTGGAGGAATGATCAGATAAAGATCAAATGAATAAAGTTGGAAAATGCATTGCAGCAATTCAGAGTATGAAAATCTATAAAGAAATTCTGATAAAGAGAAAATTATTTTTTAAAGAAGAACTATCTTGTAACAGGAGTATTTATGAATTTCATTCATATTCCAGGATAACAAATGTCACAGTCAAGAAATTGGTTGAAATTTTGGGTATTCCGGAGTCTGAACTGTTCAGTGTAAAATAGGCTTCTGTATATCTCTATTATCATAAGCTTTTTTCTGATGAAGTGCTGAAGCATACACTGAATGCATAAATATACTGAAGGTGTTTCTGCTAGCCAGAACACTAATATTGGTAAGCCTGATATTGTCATGATCTTTGCAGGATCAAATATTGACTTATAATCAAAGTCCTTATATATGCAGAGGTAGACACCTTGAAAAGTGATGTTGCATGTATTATGCTGTCATTATGGAAATTATATAACTCATCATTTGCATGATGTGATTATGTGTGTGACATCATCATAACTTACTACAGATTTGTAGTTGTTTCCTGAATACAGCTGGCAAAACTGCTCACATCTTCATTCAGTATTTGAACACTAACTTTGAAGAAGGACAGTTATTTGATTTATTCTAGAACAGGGGTGTCCAACCTTGGAAACTTTAAGACTTGTGGACTTCAACTCCTAGAATTCCTCAGCCAGCATGAGAATTTAACAGATAACAGATAATCAGAGTTGGAAGGGATCTTATAGGTCATTTAGTCCAACCCCCACCCAAGCAGGATACCCTACACCATTTCTGACAAATGGCAGTCCAATCTCTTCTTGAAAGTCTCAAGTGATGATGCTCCCACAACTTCCAAGGGCAAGCTGTTCCATTGGTTGATTGTTCTCACTGTCAAAAAGTTTCTCCTTATTTTCAGGTTAAATAGATTTCCGGGAATTGAAATCCACAAATAGCAATAGCAATAGCACTTAGACTTACATACCACTTCACAGTTCTTTACAGCCTTCTCTAAGTGGTTTACAGAATTGGCATATTTATTTATTATTTATTTTATTTATTTATTTGTCAAAAGCTTACAATATAACAGAAACAAGAATAAACATAAGTTTAAATACAAGAAATAGGAACTAATAATTGGGGACAATAGGATGGGGATGGTAGGCACAATTGTGCACACCCCTTACAGACCTCTTAGGAATGGGGTGAGGTCAATAGAGGTTAATTTGAAGGTAAAGGAGTGGGGGTTTGAGCAGGTGACAACAGTGAGTTCCAGACATTGACCACTCTGTTCCTAAAATCATACTTCCTGCAATCGAGTTTGGAGTGGTTACATTTAGTTTATATCTGTTGTGTGCTCTTGTGTTGTTGTTAAAGCTGAAATATTCATTAACTGGTAAGATGTTATAACATATGATTTTATGTACTATGCTTAAGTCCAATCTTAGCCGGCATAGTTCAAGGTTGTCTAAGCCTAGAATCTCAAGTCTGGTGGTGTAGGGTATTCTGTTGCCTACAGAGGAATGTAGTACTCTTCTGGTAAAATACTTTTGGACTCGCTCGATTGTATTTATGTCTGATATACAGTGTGGATGCCAGACAGCAGAGCTGAATTCAAGTATTGGTCTAGCAAAGGTTTTGAATGCCCTAGTTTGCAAATCAGTATTACCAGAGGAGAAGCTTTGTAAAATTAAATTTACAACTCTTAAAGCCTTTTTGGCAATACTGTTGCAGTGAGTTTTGGCGCTTAAATCATTCGATATGAGAACTCCAAGGTCCTTGACAAAGTGAGGGTCATCAACAAGGTCATATCTGCCTAGCTTGTATTTGGTATATAGATTTTTTTACCAATGTGTAGGACAGAGCATTTGTTGGTTGAGATTTGGAGTTGCCAACTGTTAGACCATTCAGACACATAATCAAGGTCTTTTTGACTTCCCCCAACAATGCTCACTTTACCAATCTCGGAATGATGGAAGGCTGAGTCAACCTTGAGCCTGGTGAGATCTGAACTACCAATTGCAGTCAGGTGGCAGTCAGCAGAAGTGGTCTGCAGTACTTCAAGCTAACTACTGCACCACTGCAGCAAATCTTAAAGTTGTCAGTGTTAGACACACCTATTCTAGTACATGAAACTAATACTTAATTTTTAATAATTAAAAAGCCTAGATATGGAAGAATAACATATGAGAGAATGTCTTTAATAGTGAATATAAGTGATGGTTTGTTCATTGAAATAGTTGATGTACTGGATTCAAGGATATTTATACTTTTTTCTACATTAAATATTGTTTGCAAAATATATCATTTTGCCTCATCGTGACTGAGGAGGGAAGCTTTCTGTATCCTCAGTTGCTGTTTCTTTGGAAAGATTTTGCTATCAGAGGACTTCAGCATTCATTCCTCTCTCCTTCGCTTTTCACCATCAAAAGAGCTGCTTCCTCATTTATCATTTTCCCAATTTACACTCTTCATTTTTGCCTGCTTTTCATTCCTGCTCCCAACAACCCTTTTCCTTGGTTACCTTTGAGATTTAAATGCTTGTTATTCAGAGGTCTTCTACCATCAATTGCCATCATAAATTTCCCCCAATTAATTAATAAAATCTTAGCCTAAACTATTTCAGCCACAAAGATGAGTTGTAAGTTTCATCAGTTTTGCTTGATTGTCCACATTATTCCTGTGCATTCCTTCTGTTCACTTTCAACGGTCTAGAATTCTCAGGAAAAGAAGCATTTATGCTCAGTATGTTACTTATATAGTGGCTTTTCCTTATATAGGAAAAAGATGGTAAAAAGAATATAGCTTAGTACCAAGACATTTTCTTCAGCCCTAACCCTTCATGTGATTTGATGTTTGGCACATCTACCTTAAAATATGTACAACAAATTATGTCGAAAATAGTCACCTGAGTCCTAAGACTGCTACTGAGGAAATAAGCAGACAATATTAGGCTAGACAGTCATGTACAATCAATGGTGGAGTGGTTAAGGATTTGGGTTGGATTGGGAGAGCACTAGGTCATTTGACATGACTTTGGGACATGGAATTGATGCTAGGAAGATAAATGTAGTTCCACATGTTTCCTGTCAAGATTGTCTACAAAAAATATGGGATAGAATTATGGCTAAATAGCAATAGCACTTAGACTTATATACCACTTTATAGTGCTTTACAGCCCTCTCAAAGCGGTTTACAGAGCCAGCATATTGCCCCCAACAATCTGGGTCCTCATTTTACCCACCTCAGAAGAATGGAAGGCTGAGTCAACCTTGAGCATGGTGTGATTCAATCTGCCAAATTGCAGTAGGAGTAGCTTACAGGACTGCACTCTAACCACTGCGCCACCGAGGCTCATGCATATATACGTTTACATATATACATGCATATCTGTATCAGTTGATATTTTACTGTAAACATAAGAATCAATATGATGCTATGACCAATTCTTTGATTTTGAATTAAGTAAGAGAGCTGAATTCAGACCCTTTAGTCAGTATTCTTTAAGTATATACATATGGAACAACTGCTATTTTTCAGTCTGACCCACCTCACAAGATTCTAATGTGGGGACTAAAAACGTCATGAACTCTACTATCAGACTCCTGGCCAAGGAATTTGACGGAAAAAAAGGGGAGGACCCAAATAACTGAAAACAAATATATGTTATTCTTAATAGAGAGAGATGTGGCCACCCTGAAGGAAACTAATAGCCAACATAACTCTGCCTGCCATAAGTATAAGCTGTTCTTCTGCAGGATTCATATAAATAAATGAATATTGCCAGATAGAAATAAGAAGAAATTTCCTGACAGTTAGAACAATTAATGAGTGGAACAACTTACCTCCAAAAGTTGTGGGCACTTCAACACTGGAGGCTTTCAAGAAAAGATTGGACAACATTTTTGTGAAATTTCACAGGGTTTCCTGCTTGATCAAGGGGTTGGACTAGAAGATCTCCAAGATCCCTTCTGTTATTCTGTTATTCAAATGCACAGCCATTTTAAAAACAGATGCTCATCTTCCACAACAAAAAAATTACATTCTTATATGCTATATTCCTCCTATGTTTGTTACCCAGAGTTGAGCTTGTGAGATTGGTGGCTATATAAATAAATAAATAAAATAAATAAATAAATGTGCAATGTTTCTTAATAAATCAATTGCATTAAAAAGTGTACAAATCCAGGTATAAAAATATCTCCAGAGAATGAAGGATTATTACCGAGCTGTTCTGTCTTAGTGGCTCATTAATAGTTAGAATATATTAGTAGCCATTAATAGCCAATGATGGGAGAATTTTCTCACTGGGTGAGTTGGTAAAAATCCATTAACACCCACCCAGAAAGAAGAGGTGGCAATTAACTGGTGGGATAACAATATGAAATGTCAAAGCCAGAGAAAGCAAGTGCACTTGTTCATTAGTATATTAATAGGTCTAATTTTCTGTCATTAAACACTGCACTTTTGTCAGTTCAACTAGATAGAACTCATGTGTGTTTAATGCAATTCAATATATTGCTGCTGTCTTGAGTTTATCCCCTCAGCCAGCTTCCATGTATGGTGAGATACAGGCCAGCTTCAGAAAGTCTCTTTCTGATTTTATTTGTGTTGAATTTTGTTCTTGAGAAAGAAGGTGCTTTGTGAGAAAGGTTTTGAGATTATGGAATGTGATCTTTTTGAGCTGCATCTAATAAACAATAATCTGTGAAATTCATATAAGGATGATGACACAAAGAAATATTTTGATAGGTCTCAAAAGATCAGATCAAGACAAAGAGCAATGTATATTACTGGTAGTTAGCAAATGACATTACAAAATCCTGAGAGGGGAGATGAAGGGAGAAAATTTCACATGTTGCCTAATCACAGGAAATCAGATTCAGATCAGCTGATGCTAGTGACCTTCAATATTCTGCCTTTATGCTAGCAGTGGGGCAAAGTAGAGAACATGATTCTGTCCTGGTCTCAGCAACCACTCAGTCTAGAAAAGCTCAGCAGGGTTAAACTTGGTTATTAGCAGAATGGGAAATCACCAGTAAATCTTAAGTTTATGCATCAAACTGGAAAGTACCACCCACCAAAAAAAAAAAACACACCCTGAAGAAAAGGCAATGGCAAACACGTTTAAATACTGTTCTTTCTAAGCAAGGCTGAAAGTAGAAATGTCATAAACACATAACCATTTATGCAATCCCATTAGAAAAGGAGCATACACGCATGCATCATCACAAAAGAAGGGTAGATGGGGGGCAGGCACATTATATTTACTGTATTGATTTAGACATCTCTGTAGCATTTACATCAAAATATAATACTGTTCATCCCCATGTGAGCCTGTGATTTAGTACCTTCTGTTTACGTATAGCCTACTATTGATGGGTCCCTTCAAGGCCACTCCTGCTATCCAGTTGGAAAAATGTTATCTTCAAGACAGATTGTCTAGACATTCTTTCAAAAAGAGGATGCCTTCAAAGGAATGACTCTTCCACCTACAGCATTTTCTCCTTAAAGTGGGATATTCCGTTATCTTCTCAGTAAAACACAAGGAAAGATATGGCTCATGTAACCTTAATCTCTGAGATTTTGGAAATATAAGAATTCCCATGATGTTTTTCAACACATTCAGATCAAATAGTGTCTGTAGGACAGTACAACCAAAGATGAACATGAACCTAGGCGTATCCAATCATTTCCTTTTTAGGCAAACATCTTTATGTATATACAAAAAGAGGAGAAGGTCAAAGAACATGGGGAAGACCCATAACAACATGGAGAGACAACATCAAAGACACACTACAACAGCATCAATTAACAATGGTTGAGGCCATCAGAAGAGCAAGAACTAGAACTTTGTATTTCCCTGGACACCCAAAACAGTAAAAGAGGAAGTAAAAAAAAAATCATTATGCAGTGCTCTGAAAAAAAAATATGTTAAAAGAATTACTATGGGTTTGGCTCTGTTAAAAATGAATTGGAAAGCCTATTGAACATATTATTGCTACAAAATGTTATTGAGTTTGAATCTGGAAAGAGAATACATAAAGCATTGTATGATTCAGTGGGCAAGGAACTTTGAATATAATGTAAAGCTTGAACAATGGGAGAATATGTGGATGAAAGGTTTAAAATTTACATTAAAATATAATTTAACAGAAAAAATATATATAAGATGATGTATCTCTGATATTTTATACCAGATAAGCTATCAGGAATGCATAAAGGTATTTCAAATGAATGTTGGAAATGCAAATGTAAAGAAGGGACTTTTTATTATTTATGGTGAACATGTGATAAAGTGAACAAATATTGGAGTAGGATACATATTCTAATACAGAAGATTCTTAAAGGGAATATAAAGATAAAACAAGAAACTTTTCTAATGGGTTTAATGGAAAAAGACTTGGAAAAAATTGGAACTTTGATGTTATATAGGTTGATGGTAGCAAGATTACTTTATGCACAAAAATGGAAGGACACTTTAATCCCCACAATGGATGAATGGTTGCAAAAGCATGGATATCTAGATTGACTCTTTGGTTTAAAAAAAATAGAATTACTTTTGTTTCTACTTGGAATCTGCTTCTGGACTTTGTGCTTGAGGTGGAAAAAAATGAAACTTTGATTTTGGGTTCTACTGATGACTAGTTTATGCCATTATGTAAAAGTAAAAAGTTGAGGTTCAATGTTACTTCTTATTCTACTGCACCAAAGGGAGTTGGAAATCAATGCCTTTTCTTACTTTTCTCTTCTTCATTACACTTTTCTCTTCCCCATTTCCTTCCCTACTTTTCCTATTATCTGTATTTTTGTATTTTATATTATAAACTAATAAAAAGGTAAAGAGAAAAAAGAATTACTAAAGCAATGAAATTAGAGGCATGAGATAAGAAAAAGGAAAAAAGAAAGAAAGAAAGAAAGAAAGAAAGAAAGAAAGAAAGAAAGAAAGAAAGAAACAGAGCCAAAAATAAGTTTACAGCAACACCACTCCATTCCTTTTAACAGTAGTGGACCTCTCTTGCTTCCACCAGGTCCAATCATAACTTCCTATATTGTCTTTTGTTCTTGAAATTTCCCCATTCTCTTTTTGGGGATCTCATCAGCTCCAGTCAACCACAAATGTTTCCATCATTCCTTTCCTCTTGATTGATTCACTCTTCTTTCAGATTTGCCTCTAATTTATTCATAACACTATAATCAGAAAGGTTCAAGGTGGTTTGCATTAAAAACTTAACAAAGCAAACAATACAAATGCAGATGACTCAAAATTAAATGATACTTTGGGAAACCACACACACATAAAAATCAACCATCCCTCATCATCTGCCATTCAGTGGGATTACAAAGTGCCATGTTATACTGAGGGCATTTTTGTACATCACCATGATTCTGGATAGAGATGATGATATACAATAATTATAATAATGTTCAGATGTGGTATTTCTTTTTGACCAGACCAACTCAATGTTCCTCTTTCATTCTGGGCACTCACTTTTGTTTCTGGTCACTTTTATTCAATACCCATTTACTCTTGATCCAACTGATTCTTCTTTTAACCCATACAATTTTAAGCACCTAATTTCCACTGCTCAATGTTGAACCATGTCCTCAAGGTTTCATTCATTCTCATGCATGCTTAACTTCCCTCATTACTTTCAGCAACCAACCTTCACCTACATATTCATGCAAAATATACTATTATTAAAACCTATTCACTTTGTCCTACTGCAACCTCTAAATCAACAGTAATATAATAATGTTTTTCTCACATTCATATATTTCTCAGTGACCTACAATAAAGTGAAATCATGATTTGAACACCCCATGCTTGGCACAGAGCCAGACTCCTCAAATTTTGCTCATTTCTCCAGTTTTACTCTAAGTACACCTCGGTCCTCATCATACTATTCTCACATCACCCATGATTTTCTTTTCATCGTTTCCCTTTTTGGAGTATAAAATTCACTGCATTCATTTCAGTTCCACTCTTCAACATATTATTATTATTATTCCCTTACAAATCTCTAAAATGCTCCTTCTGGAATTCCTGCATTTCGGTTCAATTCCCAATCACTTCATCATGTTCATTCTTAATTGCGTTCACTCTGCTAGAGGTTTAGCCCTCCATACTCACTTCCTGAATAATTTGGTATTTCCTTCACAATCACTCTACTTTTCTTTTGCCTCTTTGAAACTTAACTATCCTCGCTTTTTTTTTACAATCTTGCAAGGATCTTTTTGTCTAAATTATTCACTATATTTCTCTTATCCTCAATTTTGGAAGCAATTATTCTGTTATATGCATTTGTCTCATCCACAGCCTCTTTCACTTCATTATTTCATTAAGCACCCTTTCCATATTTCTTGTTAGCATAACTTCACATACTTCTGTGGCACCTATTTTTGTCACCTTTATATCCTCTTTTATTATATCCCATTACCCATTCATTTTTTGGGGAGATTCAACCATCTTCTAATACTTTTTCAAACAGAATCCATACTTTCTCTTTCTGCAGGCATTCTGCTTTTACTCTAGCATCTTCCTTTTCTTCTACGTTCATTTTCCCATAAGATTCACTTACAATCCTACATTCAAAACCTCCCATTGCCCTTTTCTTCTCACTAATTTTCAGTCTTTATCATAAACTGTCACCTCAAGTCATAGGCTTTTAAATTTATGCTTAGCTCATGAATTTGAAACAAGCAACCCTTTTTCTAAAGCCATAGTTAACCTAAGAGTCACCATTTTGCATTCATCCTTGGATCTTTGGAAGACCTGGTGCCTATTTCTGTACTTGCCCCTCTCATTTCCATACATCTATTCATACCACCGGGCAGAATATTTTCTCTCTTGAATTGTGCTCATTCAGAATCTGGCACAGGCTTTCCAAGGCTAATCCTTTCATTTTCACCATTTATAGCTTTAGCATGCAACATCAACAACCATAGACTTCTGCATTCATATATACATCATTAACAATCTAGAAGAGATAAAACTAATTTATGCTAACATAATTTTTAGCATTTTTATTCCTAATGAAACCTACACTTTCCCTTCCCTCCATGTATTTATTCATCATCACTCCACAAAATATTTTAAGTTGCCCACAGTTACTCTGTGCTAAGGTGGGCAGCCAACAAATTGGATAAATAAAATCAGAACAGCTGCTTTTAGAGCTTTTGTATTTCTCCCCTTTGTCTTGCATTTAATAGACACAAAACAATATTTCTTTAGAGGCCCTGGTTTCTAAATTCCCTCTGTCCTAGCTCTGCTCCTCTGATCATGCTCTAGTTTGTCAATGTTTATTTTAAAATGTGAGTATAGAACAAGTTGAACTTCTCCAGCTGTACAGAACTGAGATTTGAACTCCATGTATCTGTTAATGTGGTCTAAGATTGCATTTGTTCTCAGGGCTTGTTACTATCATTTCTCATTTGTTTCTCCCTCTATTTTCCTTTGTCTCTCATGCTTGCCCGATGCAACATGTAGATGATTCCACCGAGGAGGAGATGTACCTTCAATCACATTTTGCTATACTGCAAGGATCAAGATAAATTGAAACTCAAGCAAAGGATGGAAAAAAGAAACAATTTGTGCATTTTAAAACATGGAAAGGCAAACAAAATGCTCTGTAAACCTTAGAGAGGCATACTTAGGGATGAGCAAAACCAAGGCAACAAAACTTCAGAAATTCATCACTTGAAAAATGCATATTCGAAGTTTATTGTAGCCATAGAGATACAGCAACCAAATTGGTTGCTACCCAGAAAATTTAATCTAATAGAACTTGTGGTTCTGTGTTTGGGGAGTAATTCCAGGAAAATAGTATTGACTTACAGTTTTTGACCTCTAGGGGACTTGTCATCTTCTATCAAAGAAAGGATTTATTTAATCCAGAATCTTGTGTCTGGAAAAAAATGGTTTTGTCATTTCAAGGAAATGGTGGGGGGCAGATGACACAGAGTTCTGTCAGTGTATAAGAGCTGCTACCATATTGTATACATGCATCATGTTTTATATTGTTGTATATAAACAAATTTCTTCTATAAATGAATCCTGCTGAATTATTTACTTGTACGAATGGAATACTAATATGTTCCATTCACAGATCCTTGAAGGAAAAGTGACTTGATAGCTTTACACATCCTCCTTCACAGCTACCATTCTGATTCTTCTGCACATGACTAAACAAAAGAAAACCACCCTACAGACTGCACTTTAAAAATGCAGCAGGGATGAATCTGAGCCCTTTTGAGTCATGGGGAAATGCCTGGTATTTCTCCCATACCACCATTTCCTAGTAAAGCAGGCCATGCATCCTTTCCCTTTGCCCATCAGCCAGATGCAAAGCTCTAGGCTGCTATCTCTTGCCTAGATGTGATTCTGGAGCACCTGCATCATGGTTGTTGGGGAAAGGATGCAAGCAATTTAATATCTTTCCTTTTCAGTGTGGTAAAGGTATGCTTGCTGCTTCAAGGTACCTTTGGTATCTATCTATCTCCCGACTCTTTACAATGTGTCTCCCCTCATTCCCATTCCAATCCCTGCAACAATATGCAAACATAGCAAAGTACCTGAATGTAAAATTACTGGGACATTAGCTTTTCATCATCACAGCTGGTGATAAGTTTTTAACAGAAGAAAGGTAACTTGGTGGCTTTTGTAGATACTTCCTTATAATACTTATATAACTTATATAATACTTATAATATATAACACTCAGATACTTTAGCAAATGGACAGACAAATGTGTCAAGCTTCTAGTAATAGCCTTGATTGGAGACAGTTGATCCCAAAAATAAATTTCTTAGTGCTCTAGTTAGTAAAATGTATTAAGAAGGAGGTTAAAAGAACAACACATGAAGTGTAGCATGTAGCATACTTTCAAATAAGAAATATTTATATTGGAAAATAGAGTAGGAAGGTTATGGCTTGTTTCAAGCATTTTTTTGGTATACAGAGGAGATAGGATGATATGGCAGGGTAGACTACACATACTTGACTGTGGCTACTAGACTTTTTATTAGTCTAAGATCCAGCTCTCACAAAACATGTGCAATATGTTTTTTGAAAGGGAAGAAGACTGTAAATTAATTTTATTCTCTTTTGCATGAAATGAGGGATTACATTGTTATTGCTCCAATATTTGTAGTAGGTCAGGACAAAAAAGTGATTGGATAACTGTTTTGCATTGTCAATTGGAGGGACAGAAATGATTGGCTCATGTTTTCCCTACATTTGGAAGCCTGCAGCAGTAATGACTAGGTCACCCCTTTCAAAACAGTTTGGAAGATTTGCAGATCAAAACCCAAGTGTTTTACTAAACCACTGTTTCTCAAATTTGACAACTTTAAGATGTGTGGACTTCAATTCCCAGAATTTTAGAAGTTGAAGTCTTCACATCTTAAGTTTGCCAAGTTTGAGAAACACCACACTAAACTTTATTTTTTGACCTGATATAAGAGAAAAATGGGGAGTAGAGGTAGTCCTTGACATAGGCCCAGTTGCTTAGCAACCATCCAAAATTACAACAGAACTCCCTGGGGGTATTTACGAACAGTTCAAAATTCCGACAGTTTCCCACCAAGTCACATGACCACACATTGAGTACTCAACAGCTGGCTTACATTTATGGCCACTTGCAATGTCACCCAGCCATGTGACTGCATTTTACAATGATTTTGTTGAAAACCATTGTTTACCTCTGGTTTTCAGCAAAAGCAGCTGATAGCAACTCATTGGCTTGCTTAATGACTACAGCATTTGTTTAATCAATGCCACAAAAAGGTTGTGAAAGTGGGTCAGTCACATAATTGACCAAATGTATGACCATCATGACCTACAACTGTGATGAGCGAGTCCATTATGGTTGTAACTCAAGGACTACCTGCAACCATATTAACTGTGTTGAATTTTATTAAAAATAATCAACTTTGTTTTTATCTTGCCCCTAATTAATTTGTAGCCCTAGACCACTCACTTTTGAATGGCAGCCATTCAAAAACCAAATGTAGTCCTCAGCATACAAATCATTGCATACCTCTTCTCTAATATTGTTGTGAAATGAAAGCATTAAGCTGAGTTCCTGAAAAGAGAAATAAGCTATGAATAAATACACACAACTTAACAAATTGGCCAAGTTGTGCAAACATTGCTTAATCACATTTTTCCCCATTTACCTGGCCAGCCTTTCTCTTCAAAGAGATAGACGCATAAGATTATAAAGGAATTCTTTGGTGGGCAATGAAAGAACAATCCATTTTTACTTTTTTATTTTTAAATGTGCTTTACGGCTTTTATCAGCACAGCCTTACATCCATTAGAAAACAAATTAAGTAATTCTACAAGCAGTGTAAGTGCAATTTCCATGCCAGAATTAATACTGACTCTGATGCTTAAGGTTCTTTCCCTCATCGTCTTACTAGAGGATGGCAGCTACTTTTAGTTCCTTGAGGGTGGGGGTTGGGGGGGAGGATTAATCAGCACCAGTGCTTTGTGGAGGTCCTGAAGTAGATGGCACAAATCAGGGTGGCTGGGAAGGAGTTTGTGAAATGACAAATGAGAGCCAAAGTCCTTGATTCAGGAGATAGAATGGGGCACCTGCATGTAATGTCCTTTATGAGCCCTGGGGAGCAACAAGGGACATCCATCCTCAGAGTGGGCTAAGTAGGGAATTCAAGTGTATTGAGATGAGTGTAAACAATTTTGAAATCCAAACCAGAGGCAGAAAGCTGTGAAAGCAGGGATCCATTTCCTGACCAGAAGGCAAGGCTGTTTTGATGTAATTAATGGGGATGTTTTAATTGGATCTGTGCAAAGATTTGATTCAGTAATTTCCCAATTGAAATAACATTCCAGATTGAATTGTCATATCAAACTGTCTGCCTCCAAATCCATTTGGTGTGATTTGAATCAATTGGATGATTTGATAGCACTTGGGAAGACAGGGCAACGATATAGAGGAGCTCTTCCTTCCATGTAGGCTGGTTAGATGGTGTGATGAGGTCTTTGACAAGACATAGTCAGTTGGCCAGTGAGTTTTATCACCTCTTTCAAATCAATGCCTATGAGGCTCTTTGGCAGGAGGATGCGCCTTGACTTTTATTTCTTCCTGCTTTGTGTTTTTTCTTTGTTTTCTGTTCAAATTCACTTGCTCAGGTAACAGCATTTTTGCAGCAGGACTGAGAAAAAGGAACTATCTAGGTACTCTTTTTTTTGCTTCTTCATGTTCAGCAGTTTGTTCTTCTATGAGATTCTCTCTACTTTTCTCCAAATCCATATATTATTAATCCTTTTGTTTGTCTGATACAGTGGCCTGTTGGTCTCAGGATGTCTGTGTAAGCTGCCTCAGTTCCTTTTTCCTTCTCTCCCCCCCCCTTTTATGTTTTTCTCTATCCCTTCCAAATTTAACCCCACCTCCCCAAATTCCTCTATTCTCTGCTGCTGTTTCTGCTTTGACTTTTTGTGCAAGAGAATCTGAGAATGAGACTAGATGGTTGTGTGTAGACTACGATTGGTTTCTTGATGTCATCATGTGTCCTTTGGACAGCATTTTAAGTTTAATAAATTTATTATTATGAAATTAGTTGTGATGATGATTATAGGGCAGATTCACACAGGGACGAACAAAACTGGTAGTGTCAGGCAGATACATACCACCCAAGCTGAGTTGCTGTATTGTATTCCTTCTTGTGAAAGAGATACTGGGGTGGCAGATGTGGAGGAGATAAGAAAGAGGAACCTGCCTAGCAATATGTCCACTCTCCTGCGACATTTAGAAGAATCAAGGAGCTTTCTCTGCAGAAGGACAATTGGACTTGTGGATAAAAAAATCCCTTTATCAAAACCCAGTCATCTTATCACCTTTTCCCCTTTGAGTTCCTTTCATCAGCAGGCAACAGCATCATTCATATTCCTTTGTGTGTGGCTTACAATGGGACTGAAAGTATGGAAAAGGAGACAGGAACCTCGAAGCATTAAATCACTCTGAGCAAGCTGAAAATGATCCAGATTCTAGGGAAACTACTCACTGCATGCATAGGATCAGCCAAGTCAAAACTGTGAGGTGTTTGGCAACCAGATAATTGCTTTCACATTTAAGGAGATAGCCATAGGCAGGAAGCAATGTGAGAAAGGCAGAGAAAATGCCTTCTACTGAAATATACTTTTCATCTGTTTAAATCAGCCTTATCTACACCAAGTGACAAAACTCTGCAGGGATTCAGAAATGGTTCTTTCTACTTCTATCTGGAGATAAGAAGGCTTAAGCAATGATCGTTTTATGGATACAAGAGCATTCTTTCTAGCACGGGGGCATAATGAACTAATATTGCTACTGGCATAATTGTATTTATTTGATAATATTCAATTTATTTGATGATTTACATTAAAAAAAAGTCCAAGAGCCTCCATCTCTCATTTCTGTGGAAACTAGTAAGATGAGGCAAACTGCTTTGCAAAACTGGAGAGCTGTTTCAGGCAAAGCTAGAAGTTCACCAAGATACAAGGGGGTAACTCAGATCATATTGATATTATACAACCCCTTCAGTCTGGTGAAACATGAATGGTTTTGTTGTCTAATGGAGCCAATTGCTCCAGAAAACACCATATGCCTTCACATACACTGTATTTAGCTGTACAAGATATCAATTCCTAGTTTACTTCTCCTTCTGGAATATAAAAGAAGGCTGACATTATGCTTGATCCGGACATGTATTCAATATATCTTTAATATATTCTTATTAGGTTAAAACTTTAAAAAAAATGCACCCCTATTGTGCTAAATTAAGTCTCAGCATACTGAGTGACAGGGCTGAAGGCTAACATGAATGATCTCTTTACAAATGTGTGAATGTGTGGCCTTTATGATTAGAGTACAGGCCTATTAATGGATATTATTTGTAAATAAACTGCTAAAGTTTTATTTTCTAATTACATAACAGAATCCTGTCTCTCTAAAAGTGAAGCGGGCAGGCTAACATTGCCCCAGGTTTCATTTATTTTCTCAGTTGTCAACTTCTTTAATCTGACAACAAAGTTTAATTTCTTTCTTTTGTATGAAAATGGAATATTATATTTTCTGTGCTGTTCTGCTAAGACAATTTATGATTCAACTCAGCTCTCTGAATGTGGGTTCAAGGCTAATCAGCCCAGTATACATTCTTTGCTTTGGGAAGTTTTTAATCCCTCAGTCGTGAATAATGAATTATCTATAGACCAGCTATCACTTATAAATGTTGGCCCAAACATTTCTTTTAAGTTTAGAGGGATATAGGTTATAGATGTTATTTTCTTCATGTCAGCTTCAGTGGTGGAATTCAATTTTTTTTACTACCGGTTCTGTGGGCGTGGCTTGGTGAGCATGGCAGGGGAAGGATACTGTAAAATCTCCAGTCAGAGGTAGTATTTTCCGGTTTTCTGAACTACTCAAAATTTCCACTACCAGTTCTCCAGAACTGGTCAGAACCTGCTGAATACCAGCTCTGGTCAGCTTGATTCTTTGTGGCCCGCTTCAGTCAGTCAGTTTCATCTATAACCACACTTATCGCTGCCTGGCTCTGCTACTCAATCTTTATATATTTTCAGTAATAAGGCAAGCTTACTGGTCTTTTGAACACAAGAGTCCAGTATATGTGTGCATATATTGAGAGCCAGCTTGGTCTAGTGATTAAGGAATCAGGCTAGGAAACAGGAGAGATGGTGAGTTCTAATCCTGCCTTAGCCATTAAAACCAACTGGGTGACTTCAGGGCCAGTCTCTCTCTCTCAGCCCAACTCACCTGACAAGGTTGTTATTGTGGAGAAAGGAGGAGGAGTAAGAAGTATTTTAGATAGTTTCTCTACTTTAAGTTGTTTATAAAAAAATAAGGTGGGATATAAATTCTATAAATAAATCATGTCTTGCTCCATCACTGCCTGCCCAAGCCTTCTAGCCTTTGTTTATTCTCCATTTTGTTTAGTCTTTTAACTCTTGTTCACTATACCAGTTTGCCTCTTCTGGCACTATATGCTTGCCAGTTCCATCACCTGGCACCATTTTGTGATACCAATTGGCACTTGTGCCAGGTCCTGACTTTTGCCAGATCTGTTGCTTATCACTGCTTTCCTTACCACATGCTTTCCTGTTCCACCTGATACGGTCTTTCAGCTGATTGATTGGCACTTTCTATCTGTCAGCTCCATGGCCTGCCTATGCACCTGCTCTGCCTGGCGCAATCTCTCAACGCTGAATGAATGACACTATCACTATCTCTGCATTGGATTGATTGGAATCCATTGGAAATCTTGCCAGCAAGCATCTCTAAGATATAGATGTATAAAATAAGGTTAATGAGGCATCCTTCAAATTACTAGCATATAATATAACCAATCAGTCAAAACCTGAAATATTTACAATAAACTAAGATTTCTCATTGACTACCTTTTGGGGTCATTCAAGAAAAAAAGTAAGTTTGCTAGCTAAGAAAGCAAGTGGCCATAGAAATGATGGATGGAGTAATATTTTTTAAAAAAAAATTATTATGGTATTGGAAACCAATAAGTCAATTACCACACAGTGCTTTAAACATATCACATTGGCTTGATGCAGCTTTTAAATTCAACAACACTGAGTGAATGGGTACACAAAACTAACAATAGGCTTTTCCTCTTATATTGCTGGTAAATTATGGAGCAGATTATGAATGAGAGTCACCAACAAATGAATATTACTTCCTTCTTTTCATGATAGTAAAAAAGGGTTTTACTGGGTTTTGTCTTTTCAATTTTCATTGTTGACCAAAATTCCACTTCAATTTTCTTAATTTGAACTTAATCCCAAAGTCATATTAAAAATGAAATTAATTGTGTTTTGTTGCCAACACAACTGGCAATGTAATTGAGCTCTCCATGGTGTTTATGTCTTAAATCAAATGTTGCTGGCAAACTACAGTGTTAGGACACTTGTCATTGGGCATCCAGAAACTGAGGTACACCACCTCTGACTAGAGATTTTATAGCATCCTTCCCCTGCCACACCCACCAAGCCACGCCCACAGAACCAGTAGTAAAAAAAATTGAATCCCATCACTGTCACAGAGTGTACCATTACAGTACTATACAACAGTAAGTTAATTGTCAATGTCAATTATCAACCTTCAATTATCAATCCACACTAAGCCTAACCCACAACCAGACACAAAGACTGACTGCCCCCCCTGCATGTTTATAACTCTGCTAAACAACTAATTCCCACAACACTGTCTTATGTCCTA
Source organism: Naja naja (assembly GCA_009733165.1). NCBI lineage: Eukaryota > Metazoa > Chordata > Lepidosauria > Squamata > Elapidae > Naja > Naja naja. The sequence continues at coordinate 66,381,489 of CM019148.1, forward strand.
GAATGTCAAACCACCTAATAGTAGGACTGTATTATTATTACAATTATTCTTCTCATCTTTCCTATTACCTATTTCCTTAGCTTATTATGACTATAACTTTGTTATTTGTATGTGATGATTTGATTGCTTTTATTTAGTATCCTATTATGATTTATGTTGATAGATTATTTAGAACCCTATGACTATCACTGAGTGTTGTGTCTTATGATTTATGTTGATTGTATTTTAGATTTATAGAGTTTAAAAATAAGTCACACTACAAGAGGAACTCAGAGGAAAATCTTCAGCATGGAACCAAGTCTGGCAACTTGGAAAAACATGGAAGGAAAAGTAACTATTTTTGAAATGTATAAGGGTGAGGGGTGTTGTATTGGATTAAGATACTTTTTCAGTACAATTTCAGTACAATTTCTATTTGATTGTACAGTTCTATATAGTTCTAAGGTTGTTTAGTGCTATACAGTTCTAAGACTATCTAGGGTCATTTACTGGACATCTGGATATTTGCAGTCCAGATATGTGGGTCGGAGAGAGAGAAGGGGGAAGGAGGAAGAAGGGGGGGAGACAGAGATATCAAAATTCAACATAGTAAAACCCTGAAGGTATCCAGCTGTAACATGGCTGAGTTAATGTCCACTAAAAGGTCTATCATCCCTTCTATTTTCATCACATATTGAGAAAGCAGCTGCAGGTGTTTTAACATTTCCCATCATAGCCTATGATTGATTTTTGTTTCTTTTCCAGTAAAAACATAAACCTTCAGGTAACACATTTTGTCTCTCTCAATCTTGAAGTGCAAAACTGAATTGCATCGTGATACCTCTGAATCTCAAACCTCCTATCTAAATCAGATGAAGAGTGATTTGCACTGGCTTAGTTTTAATGTGGTTGAAGTAGGCTATAATCAAGCAATTAGCAGCTATGACCCTAATGTTTAATTGTAGTTAAGAAGGCATAAAAGGTACCTGAGTTACTCAGTTGACTTATACATGACATCACATGTGCACTTTTATATTCTCTTTTTAAATCCTTTTGAATCTGCAATCAAGAACCTATCATCATCTTCACCTGTCTCTTTGCTTGCATATATTACCTACCAAGCCCAATTCAATAACTGTTGAATGCTGATGATATGTTATCTGACAAAAGCAATTTTGCTAATTTTTGCTGGCATGTTTTCAATATGGAGAGAGGAATGCTGTTTCCAAACCCACGAATGTGTATTCATTTTATCTGGGGTACAACATTACTGAATATGGAAACATGGAACACATAATTTGAAACTGATTTTGAAAAATTTGAGAAGCTAACAATTTTGCTAATGAAAGTAAATTCAAGTGATGCTTCTGTGCACTTGTTTCATTCTTTTTCCAAATATGGAGATTGCCATTGTCATGATACACCTCTCTGTGGACCCTGCATTTATTACCATGGTTCTGAGTTCAACCTGGTTTGAAGTCCCATATGGAAGATGTTCCCTAAACAAACACATTTGTGATCCCCTCTTAGCAAGAGGTGAAGCAATGACAGACAGTTGTGGCCCATATCTTATGGAAGAGCCTTCTCCTTAAGATCAACCCTGATGGTCTTCCACAAGTTCATAAAAACTGGGTTGTTTCAGAAAACATTTGGGGAATGAGTTGATTCAACCAATGATTTTTTTACTATAGAAATATAGTCTTTGTTGGGCTTAAACTTATTTTTTTTACTTTGTGAATAATCAGGCACCCTAAAAAATTCTGATGCTAAATAGATAAGTAGAAAGAGAAAATTAATATCAGTGTGTCACAGGGGCTGTAGTCGCTGCAGGAGAGATTCTGGAGATGGTAATGACACCAGGGAGAGCAAAGTTAAATAGATTGTTAGGAAGAATGAAAGACTGCTTATATTGTAAGAGGCAAGGTGCAAGTTTGCTATCTTCTGCACAACACAGCTTAGAAGGCAGTAGAACATCCTTAGAAGCAACAGCAGGAAGATACTAAAATAACTAGTAAAGAAACTCAGATGCTGGTCAGCCTTGCCAAATATTTTTATACCACCATCCTCACTTTGAAAGAGGCCAACTTTCCATAGACTTTCCATCAAATGTATGTATCCAATAGGTTATAAGATCACCCAACTCAAACAGTTTGACTCTGAGAAGCACACAACAAAAAACAAACCATGAATCAAAAGAACCACATAAACATTAACATCATACCCACCATATAATAACCACATCAAAACCAAAACAAACACAAATAATGTGACAAAGAGACTCTTTCTACAAAAATGAAATTGTTTGCTTCTGTCCAATTCACTTTACCTATACTCACAAGCCACAAAGAGAAGATTTGCACAAATGCAGGATCACAGAAAAATGTGGGATCACAGAAATCTTTTTGTGGCTTCATAACCACTGTGACAAAGTTCCTTGATTCAATCTTCTCAGAGTTCCAATCCAGGTCCCTATAATGGGTTTTTTTCCAACCAGATTACCTTTCAGTGATCTCCTGTCAGCAGCTATAATTTCTGTTACTTCCCTCTGCCCTATTGTCCCTGAGAACCTATTCCCACCATTTGTTTTCCTTAAAGTGCTTTTTTTTGGCTCTAAATGAAATCTGGTTATCTGCTTCTGCATGTTTCTCTCCGAACTGCAGCATTTTGAATTTGATTTAATCTCCAGACCTGAACTCAGGTGATTGTTGGACTCATATATTTAAACAAGCCTCATTGTTAATGATAGCCATTTCCATGGTTCTTAAACATAATACAATGCAATAATTCAATAAAATGTTTTAGGGACCTATCTACGTTGGCTGAAAACATAATAGTAATAATTATCTAGATTTGTATGCAAGGTTGTGTGCATATCCTACAGATAATACCTCTTAAGGTAACTGAGATTGATAATCTTACAGAATTTATGGAAAAAATAACCCTACAGTCACATAAATACTTACCTTAAAAAGCCAGAAAGGAAGAAAATTATCACAGGAATATAGATGCATGTAAGAAACCAGTTTTATGTTGTTACATAATAGTATTATCATTGAGCTAGGTAGCCTGATATTATTGATTGGTCATCACTGACTCATAAAAGATCATAGTCAAAATTGTTTCTTTGATATCCATTTGGCAGGAATTAAAGTTAGATTTTGTATGCACTCAGTCAAATCTCCACACTATATTTCTAGTGGAAACATGGAAGTCTGTTCTTTAGCAGATGCCAGAACAATTCAGCTGCACAGAATTCCATACTGGAGAATTCTTCATAATATGACGATCAGTTTTAGCATTGCTACCAAAGCATAGATGAATCCTCTCTTGACTACAGACTAACCTGTTTGCCAACATTACCAGCAGTGCCCATTAAAATGATAGTGCATGAAGGCACATTTACATGTTTGCATCCCAACACCTGACAGTAATGTATGCATTTGTGTGATGATATTCCATTTGTTGTCAGTTGCCTTTTCTTGGCCTTCTGCAGATACCCATGGTGATTTCCTTGCCCCATTCTTCAAAATGTCAGAAGAAGAGCTTTTGAATGCACACCATACATGGCAGAAGATATTGACTAATATGTGGTATCAAAAATGTGGAGGGGGGTCCTTTTAAGCATATCCTATCTGATCAGTAAAAATCCAGGCAACCAGAAAATGGCAGCAAAAATAATATTTTTTTGCTGTCATCTTTGTGGTTTTGTGGTCTTCCAAACTCTTGCAGTCCATGTATTATATGCCTAGATAATTTAAAATTATCATTAGTTGATTCTTTCTAAAGGTTCTCCAGTAAAAATTAATTATGGTAGGCTGCCACCAGTCAGGCTGAACCAACACTTCCTTTCTATTTAGCTGTGAGTTCTTAATTCCTCTGCCAAGGATTTTCCCTTTAGTCTGGCTCTAAGAAAGATAGAAAGGACAGTGCTTTATATCTTCCTGCACAAGGCTCAGAAATACAAAATTTAATAAAGTTTATGCCAGTTGTGAAACAGAAGAGACAGCTGTGCAACTGAGCAATCATGCATATAGAAAATATTTTTAATGATTTTTCCCCCTTTTTAAGAAAATAAAGCCAAGTATGGTGCAAAAAATGTGGTACTCACTCCCTTCTTCCCTGTTTTAAAGGACTCATTGACCATGTAGGGTGCTACTGCCACTACTTTAAAATGGAAAATGTTGAACTTTTGGTGGTAGAGATTGGTGGGTGAGGATATTGTTTCTTGCTTTGTCCAGTTAAACCAAGTGCTTCATTTCTGGTGTACTGGGGGAAGTAGTCCCAACTCAGAATTATTTATTTATTCATTTTATTTAACCCTCTGACTTCTGGTCAGACCAGACCACAGCAGCAACAATATTTTATTTTTATTTTATTTTTGGGATTTATATGCCACCCTATCTCCCGAAGGACTCAGGGCGACTCACAGAAATAAAAAAACAGTACAAAATTTAAGATTTAAAAAACTATTAAATCAGAATCCCAATAATTCTAGATTAAAAGCAAATAAAACAATAGAAATAACCCCCCCAGTCCAGGTCGGCCTGTTGAAAAAGCCATGTCTTCAGGCCGCGACAGAAGGATCGAAGGTCAGGGGCCATCTGCAGCTCCAAGGGCAGCTGATTCCACAAGGTGGGTGTGCCCACAGAGAAGGCTCTCCCCCTGGGGGTTGCCAGGCAACACTGTCTAGCCGATGGCACCCGAGGAGGCCCTGTCTGTGGGAGCACACGGGACGCTGGGAAGATGTTGCAGGCAGTAGACGGTCCCGTAAATACCCCGGCCCTAAGCCATATAGGGCTTTATTGATTACCAGCACCTTGAATCTCACCTGGAGGGCAACCGGCAACCAATGCAGCTCACACAGGAGGGGTGTAATATGGGAGTATTGGGACATTCCCATCACAACCCATGCAGCCACATTCTGTACCAGCTGAAGCCTCCGAGTGGTCCTCAAGGGCAGCCCCATGTAGAGAGCATTGCAGTAGTCCACATGGGAGGTAACGAGTACCTGAGTAACTGTATGCAAGGCATCTCAGTCCAGATAGGGGTGCAACTGGTGCACAAGACGAACCTGAGCAAATGCCATCCTGGCCACAGCTCCCACCTGTTCCTCCAAACTAAGCCATGAATCCAGAAGAGCACCCAAGTTGCGCACCCTATCTACGGGGGTAACACCTCACCCCCTCCCATAGTTAAAGAAGGAATATCCTGGATCATCGGAGATGCTGGTACGTACAGCCACTCGGTCTTGGCCGTGTTAAGACAAAGCCTGTTCCTCCCCATCCAGATCCATACCACTTCCAGGCACCGGGACATCACGTCAAGGGCATCACTGAGTTGGTTTGGGGTGGTGATAAATGCTGGGTATCATCAGCATACTGATGGTATCTCACCCCAAAACCACAGATAATTTCACCCAGCAGTTTCATATAGATGTTGAACAGAAGGGGGGAGAGGACCGACCCCTGGGGCACCCCACAAGAGAGGGGCCTTGGGGTCAACCTCTGTCCTCCTGCCAACACCGACTGCGTACGACCCAAGAGGTAGGAGAACCACTGTAAAACAGTGCCTCCCACTCCCAACCCCCAAAGGCGTCACAGTAAGATACCATAACCTCTGTCCCGAGCCCTCCAGAGATCATCCACCAGTGTGACCAATGCCGTCTCTGTGCTGTACCCAGGCCTGAAACCTGATTGATACAGATCCAGGTAATCAGTTTCCTCCAGGAACAATGGGAACTGTCTGGCCACCACACTCTCAACAACCTTTGCAGCAAAACGAAGGTTGGAGATGGGACGAATGTTGTTCAAAATAGCCGGGTCCAGAGCAGGTTTCTTGAGGAGAGGCTTCACCACCGCCTCCCTCAAGGCAGAGGGGAAAGACGCCTCACTCAAGGAGGTGTTGACCACTGCTTGGAGCCAGCCTCGTGTAACCTCCCAGGTGCCATAAACCAGCCACGGGTCCAAAAAACACATGGTGGTACTCAGTTTCCCCATGATCCTGTCCACTTCATCCGGGGTCACAGGATCGAACTCATCCCAGATAGTCTCCACAAGACCCGTCGTTTCCCCCCCATCCGACTCTAACCAGTTGGAATCCAGACCGGCCCGGATCTGAGCGATCTTGTACATCAGATGCTGACCAAACTCCTTGGCCTGCCCCCACAAAGGGTCCTCCCTCATCCCCTGATTAAGGAGAGAGCGAGTGACCCTAAACAGGGCATCCGGGCGATTATCTGCAGATGCAATGAGAGCGGAGAAGTAAGCAGAAGTACGAAGTAAGAAGTACTTCGCCGCTCCCATCGCCGCAAGATAAGACCTAGTGAAGGTTCTTAACTGCGATCGGTCAGATTCAGAACAACTAGACCTCCAACTGCTCTCTAGGCCCCTCCTCTGGCACTTCATCTCCCGGAACTCCACGGAAAACCACGGGACGCAGAGTCAGGGGCATCTGAGGCAGCCCTTTGCCAGGCGTCCACCAGAGCCTCGGCTGGGCTGTGGGTAAGGGAGTCAGGAATCAACCCAAGCGCCATCTGGAACCCTTCCAGGTCCATCAGGTGCCTAGGGCGGAACCATCTAATACTACTTGTTATAGACCAATATCATAAGCAAAATCTTAACCATCCTAAAATGCTCTAAAACATGGCAATATTAGCCCAAATTGTTATGGGGAAAAGCTTGATTATAAAAATAAAATGTTAATGATTTCTTAAAATACCCCAAAGAAGAACCAGATCAGGCATCAAATGGGAGGGAATTACATAAAACTCATACCACCTCCAAGAGAACTTTTATCTGACTCATTTCTGAATCATCCTCATTTTGGACCAGCACTTGCATTAAATTTTTAAACAACAACTGGAACTCCTGGCTCACAAAATACAGGGGAAGCAATTTTTTCAAACAATAAGTCCCAGACTATTTAGAATGGAATATATCAAGATAAGCACCTTGATTTTAATCCAGAAAATTATGAAAGCCAGTGCAGCATTGCCAAGGCTGGCAATATATATCAGTCAGGAAAGAACTAAGAGAAACCTGGTGCTGGCATTCTGGAGCTGATGTGGTTTCCAGGTTTCCTTCACGGACATCCCCACATTAGAACAAATGACAATAATCTATTCAAGGTTTAATCAGCATATAGACAAAGGTGGCCAGGTTAAACTTTTGTACTTTTGCTTTTTCATTTTATTTCCTTTCTGTTCTATTGGAAGGATATGATTTTTTTTCTCCTAAATAATCTTGGAGGTTGTCTACTATTTTGCTAGCGAGTAATTTAAACATTGCAGGCAAAGATGTTATTGGCCTACAGTTTCCTGATGTTGCTCCTTTCATTGAGTCTTTTTTGAATCAAATAAGTTTTGCTCTTTATTAACAAGTTCCTGATGTTAAATTACCAGTAGCATGTCGTGGTTCATTAAGCTGTTAAGCTATAATTGGATGTAAACTAGTCAGATATTTGAGCTGAAAGCCATGCAATTGATCATTTGTAGGAGATGTCCAGTTTTTAATTGTTTTGACTCAGTTTTTAACAATTACTTTTAAGCATACTGCTATCATTTGTTCTTTCAGTTGATTTTTACTAATTTCATCTTCAGGTTCTTTTATGCAGCATTTTTATTATAGTCTTTTTAAAATGTCCCATTGATCTTTCCAAACTGGATTGTTTCCTTTTGGTTTGGTTTTTCATTTGCAGAATTTCTATTGCTTTATATATTTTGGTGGAATCATTTCTTGATTAAAATAGCTGATTTTTCTTAAATTGGGTGATTCATGCCTCACAGAATTCAATTTTCCCAGCTATTGCTGTTATTTGTTGCTTTATGATTTCCAAAGCTTCTTCACTTGTTCTGTTGCTAAACCAATAATTTTTTTATTAGGGTTGTCTTGGTCCTCACAGTTTTCAATGTTTGCTCTTTCATGTTTTTAAATTACTTGCATCTGATCTTAATTTCTTTACCTGGGCATCTGGTCTGATCATGTACTTTTGAGATTGAATATGACTTTGCATTTGATTTTCTAATTTTGATACCCAGTTCTTCTTTGACCACCACTGCTACACTGTAGCTGATTGGTCAAGCTGATTAGTCTTTTTGATACATATTATTTTAATCATTGCAACATCTTAAGCACATCTTTCCTTACAGGTGCCAGGTCTTTTTTGGGGATATTACTTTCAGTGCTGGCAATTTTTGCCTTACTACTGGTAATTCAACATACACTATAATTTTGTCTTTTACATGTCCTTGCCAGGGTATCCATTTATAGGTTGTTCAGTGCTGGCTGCTATTGGCTCTGTTGTTATTATTTCCTTTAAGTTATCATTTATGTAGTTCACATTAATTGTTTCTTCTGAATTTCCAACTGTTACCTTTTAGAAGAGTTTCTTCTACTGTTCTACTTTTGTTTTTTGGGTCTTCCATTTTCACAATTTTTCTAAATCCCTTCCAGTTCTGCCTCTCTGAATATTTTATTTCAGTGATAAATCTCCTTTGATTTGCTAATTGTTCAGTGATATTTGAATCTGGACAAATTCCTTTTCACAGTTCAAACATTTGCTTTAAATAACCCTACGTTGTTGGGTCACATTTATTATGCCATAATGGCACAATTTTCAAACATAATATACTTTTGTCACTGTCTGTGGTTGTTGTTCTTCCAATAATACATGGCTAAGGTTGCCTGATTGCCCACTTGTTGACCCAGTATATGATTCTTTTTCTGTTTTCCCAGCATAGTAAATGGCTTGACAAATACATTTATTCTATCTCTTCTGCTAAGACCTGTCGGTGACTGTTCTGATAGTATACACTACTGCCAACACAGCTCTTAATGCCATCAGAGCACCACAGGAAGTATCCATGGAGGGGAATTATTAGTATTATTGTGGCTGATTGCATAGTCAGCCAGATTTTAGACTGGATTTGGCATTTTGTCTACATATTGTCCTTCCCAAAGACCTGGAATAAGCAGATGTTGTTTGATGATGTTAAAGGTATCATCACAGGATGTACAATAAAGCTTTTCCAAATAAAACTGCCTTTTGCAATTGACTGGGGGTGATTTTATCAATGCCAATAGCTTCAAATGTTTTGGGATTGGATCCCAGACACCTATTATTATTGGTACTATCTTTGTTTTCTTTGGCCACAGACATTTCTACAGTATTTACAAATCTTTGTATTTTGCTTTTTTCTATTATTATTATTATCCCTTCAAAAATATTTTTACACAATGGCATAGCTGCTAAAAATTAGAGTGTACCTTTATTGCTCAATTATGGGTTCATTAGGAAGTTAGTTAATTCTCTGATTAGCTTAGTTAGACCATGATATCATGGATAGAATATTTGCCTCACTAGGTAAGAGAACAGTCAGTCATCTTTCAAAACATCCTTCCTACAAAGAACTTTGAACAGGTGCTGAAACCCAATATGTTTGTAAAGCATGTAAGAATTAATTTAGTTAGACTATTTATTGATTTTATTTGAAATTCTGAGTAGCGATTCCTATCCTCCCTTATTTTTTTCTCTATTTCTCTTTTCTCAATATATCTAAATATTTGACTGTACTGCTTTTTTGAAACTCATTAAACCTTCCTGTAAGTTCCTGTAAGTTTGCACGGTTCTACAGGCCTTTACATTTCAGCTCACAATGGTAGTTTATTGATGGTTTTACACAGAAAGATCCAAAACACTTGCTCTATTCTTTCAAGGGATGGACTTGAAGGGGAAATACCTTAGTAGAAAGATAACAGCTCACCAGCTAAATTGATAAGGGAGGTTTATCCTGACTAGTGACAATCTTACCTATTTTACTAGGAAATGGTTAGAGGAGAGTTCTTATGGAGTTGTTAGTGATGTTATCAATTACATTACAAAGTTACACTACTTTGAAACAGTGGTTACAACATTAAGACATAATGTGGTATATATCTCTTTGGGCACAACATATTGTGCCTTTGAACTTTTGAGTTTAGTATTTAACAGAATAGCAGAATAGGTCTTCTAGTCCAAGCAGGAGATACCAGTTCAGACAAATGGACCTAACATGCACGAGGAAGCTGTAGACAACTGAAACAACTGAAAGCAAGAAGAGAAGAAATTGCATTGCCAAAAAAAATAGGAAGACGAAAAAGATATGGAAAAGAGATTGAGCACAGAAAGCTGGATGGCATCAGTTACAGTGGCAATGCCTTCAGTATAGGGAGACTTGAAAGAATAGGTTTCAGGTATATCACAGAGAAAATCTATCTACATGGTTGCTAGGAGTCAAAAATAACTTGATGGAACACAATCACACACTCAAAAAGACATGGTCCTTTGACATAATAAGATTGTTATTTTCATAGGCTTCTTATTCCTTTGCTTAACTGTTAAGCTGCTTCAAAATCTATCCCCCAGCCCCTCCCTACAGAAGTACCACTGCAGTTGTACAATTGTTGTTTGCTTGTTTTTCTGCCAAAAGTTTTCTTTAAAAACTAACTATAGCAGTGGTTTGAATTCGGCAGCTGTCTTGATTTTCATCTCCCACTTAACTGCCTTTGCACTTTACCTATTACAATGCCTTGTCTGAGGCATTAAGGAAATCTATTGGAGATGCAAAGAGTGTTTGAAGGCAGCCAGGAAAAATAAATACATTTGTTTGGGAGCTGCTGTGAAAGCCACACAAGGAAGGACAAATGGGAGTTAAGTTAATAGGGTTGCGCTTCTGCCCTTTCTTTCCTGTAAAAGCTACATCCCGTGTATCAACAAGGGCATGACAAATGGAAAGGAGGCTAGCCCCCTTGGTTTGATTGAATTCAAGCACAGCTCCTGAAGCATTCATGTACAAAAGGTTCAACCCAGCTTCAATATTATTATTTCATTAAAGTGCAATGGGTTTCAATGGGAACGAGTTGAACACTCAGTTCCTTCTTGGTCCAGTCCAATGTCATATACATTCCCAGGGGAACCCCACTCATTTCAGTTATATTGGCGTTCAGATAGGCTCATGCTGGACCACATTCTTAAAAGTGTTTCATTTTGAATGAGATTTTAAAAGCTCAGTTAGCTGATGGGACCTAGCTGATATCAACTGATCTCAAAAAGATAAACAGGCCCAGAACTGGTTTGTTTGAAGATAGGAAATAAGACATTTCTGGGCTGCATTGAAATGGGGCGTGGGGTACAGAAAACAGGCAATAGCAAATCATTTTATACTGCTGCCAAGAAGAATGTAGGGACTTGTTTATAACAGGGGTCCCTAACCCCTGGGCTGTGGGCCACTACCAGGCCTTGACTCCTTTGGAACAAGCCGTGGCAGGTGAGTGTGCATGTGTGTACACCCATCCCCACTTGCACAAGTAGCAGGCAAGCTCATGTGCACACACTCCATTTGCATGAGTGGCAGGTGCGCTTGCCCATTGTTGTGCCAATGGAGCTGTGAGCACCCATGTGCCTGCTTGCCCATAACTCACACCAAACCCTCTCCCATCCTGCTGGTCTACAAAGCCAGAAAGGTCTATGAAGTATCCTAGAGTTGAGCTCAACTCAAATGAGCTTGACTGGAAATGAACTTAGTTCTTGGTGTTGTCTGAGTTTGCTTGTTTTCTTGCAGAGATTTCATTACCCAAACTAGGTAATATCATCAGTGCTAGTAAGGAGTGCTGTTTGGTATCAGTTTATATTCTAGACAGTGTTGGTAGGGGCGGTCTTAGAGATTATTTGAATGGGCTGTTTGCTGTTGGCTTCCTTGGCAGTTTCTTGTTTGGGGTATTGTTTACTTGATTGTTGGTCTGATGTTAACCTTGAAGTTAATCTATGCTGATCTAGGGGCTGATTGCTAGAGGTGCTCCCTTTTTTGTTCCCTTTTGTGCAGGGTGATAGTATCTTTTGCATAATCTATAGATGTTGTTAATGTCTATGTGTCTGTTGATGGCTTATTTGACAGAGTGCCAGGCAGCAATCAAGTAAACAGTATCCCAGTCAAGAAACCGTCAAAGAAACCAACAGCAAACAGCCATCAAATAATCTCTAAGACCACCCCCACCAACACTGACAGACAAGCCACTAGACTATAAACTGACAGCAAACAGCACTCCTTACTAGCACTGATGATGTTACCTACTTTGAAATGAAATGAAATGTCTGCAAGAAAAAAACCTCACCAAGGACCCCTTCATGTCAACCCTGAGGTACAAATATTCTCTTTTATTAATGAACTTAGCTACTGCTGCTGTTAAATGGAGAGGTAGTATTGGGGTCCATTTCATAAACCATTTCATATTTCATGAAAAGAGGCAGTAAAATGAGTTCCTTTGATATTTTCTTCACCCCTTTATGTGGGGCTATTCACAAGGGGACATATGGGTAAAATAGACTTGCTATATTGGCAAATAGGAAAGACAGGCTTCCAGATTACCTTCTCTCCCATTAGACACTTGTCATCTAATGTCATGCATCCTACTGCAAATAGAATAATATCCATTACTATTTCAATTGGGTGACAAATAGAGATTCATTTTAATGCAGTTGGTATTGATGGCCCAAGTAATGGCACTGGATTTTTTTCTCTGGCCTCATATATATAAATTTATATAAATATAAATCACTCTATATAAATGACCTTTGTGATCACCTTATTAGCAATTGCGTCCTCTTCGCTGATGATGTAAAACTATTCAGCACCACCGTCAATGCTACCGTCCTTCAAAAAGATTGATTATTTATTTATTTATTTATTTATTTATTTATTTATTTATTTTGACTTGTATTATTTCTTTATTTTGACTTGTATTATGTGTCTGAATGGTCTAACAGTTGGCAACTCCAAATCTCTACCAACAAAAGCTCTGTCCTACACATTGGTAAAAAAATCTATATACCAAATACAAGCTAGGCAGTTATGACCTTGTTGATGTCCCTCACTTTGTCAAGGACCTTGCAGTTCTCATATCAAATGATCTAAGCACCAAAGCTCACTGCAACAGTATTGCCAAAAAGCCTTTAAGAGTTATAAATTTAATTTTACGAAGCTTCTCCTCTGGTAATACTGATTTGCAAACTAGGGCATTCAAAATCTTTGCTAGACTAATACTTGAATTCAGCTCTGCTGTCTGGAATCCATACTGTTTATCTGACATATACACAATTGAGCGAGTCTGGAAGTATTTCACCAGAAGAGTACTACATTCCTCTGTTCGCAACAGAATACCTTACACCACCAGACTTGAGATTCTAGGTTTAGACAACCTTGAACTATGCCGACTAAGATTGGACTTAAGCATAGTACATAAAATCATATGTTATAATGTCTTACCAGTTAATGAATATTTCAACTTTAACCACAACAACACAAGAGCACACAACAGATATAAGCTTAATGTAAACCACTCCAAACTTGATTGCAGCAAGTACAATTTCAGGAACAGAGTGGTCAATGTCCAGAACTCACTACCTGATTCTGTTGTCACCTGCTCAAACCCCCACTCCTTTACCCTCAAACTAACCTCTATTGACCTCACCCCATTCCTAAGAGGTCTGTAAGGGCATGCACAAGCACAGAATCGTGCCTACCATCCCTGTCCTATTGTCCCCAATTATTAGTTCCTATTGTATTTAAATTTATGTTTATTCTTGTTTCTGTTGTACTGTAAGCTTTTGACAAATAAATAAAATAAATAAAACAAAATAAAAAAAATCCTGGTGAACATATCAAGGAACCCAAAATACCAGCAAAAAAGTGGGAAGTATTGCATTTTCACAAATCTGTAGACTCTGAACCCAGTCTTTTTCAAGCTGCCCACCCATAAAGGCTATGAAAAAGTGCTATTTCTTCCATACTATAGCCAGATAAACATCCTCCATCACTGTATTTACTTGCTTTTTCAGGGACAGTGAGCATGACCCTTGCAAGAGATTGCAAGCAGCCAGACATTCTGGAAGTATTAGTTATCTGCTCCCTTGCCGAACTAGACAAATTATGATGCACAGAAAGTTATTTATATTTATTTTTCTACCACTTATTATTCAATTTCTCAGAAAGGAAGCTGGTTTTGAAACTTGTTCTAAAGGGGAAGAAAAAGTTGGCGTTCTCAGAAATGAAGCATGGTACTATTACACCAATTCAGCTGCAAGATGTCCAGTAGTTGCATATCTCATCTTTCTCTGTATTACCATCTCCATCAGTCTGTAGTCACTTTGAATTTCCAGCTTTTTCAACAATAGTGCTATTTTCACCATTAAGAAAATGTTATGTTTTTGAGAAATCATTTTTCCCCGGGGAAATTCACAGACTTGCCCATCCAACTTCTCTGCCCAGATTTTATGTAGAACATCAAAAGGTCAGGTGTGTCCATCTTTACAAGAAGACCTTCATATGAAATAGCAGTGGAAAATGGTTTGTTATTTTTCCTGAGGCCAGAGCCTTCATCCTGTCTTCCATTCTGATCAGTGATTGGGGGCTTTGCAACAAGACAGTAATATCACCTATGGGTGCACCTTCCCAGAATTCATCCATATTAGGAAACATGAATTTAAAAAGGTGGACCAATTTTTCTGGGTTTATCAGAGACTTAATAGATCTAATTCTTACTTTGCAATATTTAAATATGAAAAATGCTGCCACCACAATTCGGCATTTTTCGCTATGGACTGCCAAACCTTGTCTAAAACATTCTTTGCTACTGATCTGAGGAGGGCAGTAAATTACTTCCCCTAGTGTTGTAGTCAATGAAATCCATCATGAATTTCTCCACATTTGGGAAATGAGTACAAGCTGCCAAAATGGAATCTGTCATGGCACAAATGGTTGTATAATTCAGAGTGACCTACCAGTCATTTTGAAACATTCCTAGATGCAAAAAACAACAACAGCCTGTTAAAGTAGTAAATTTAGACAGAGAAACAAATACAACAACAAATGTATCCACTGGGATCTTTCTCTGTGTGTTTGTGTGTAAAAGAGAGATCTTTAAGAGAAGATAGGGGTTTTAAATTACTTATGTATTGTGTTAGATTTATTGTTGGTAGGATTACTAGTGGAGATTTTCACAAAACATTCTAATATTTGAGTGCACAATGTCATATAGATACTGGGTGATTTAAACTGAAATATTCAGCTCTACTTGAATGGAGAATGATCTCCATCTGAAAATTTTGTCCCACTGCCCTGTCCATTTGGCTATTTTTCTGTGTTGCACTTCAATCCTTTTTGACAGTTTGACATCTAATCACAGTCCTTAGAATCCATTTTGCTTCTCAGGTGTCATTTGCCAACCTGCCCATTGCTGCTGTAGGGAAAGATGTCAATGGGCAAGAGGTCAGCTTATTTGAATCTTAACTCCTCTCCCCAAAGTTTTCTAGCCAAAGAATTTCTCCAGGTCATCTTCTCCAATTCTGTCAGTCTTATTTTTACCTACTGGATGCTTAGAATAAGGAGTAGAAGTATGAAATCAAGAGGATATTATTGTCTCACCTTCCTTGTACATTGCTTGTTTCCATGGTTTCTTCTTTGTCAATAAATCTGTAGAAGCTTGAGAATCTGGGGCGGGAAAGGTTTGTTCTTGCATACTGTAAGGTCAACAGCTTCATTCTGTGCATGGCTTTCAACACATATTTTAGGTTCAAGATACTGTATATATTGAAATATCCATCATCACCTCCTGGGCTGGTGGAGGCCGTGACATAAAATAATAGCTCTATCTCTTTAGTCTGAGAGATCAGATAAGAAAGGTGTACACCATTCAATAGGTCAAGGATAAACTTTGGTTTTAAAAGGCCTGTATAACTAGTTTGAGGCCAAGATCCTCTTCATCTTTGAACTTTGCATTGGCTGGACTACATTCCCCAAAATCTGAGCCAGGGCAAAACCTTGATTTAATTTAATTCAAACAAAACATAAATTCAACTAAATTCAGTCAGTACAATTATTGTCCATATACTATTAATTTTTCTTTTATGTCAATTAATATTTATAATTTTCACCAACTTTAGGAAGGCCCCTAGGGATTATGAACAAATCTTGGAGAATCCAAAGATTGGCTCTGCACAACAGGATTGCATCCTTGTTATTTGATTGGCAGGAAATGACATCACCCCCAATCCTGGGGTTCCATTTTTCTGTGGCTCAAAGATGCATCATTCTATAACATTAACACTGAATTATCACTCCTTTATTAAGACAATGCCATCCTTGGGAAAAATATTTCTACTTCACTAGAGGAAACATATAACTGAGATACAATTTCCTGCTTCTAAATTGCATCCTATTTAAAATAGATAAAGCTACCTTATGACCAAGTTGTAATCTTAACTGGAAATTAGACATCCTTTGAAGAACTTCATAGTGTCTAGGTGCTAACATTTCTGGCTGGGAAGGTAGAATATAGGAATATTGGAAGAAGTTTTGGAAGCTGGTATATATTTTCTTTTGATCATCCTCTTGGTATGATATTTTGTCATCCTCTGGAATGACAAAAAAAAACCCAGCTTTTTTGTCATAAGCAGGAGGTGCCTTTATTCCCTCTGTTGCTTTTTTTGTCAGCTTCCCAGCCACTTTCTAGTTACTGGATAGGAGACACTAGGAGACCTTAAGATCTTTTTGTGGCTAGGTTGTTTTTCATTCCTTTTAATAGGAACATGCTTATAAGTCCTAGGGAAGGAAGGAAGGAAGGAAGGAAGGAAGGAAGGAAGGAAGGAAGGAAGGAAGGAAGGAAGGAAGGAAGGCAAGCCCAACAGGGACCAAGGCAAAGAAGCCTTAATTGTCACTTTGCTGTTTCCTGCAATGAAATATTTATTGGGGGTCAGGAAACCCTGTCATCCACTCAGTGTAGATTGTAGAACTTGGCATTAATTATTTTGCAGCCCAGTAGTCAAACCTTGTGCCAGGTTTGACAGTAAGAAATGATTTACACATGTATACTTATTTTCCCCTTCCTTGATGCTAGTTTCTGGGAAATACATTTGACATTCTAATCACATTGTCATTTGGGGAGTTAAAGCACAAATGGTATCAAAACTTTTGATACCATTGTGGAACAGCTTTTGTCAGTAGCTGTATGACATAAAGCTTTTGGCTGTTATAAGGAGATGGATTAGAAAGCATAGCAAGTCTTGTTGTACTGTGCATAAAAGTATGCAGAGCACAGGCTGATTGGTTTAGCTAAAACACTTTAACATTAATTACCAGTGTCTTGTAAAAATAAAATATTAAGTTTCTTCAGATATTCAATATGAAACCAACCAAGATCCACATCCAGGACCTCATCTCTTCTATAATGTAGTGCTCAACTTACAATGGTTCATTCAGTGACTTCCCAAAATTACAACAGCATGGAAAAAAGTGACTTAGGACTATTTTTCATGCTTACAACCATTGCAGCAACTTCATGGTCACATGATCAAAATTCAGACACTCATCTTTATGGCAGTTGCAGTGCCCTGGTGTCATGCAATCACCTTTTGCAACCTTCTGACAAGCAAATAGGGAAGGCAAATTCTTTTAACAACTGTGTTACTCATTTAATAGCTGCAGTGATTCACTTAATAACTGCAGCAAGAAAGGTCATAAAATGGAGCAACACTCGGTTAACCGGTATCTCATTTAGCAACAGAAATTTTGGGCTCAATTGTGGTCATAAATTGAAGAACTATCTGTACTTGATCTTCTTATACCAATAAGAAAAGTTGAAGGAATAGTTGTAATTTTTCTTGACTGAATATGGTTACATCCTCTTGGAATCAGCAACCTTGTCAGTGGATGCTCTCCATTTCACAAAATGAAAATCTAATCCATTTTTTCAAATGCACATTTCCCCCCTTCTCTAAGAAGTTAGCCCACAGCAGATATTCACTCCCTCGTTACTCTCCATATTTGCTAGACCTGTTTCCATAAATCCCAATCTTCAGAAATCGTGGGAGTTGTGGTCCAAGAAACGTGGAAGCCATCAAATTGTGGTAAGATGCTTGAGTGTATTGCATGTCTGTGAGCCTTCACAATCAAAACAGATATGCTATGGATAATCTGCTAATGAGTCTGACTTCAAACAAGCCCTGAGTATATTTCAGTTGAGCAAGAATTCAAAATATTCTAGTGTAAATGCACCTCCATAATATAAGGATTTCTGAGACTGCATTTTCTGAGATCCAGGGTATACTTACTAAAGATATTGAACAAATGCATGGACACAGTTTAATTGTGTTCTGGAATCCCAGTAGATGTATATTTTTGACTCAAATTAAAATAATGTCAAATTCAGCATTTTTATCCAAGAGCCACTTAACAGTCCTGATGGTGTTTATCAAATATGTTTTATTTTCACACACAAAAGACCAATTTGCTATGCATTCTATTCTCTACAAAGCTGATTAATTAATAGAATTCTAAAATGGTCCATTTTAAACATATCTAGAGGATGATTTATTGCTTATTTTTCTTTTTTCCCCTACGAGCCAAAATTTGCTTCACAGTATTTTTTATTTTATTTCAACAAATGGCTTAATATCAACTACTCCCACATATTTTCTTCTTTATCCACAATTACATTTACACCTTCAGAGTTCTTAAAAGTTTTGTAAGTTATTGTTTTCTTCTGTGTACAATAGCACTAAAAGACAGCCATCTTGATAGTTGTGCTGCCCTATTAACCAATTGACCATTTTAACATTCATTTAATGGGAGATTGTATAAGTCATTCCAAGAAAATAGAAAACATTGTGATTGTTATGGGATTATAAGAACTCAGACATGTTATGTGATTTGTAGTATGACATAAGATGATCCTGGGCTAGATAAATGTGCAAAATAGATGGGTTTAAGATGCAGCAGAGTCCTTAAGGCTGGACAAATTATTTGGTCTGATGGCAGCATGTGTTTTTTTAATTATAATTTCAAAATGGAGTGGATATCCCTGGTGATATACTGATGTCATTAGGAGGAACCTAGCCTCTTTTGAAATAATAGGGAGGTTTCCAGAAAATATCCCTAGCAGAGGTGAGTCACATCATAGAATTGGTCATCTCAGAAGTTCCCAGCTTGGTTCATATTCTATTAAAACATTTGAAATAGTTTACAGCATCTGTTTGAAGATGTCCGGTGAATATATCACTTCCACAGGCAACCCATTCCAATGGTT
Organism: Naja naja; assembly: GCA_009733165.1. Taxonomy (NCBI): domain Eukaryota; kingdom Metazoa; phylum Chordata; class Lepidosauria; order Squamata; family Elapidae; genus Naja; species Naja naja. Next base: position 66,400,580 of record CM019148.1, read on the forward strand.
GACAGGACTTCCTATCAGGAAGTTCCTCCTAAGAGCTGAACCTGAATCTATATATTTTCAACAAATTTAAATTAGGTGCTAAATCTAATCCTCTGGAATAGGAGAGAACAAGTTTGGCCCCTCCTGTACAGGAAAATCCTATAGGTATATGAAGCTGTTTTTGTATCTCCCATAGTTTGAGTAGACTCCCTTATTGTGCAGGCTAAATATACTCTTATCGTTCTTCATAGGATTTCGTTCTCCTACTGTTTTAGTAATTGTGTTAAGTTTGCATGAAGAGTCAAATGCGAGGACAGCTAACAGAGTTTATTCAGCTGCCACAATACAGCTTCCCGACATTTTGGACCTGGCTGGGCTATTTCTACTGCAGCTATCATATCAGAAGACCTAAAATGGAGACCGAACATCAAAAAATCATTTAAAAAGCACAACAAAGAATGTTCTTTCTGCGCCAACTCAGAAAGCTCAAACTGTCCAAGGAGCTGTTGATACAGTTCTACAGAGGAATTATTGAGTCTTTCATCTGCACCTCTATAACTGTCTGGTTTGGTTCTGCAACCCAACAAGACAGACACAGACTCCAGAGAGTAATTAGGACTGCAGAAAAAACAATTACCACCAACTTGCCTTCAATTGAGGACCTGAATACTGCATGAGTCAAAAAGAGGACTGTGAAAATATTTACAGACCCCTCATATCCTGAACATAAACTGTTTAAACTCCTACCCTCAAAATCACGCTATAGAGCACTGCACACCAGAACAACTAGACACAAGGATAGTTTTTTTCCCCAAAAGCCATCACTCTGCTAAACAAATAACTCCCTCAACACTGTTCAACTAATTACAAAGTCTGCATTACTATTAATCTTCTCATCACTCCTTATTGCCCATCCCCTCCCACCTGTGACTGTATGAGTGTAACTTTGTTGCTTATATCCTTACGATTTATATTTATTTCCTAGTATGATTTGATTGCTTATTGCACCCTATGACTATTATTAAGTGTTATACCTGATGATTCTTGACTCTTGCCAAATGTATCTTTTCTTTTAGGTACACTGAAAGCATTTGCACCAAGACAAATTTCTTGTGTATCCAATCACACTTGGCCAATAAAGAATTCTATCTATCTAATTGTCCAAGATTGGAGAATTAAATTCATCTCCTGGTTCTGTGTAATCTGCAAACTAGATAATCATTCCTTCAATCCCTTTATTTAACATCATTAATTAAAATTTTGAATAGTAAGAACTCAGAACAGCCTGGTTGGGTCTTCCCTGGACTGTACTCTCCAATCTGACCTGGAACCATTTCACAATGCACTCTAGGTGTGGTAATGTAGCTGGTTATGAGTTGATTTAATGCATATATGCGCTACTCTGTTTTTTACCATTTTTATTAGGGAGGAGGATATCATAAGATAGTCCATTGTAAATTTTGCTACAGATGGTAAAACAAAAATACTGTTGATATTGCTATACTTTTGCTGCCAAATTTCAGTAACACAATTTGTGGACATGCGAGTTTTGACATTAGGCTTCTTTTCTGTCCCTGGATTCATAGAGTCTAATTGTCCATGGTTTCCAACAAGCATCGGTTCTAAGGATTAGGAGGATATTTAAATTGCAAAGAATCTTAAAGAGAAAATACAATCCAGGAATAAAGAACACACCTGACAATCTTGGGGACAATCTGTAAATTGATTCTGTTTGACAATGACAAGCTTGTACCTTCTACTGCATTTAGCATCTTCCTTCCATGGAGAAATAAAAGCTATCTTTTCTTGCCACTTGTTTTAATGAATCACCAGTAAACATTTGTGGGCTCCACCCACAAGAGAATATAAAACAGTAAAAGGATAATAAATAATAATATTCATTCAACAGGAAACTGTTTCCTTTTAGTGCTACGCTATAGCTCTCATAATGAGTGTCAGGAAAGCAACAGGCTTTTTCAGGGTTTTAACCAATGGAGCCACAGTGTCACATCATGCTCAGGCTTGCTTGCAGATGTTCAATTTGTTTTACAATGCTCAGGGCAGGGTAATAAAACACCCAGAAGCAAATCAAAGCCATATTTCTGCTTTGCTTCCATATTATGAGCTCTGTTTCATGCAAAATATTTGCAGTTGCTCTGGAATCTATAAGGATGCATATGGTGACAACTGTAACTGCCTAATGTTAGTTCCCTTTCATAAGGTAATTTTTGTGTCTATTTAGGCCGTCTTGCTCCATTTCTCTCTCCTCAACCACAGCCATCAGTTGGAGAGTGGAATTTTTGATAAAATTAACCAGACCTACCCTAGAGAAGCTGAAACCATATTTGAATTGTTCAGAATGTTATCCAAGAAGTCTATGTTGCCATAGTGGGAATTGAAGCCAATTGAAATTGTTGCAAAACTGAGTTTATTTGTACAGGAGATGCATAATTCATTAAATTTTATTTTGGAAATAAGTGGCTGCCATTTGTACAGTTTAGAGTTTGTCTACTAAAGATAGAACTTACATCAACACGATCGTGTTTCCTATCTGCTTTTTAAAAACTGGCTAATCCTGTATCAGAAAGTTCTGTCTTTACTTGTTGGAAATAAATCTTAACAACATCAAATAGAATTCTGCAATAATCAGAGTGCCAAAAAGGGATACTTTTTTATATTCCACTTTAATATGCTCTGAAAGTTAATTTTATTTTTAAACAAGCAGCTATATCATTCCTTGCTGTAGTATCTAAAAAATAATGAAGGATGACTACTTGTTCCACTCCCAGTTTGGTGATTGTATGTGCATGTGCACACCTAACACACATGCGTACCTAATATGTGTGCACAGATTTCCCAACACCAGCTGTGGCCTGCAGTGCCAATCAGCTGAGAAGATAAAGAAAAGAAAAGCACAGGGGCAGGTGGGAGGGACGATCCTGTGCTTTTCTCTTCTTTTTTCTCTCAGCTGATTGTCAGAGGCTTTTTCCCCTCCTCTCAGCTAATCGTGGGAGGCTTTTTTTACTACCAGTTCAGTCCAACCAGTCCAAATGGAAGCATACCACCATTGGAAGGATGTTGACCTGGGTGTTTATAAGTCAGTTTCTCTGACTTTAATTTAATTTAGTATTGGGATTTCGATGCCATCCTATCTCCCGAAGGACTCAGGGCGGCTCACAACAATAAAAAACAGGAATACAAAGTTTAAAAAACTACTAAATAAGAGAACCCCAATTACAAACATTAAAACGCAAACATCAGTCCAGGTTTCAAAAAGCCATGTCTTCAGGTCGCGACGGAAGGATCGAAGGTCAGGAACCATCTGAAGCTCCACAGGTAGTTGATTCCAAAGGGCGGGTGCACCCACAGAGAAGGTTCTCCTCCTGGGGGTCGCCAGCCGACATTGTCTGGCTGACGGCACCCTGAGGAGACCCTGTCTGTGGGAGTGCACAGGGAGATGGGAAAACATTGCTGGCAGTAGGTGCTCCCACAAATAGCCCGGACCTAAGCCATGAAGGGCTTTATAGGTGATTACCAGCAACTTTGTCAGATTCAATCACTTTTCCATTTCCTGGAAAAGATGAATTGCCCAGAACTTAGCCTTCCTCCTTTCTTTCTCGGGTTGTTTTAGTTATCTTCTCAATGCGTTTATTTCTTTTCACATTTTTGCAAGATACCCAAATAACGTGTGGAAGGAGAGCAAACAAATCAGAGTGCTCTGAACTGGGGCCACCCCATCCTTCTGCAGAGCACTGATTGGTGGAAATTTTCCATGGTGGCAAAAAAGCAGAGAGGAAAATCGATTATCTTGCTGGTAACAACTGGCAGATTCATAAATCAGGATTACACAATTTAGCAGTGACTCAGGACATCCACCATGGAGGCAGAATAGGGACAGACAGTGGAAATTTTATGCAGAAATTGATTCTGCTAATTCAAGGATGGCTAGATAATATTTTAACTCAGGAATGGGGAATGACTGTTAAATGGTTATTGTGCTTTTTCCCCAGTTAATTTAGAGGACAAGTTGATCGTGGACAATTAAAAGTTATTTAGTGGTTTACAAACAGATATTATAGGATATTATACTGCTTCTTTCTATAGAGATTCAAGGACCAAACTTTTTCTCTACAAAAGAGTATTTAGATCTCCAAATACTCTCTAAATCTCTAAATAAATACTCTCCAAATACTCTACAAAAAGTGTATTTAGGATATCACCAGACTCTATTTATCTGTCTGTCTGTTTAAGATACATTAGACATTCCTTGTTCTTTTCCTTCTTTATTTTTTGATCAGCTGTCAATTGCCTCCCTTTTCTATTATTCCCCCCTTAAAATTATTTCTGGGTCATTTATTTATGTGGAAAAGGTTATAATATTTATGTGTGGGGGAAGAGGGAAGAAGGTGTCCATACAAGAGCAGATGGCAGTCAAAACCCCATTGTTTGTACAGGGCCAAAGCAATATTCACCTGTCTCTATGAAGTCTAAAATTTTGAATCATCAGAATAAATTTCACTTCAAATGGAAGTCTCTAAAAAGTTCTCGCAAAAGAAAATAAATCCATCAATAAATTAATGCTATATAGTCAAGGATTCATTAATGAAGTATATGTCAATGACATGGAAGTGCATTCTTTTAAAGAGGGCTCTTTCATAGTTATGCCTCCATTGCACATTTTCATGTTATGGCTTTTATGTGTAAAATGTAAGAAAAAAGAGATTGAAATCAAAAACATAAGTACACTGCACAGTTAACCTGACATTCACCTCTGAAGTGAACCTGGCTGAAGCCATTTTGTGCTGCCTCATAGTTGCCAGGAAGCCTGAGAGGGGGAAGGGAGGGGGAAGTAAATAGCCCAGCTAACCACCAAAACAAAAAGTTTTGCTGTGGGAACCAAGGTCATCACAACAGGTGGCTGTTGAAGGAGAAGAGGAGTGACCAAGCAGCCTGCCAGCTATATTCATTGGGCAATGTGACCGGTGACATCTGGGAGGGGGGATTTTCATGCTTTTAATTAGGTGAAAACTGCGGGTGTTGGTTTTCACCAGCTGCGCCGATATGATATATTCAATAAACATTCTTTGACGAATCTACCTGCCTCAGAGTTCTGCTTTCAATGGGTGCGTTACTCACAATGCTGACACTGACTTCATAGCTTTTAACTTAATTTGGTTTAACAGTTAAGGCACCAGGTTTGAAACCAGGGGCTGTGAGTTTTATTTCTATTTTTTATTTGATTTGATTTGTCAATTGCTTACAAGATAATAGGTATAAGTATAAACATAGTTATGAATACATGGATACATATAAGAAAAATAAAAGAAACAATAGGACGGGGACAGTAGGCACATTGGTGTGCTTATGCATGCCCCCTACAGACCTCTTAGGAAAGGGGTGAGGTCAATAGTAGACAGTCTAAGGATAAAGTTTTGGGGTTTGGGGAAGAAACCACAGAGTCAGGCAGAGTATTCCAGACATTGACCACTCTGTTGCTGAAGTCGTATTTCCTGCAATCAAGTTTGGTGCAGTTAACCATAAGTTTGTATCTATTGTGTGCTCTTGTATTGTTATGGCTGAAGCTGAAGTATACATTGACAGGTAGGATATTGCAATGTATGGTTTTATATACTATACTTAGATCGGACCGAAGGTGGCGTAGTTCAAGGTTTTCTAGTCTAGAATTTCAAGTCTGGTGGCATAAGGTATTCTGCAATGAGTAGAGGAGTGGAGAACTCTTCTTGTGAAATATTTCTGGCTTTCTCTACTGTGTTAATATCAGATATGTAATGTGGGTTCCAGACTGATGAGCTGTATTCAAGTATTGGTCTAGCAAATGTTTTGTATGCTCTAGTTAGTAGTGTGATATTACCAGAGAAAAAGCTACATAGGATTAGGTTAACAACTCTTAATGCCTTTTTGGCTATGTAGTTACAGTGGGCTCTAGCACTTAGATCATTTGAGATGAGTACTCCAAGATCCTGACGGAGTTTGGATCATCAACAAGGTCTTGACTATTCAGCTTGTATTTTATTTTCTGATTTTTTTGCCAATATGTAAGACAGAGCATTTATTTGTTGAGATTTGAAGTTGCCATTTGTTTGACCATTCTGATACATAGTCAAGGTCTTTTTGAAGGGTAGCAGAATTATCTGTGGTGTTGACTAGCTTTACATCATTAGCGAAGGGAACGCAGTTGCTCTTAATATGATCACATTTATGTAGAGTATGATGAGAGTTGGTCCTAGAACACTGCCTTGGGGGACACCATGTTGACAGGTACAGAATTTGATAGGATGTTTCCAATTTTGACCATTTGTTGTCTGTTTGACAGAAATGCTTCTATCCAGTTGTGCAGTTGTCCAGAGATACCATAAGATTTTAGTTTTAATAGTAGTTTGTTGTGTACCACTGAATCAAATGCTTTACAGAAGTCTATGTAGATTGAGTATTGTTTTGCAATTGTTTTGAGTTCTAGTGGTGGTTAGAATGCAGCACTGCAGGCTAACTTACTCTTTACTCCAGGAGTTTGATTCTGAATGACCCAAGGTTGTCTCAGACTTCAATCCTTCTGGGGTTGGTAAAATAAGAACCCAGATTATTGAGGAGAGACAATATGCTGGCTCTGTAAAACTGCTTAGAGAGAACTGAAGTGTTATATAAGTCTAAATTCTATTGCTATTTCTAGTCCTGGCTTAGGCATGAAAGCTGGCTGGGTGACTTGGCTGGTCACTTTCTCTCAGTCTAACCCACCTCACAGGGTTATTGTGGGGAAAATAGGAGGAAGGAATATTAGGTGTGTTTACCATCTTGAGTTATTTAAGGAAATAAAAAGACAGGTTTAAAAAGTCATATAAATAAAAAGTCAGTTCTCTGTTCTTGAGATAGCTTATCTTTACACTCAAACAGGCTTGTTTTCTTTCCTCACATCACTTAGAGAAAGCTTTTTATTTATTTTACCCTAACAGGCTTCACCTCTTAAAGCCTAGTAATTAAACTATAAAAGCTCAACTTATGTCGGCAATCTAAAAATGACTACCTCTGCCTAATTTTAAATCCCACATTCTGGCATCATACTTAGCTTCCATTGAAAATTGGGAAAGAGAGCTTCAATGCAACTTTTTTTTAACCCTAGAGATTCATCACAGGTTGCTCAGGGCAAACACTAAGGAATAAATGTGAGAAACACAAAACAAAAGGAAAATGGGAACCACCAAAATTCTGGGTGTATTCTCCACAATGCTATTAATAGAAAGTAACTGGTTTACTTCAAGAGTAAACTTTTAAAAATAATTTTAATTAATCTTTTAATTCAGAATAAAAACTAACAAGTGCCAATATTTAGAATGAAAAAAGAAAAAAAATGAAAGAAGAAAAGAGCAAAGACAAATGTGTAGAAATCAAGGAAAAGAATATAAATAACTGACTTCTGGTTTTCTTTTATTTATTTATTTTATTTATTTGATTTGTCAATCACTTACAAGATAATAGATATAAGTATAAACATGAGTAAGAATACAAGAAATAGATACAAATAAATGGGGACAATAGGACAGGAATGGTAGGCACGATGGTGCACTTATGCACGCCCTTTACAGACCTCTTAGGAATGGGGTGAGGTCAATAGTGGTTAGTTTGAGGTTAAAGGAGTGGGGGTTAGAGGATGTAACAACAGAGTCAGGCATTGACCACTCTGCATTCCAGGCATTGACCACTCTGTTGCCGAAGTCGTACTTTCTGCAATCAAATTTAAAGTGATTTACATTGAGTTTGTATCTGTTGTGTGCTCTTGTATTGTTGTGGTTGAAGCTGAAGTAGTCATTGACTGGTAGGACATTGTAGCAGATAATTTTGCATGCTATGCTTAAGTCCAACCATAGGTGGCGTAGTTCAAGGTTGTCCAAGCCCAAAATCTCAAGCCTGGTAATATAGGGTAATCTGTTGCGAGCAGAGGAGTGTAGTACTCTTCTCATGAAATACTTCTGGACTTGCTCGATTGTATTAATGTCTTATATGCAGTGCGGATTCCAGACTGATGAGGTGTATTTGAGTATTGGTCTGGCAAAAGTTTTTTATGCTCTAGTTAGCAATTTGATATTTCCAGAAGAGAAGCTTTGTAAGATTAGATTTACAACTCTTAATGCCTTTTTGGCAATGCTGTTACAGTGAGCTCTGGTGCTTAGGTCATTCGATATGAGAACTCCAAGGTCCTTGACAGATTGAGGATCATCAACAAGGTCATATCCGCCTAGTTTGTATTTGGTGTACTGATTTGTTTTTACCAATGTGTAGGACAGAGCATTTGTTGGTTGAGATTTGGAGTTGCCAGATGTTTGACCATTCAGACACATAATCAAGGTCGCTTTGAAGGATAGTAGCATTGTCAGTGGTGTTGAATAGTTTTACATCATCAGCAAAGAGGACTCAGATGCTTATAAGGTGATCGCAAAGGTCATTTATATAGAGTATAAAGAGTGTGGGTCCTATAACGCTGCCTTGGGGACACTGCTGTTAACTGGAGCAGGGTTTGATATAGCACTCCCTATTTTTACTATTTGTTGCCTGTTTGACAGGAACGCAGTAATCCACTTATGAAGGGATCCAGAAATGCCGTAAGAGTTTAGTTTTAACAGTAGTTTGTCGTGTACCACTGAATCAAAGCAGCAGTTGTAGGTATAAATATAAAATAACTTCTTACTCTATGGTTACAGCTTTGTTCACATTTTCTCTAAAATCCATTATGTTTATTCTAATTCTTAAAACCATATATCATAACATCATTTTTTTCTTTTTCCTACAAAAAGTCAATAAGTGGTTTCCAATCATCATTACATGTAAATAATGTTCTACCTTTAATTAAAAACAAAGATTTGGCCATCTCAGTAAGTTCTGTCATCCATTCATCCATTGTGAATAAATTGAAATCTTTTTACCATTGTACATTTAATAATCTTCAAGAATAAAATAAAGATGTTAAACTCTATTTCATGTGGAGAAAAAGAGACTTACTTCAGTAAACCCTGTATAGTGATAGTTAAGATGTGGGAAAAAGAAGAAGAAAAGATATGGGAAATGATATTTTCCTTTGAAACTAATTCAAAATTAAATTCTATGAATTGTATATACCATATTGACTTTTGAATTGCTGCGACTTATTTCCTGACAGCTGAAGAGGTAAGTACACCTAACTGAGTTAGAGTTGGAAACAATTAAAAGATGCCACATGCATGAGATTGATAAACACATAAAAATATCCATTCATAGCTCCCTTTTCATCTCAGAATGGGACATTTGAATCATTCTTGAACAAACAAAAGCTATTTATTCCATTTTACAGATAACAAAAACTTAAATAACTTTTTAAAATTTTCTATGCAATCCACGTGAAGTTCATTTAAATGGAGAAAACATACAGTAGCTTAAATAAATTATGGCAAGGTAATTTCATATTGCATGTTAGGTTAATCCAATTTTGACATGTCATAAGGTTAATTTTATTTCACATGTATCCACTAATCAAGTAACAAGCAGAAGTAACATTGGCAATCAAGTGTTGGATGAGTATGCACTAGCTGTATGATCACCCCCATTAATCCATCAAATAATTGCCATTGTGACAAGTACTTGTCTTTTATTTGGTAGATATATGTCATGACATTTGAAATTACATTGGCAGCCTTCTCCTATCATTAGATAGACATTGCATAAGAACACTTTGTCTCAGTTTCTTCCTCTGTACAAAAAAGAATAGGAGTATTATGACATTCAGCAAGAACATAGAGCTATAGCAGTTGTTTCAGAGACTGTGTACGTTCATGTGAAAATTAAAAATAAATAAATCTACCATTATCTCCAGTGAGAATTCTGAGTTTGTTTGTTTATTTATTTATTTATTTATTCAGCCAGTTCAATTGCTGAAAATACTCTAGACAACATACAATATATTAAAAACATTAAAAGAAGGCAGGGAGAAAACAATAAGCCAGGAACCAAAACCAAAAGACAGCGAAGGAAAACATCATAAATACTAAAGGAATACTATCCCAATATTAGTGTAAGGTTGCAAATAACATTGGTCAAGATTTAGCTGAAAAGGCAACTTTAAGGCTTTCCTAAACCACAGCAGGGCCGGTGCTGTGCAATTTATATACCATACTTAAATACCATATTAAATACCATACTTATATACCATACTTATATACCATACTTAAATACCATACTTAAAGCAGTAAATGTTCACATGTTAATATTTCAATGTTATTAAAGTTACTACTAATAATAAGTATTGATTAATTATTTCATTGTAACCATAATAATGATGTTCTATTATGGATGGAAAGAAGCATTTCTCCTTTAAATCAACTGAACAAAGTAACAGTAGTAGCTCAAAAAATCATGTCATAGCAGAGAGTGATTTTCTATTCAATCCAAGATTGCAGTTCTGGGGAGATAGATTTTCCATCATAAAGGAATACATTTTTTACCATACTCCATATTCATATTCTCTAATGGTTGTGAATATCACTCACTTGTCCGAGCTGGGAGGCTATAGAAATTGAATAAATAAAGAAATAAAATATCAATACATTAAATAAATATTTACAATTTTCTAAGTGCAATTACTCCCAAATTGAAAATCTATTTATTCTGCAACTTTTTGGAAAACAGTGAGAAGAAAAACCTAAAAATTAAAAAAAAAGAGAAAGAAAAGAGAAAACACAAGCCAAATATTAATCTAAAAGGCAAAAAAACTGAATTACAGAAAATGTAATTTCTCTACCTCGCATTTCAGTTAATCTATCTCCCATTAAATTAAGAAACTAAAAAAAAATTAAATGCTTCACAAAAATACACCAAACAAAATTAAAATTTGCTGAAAAAAAGTAAAATTTAACATTTTCTTTTTAGCCAAGCTTTATTGAATCAAGTTCTACTTCTGAATAATTTGGGGAAAAATATGCAGAAGAAACATAGTTATTTACTTTGAATTCCATCCCAAAAATTCTACTTAAGAAGCAATTGCAAAATATGACCTCAAAAAGTAGGAAATGGGCTAGGTTTGTGCGTTGAATTCAAAATAAGTAGCTTCAATTCCAAAACTATTCAAGCTGCTATTAAATGACCTTACTTTTACATTTCTTCTTAAAGTCTATTATAGACTGATCTTGATCAGGATTATGTTAAAAATGCAAGTTATTTTTTTAAAATATAGTCTTTGATAGAAAGTGAAATCATTCTTTCTTCATAGTAATTGACCGGCAGAATATCTAATGAGCTATTTTTTTTACATAATATATGATGCTTTTGTTTCAGTTCCAAGCAATTCTACAGAATTTCGTATCATTCACTAAAATTTTCATTTGCAAAAAGTCAGCTACTCTATATGCATCACAACAAAAGATTTTTCCAAGTGTTAAGGGGCTTGACATAATGTTCTGTAGCTTTTGTTTTTCCTATAACATTTCTCATTAAACCCTGGAGTTTCTTAACTCTTCTCTGCAAAGGGTTCTTCTGGTGAAGAAGGCAGGAATGCCATGCTCTCATTTGCTGGTCCATAATTAATCAAGCAAGAAATACCACAGAGTAGAAATCTAAACACAAGGAGGCCACATTTTCTGTTTACCACTTAAATAATAAAGCAGTCAAAGACACAGGAGATAGCCAAGAAGACTAGAGATCATAGATCAGTCTGTCATCTTGCCAATCTGGAAATCTGACAAATACTATTTTGACTGGATCTAATTACCTCCCCTGTTGGTTCTCAGCACCAAGGTGCCTAGAGTTGATGGGATGGAATTTGCTCCAAGATGTAGCTCTGATTTGAAGATTAAGGCTGCCATCATTGCTTGCTTTTCAGAATGTCATTAGTGTAGGCTTTGAAAATCCTCCTGAATATTTCAGGACCTTAGCTATGGAGCACTGGAAATAGAAGTTTCCTGAAGTAAATGTTCACAGAAATCCAGCTAAATGTGAACTGCAACTTTCTCTGATATTCTCATTCGCTGAATTTGGTATATTCTTTCTGCTCAAGTCTCGTGCCTATAATGAAAACAGTAGCTTTGACTAGATGGAGGAGGGGAGATAGTGTAAATCAGTTAAATCCAGACTGTTTTAGGACTGCTACTATACTAGCCTACAATTTTTTTCAGCACATAAATTACTTAAAAGACATAATAAATCTGCAGTTGTAGTTACATGTAATTTATTCTTAAACCAATACTCATTTTTGCATGCAGTTTATAACTACCTAATAAATAATTATACATGGGCCTAGGAAGTGAAAGTGCCACCCTAGGGGAGAAGGCAATGGCAAACCACTTCCATCTCCACCAAATTATCAGGAGTTGAGTTTAATGTAAATGAGACTTCACTACTACTTACATACATTTTTTTTGTATTCAGCTTCTTGAAAATATATCATGATTTTATACATAACTTGTACAGAAGCATGCAGTTTTGCATGTATCTTTTTTCCTCAAAACAATATTTTTATGAGCTTTTCCAGCAAAGAATGATAGATGCCAGCAAGCTTTGTTTACTGCTATAGTCTCTGCTGTGTGAGAATCTGTTTAAATGGACCAGTCTTTCATATAAAAATAAAAACCCCTTCTTTTTTTATTTTTATTTTGGTTTACTTCCTCCTATAGAGGAAGTAACTGTTCCAACTCCTTCCCTCAAAACAATGCTATAGAGCACTGCATCCAGAACTAGACACAAGGACAGTTTTTCCGAAATACCATCACTCTGCTAAACAAATAATTCCCTCAACACTGTCCAACTATTTACAAAGTCTGCATTACTATTACTATTAATCTTCTCATCACTCCTTATCACCCATCCCCTCCCACTTGTGACTGTATGAGTGTAACTTTGTCGCTTGTAACTTTACAATTTATATTGACTGTTTCCTAGTATGATTTGATTGCTTATTGTACCCTATGACTATTATTAAGTGTTGTACCTGATGATTCTTGACTCTTGGTGAATGTATCTTTTCTTTTATGTACACTGAAAGCATTTGCACCAAGACAAATTCCTTGTGTGTCCAATCACACTTGGCCAATAAAGAATTCTATTCTATTCTATTCTATTCTATTCTATTCTATTCTATTCTATTCTATTCGAGTTAAAGATACCTAAAGGTATCTGCCTTTAACTCTATAGTTTTTGTAGGCCCCCTCCCATTGAATTTTTTAAAAAGAAGTGTTTAGTCAGTGCTAAATTTTCTAACATTGCATTTTAAGTGAAGTCTTATGTTACTCAGGAGGCAGGCCTCGTTTATGCTAGGACAAATATTTGATCAGCAGAGATACCATATTCATGGTGCAAAAGAGCATCTGGAATAAAGCATCTCCCTATTTCATGGAGGAGACATATTTGCTATGCAGATGGCTGGAGTAAATCTGGCCTTACAATTAAAATCTGTTTAGAGTTTGTAGTGAAGTGACTGATGGATTGGGCTCAGAGCTCCATCAATTCCCCCCTCCCCTCTCTGCATTGATGGTATGTCATAAATAGCCATTTGTAGAAAGTGCAGGGATTCTTTAAGGCTATCACTTTGTAGCTGACATATATATTCCAAATAGTACGCAAAATGCAAAGTGGTTGGTGTTCCTAAGTAACAAGGGCAAAAGGGTTGCATCTGCTTCAACAATGCCATATTGTTGTGCATATTCTGCTACAAAATAACATCTGCATTCGTTCTAGGCTTCTTTTGAAGGAGAAAGCATTCTAACACTAGGGCAGTTATAATTAGCTTGTCGGGTGGGCTGGTCTTAGTTGTGAAGAAAGAAGGAGGGCTGGTATTGTTGGAGCCTTGCCAGGCCTCAATTCCATTATTACAAAGAAAAGAAGTGAAGTCATAGGGAGATGTGTGTGTGTGTGTGTTGTGTGTGTATGTATGTATGTGTGTGTGTGAGTGAGTGTATGTATGTATGTATGTATGTATGTATGTATGTATGTGCCTCATTGCTATCAGGTGACTTAATAAGAAGGAGCATTACAGCAGTAAAAGAAATATTCTCAAGTTTGAGCTTCTGAACTGGGTTTTTCTCTAAACGAGAGAGCGACAGAGAGAGGGGGGGGAAGGAGGAAGGGAGGGAGGGAGAGAGAGAGAGAGCGACCTTATTTATGCCATTAAACTAGGACAAAAATATTTGTGCTTTGTTTCCTGCTGTCTTAAGAATTCTCAAGAGGAAGATTTGGACAGCTACTGGAAAGGACAAAGCATCACAATGATCAAAAACAGAGATCCTATAGCCAGTAAGGGCCACTATGGTTAGTGAGATTTATACAGTCAAAATAGATGCAAACAAATATCTACTTCATTTCTACATACCTCATAATGCCAAATATGGGTATGCCAATGAAGCAGCAAGAAATGTAATCAGATTAAGCAAAAAATTAAAAGAAGCTACTATTGTAACCAGTTTATCAAATCAGAAAAAATAGCTTTTTTGTACCTTAGCTTTAACATGACACTAATTTGGGAACAAGAAGAAAATAATTTCAGTACAGACAATGTTTGTGGCAACTGATAATGTATGAAAGCTATATCATGTCTTATGGGGGTGGGGTGCACTGCCAGAACTTGCAAGAGATTTCAGCAACTAGTCCTGATTAAAAACTGCAGCATGGAACTAGAACTGTGAAGTCACCTACCCATTTTATCTGTTAGGTGTGAATTTGCAAAATATATTGACTTGGCGAGACAACAGCTTGCAATGAGAAGAATCAGAAAAATAAAAGTTTAAAACTGATTGGGTTATTTATAAAATGTTTCAAGTCACACATTACAATAGACAAGACACTGAAGGAACAATAGGATGATGCCTTTATTAATAGGGCCTTGGTGGCTCAGGCTGTTAATTGCCTGCACTTAAATTCCAGCTGCCTACAACTGCTGTAGGCTCAAATCCCACCAGGCTCAAGGTTGACTCAGCCTTCCATCCTCTCGGGGTAGGTAAATTGAGGACCCAAGATTGTTGGGGGCAATTAGCTGACCTTGTAAAAATGCCGCTTAGTAATAAGCAGGCATATACAATGGAATGAAGGCTATTGCTGAGCACACTGCGTTGTATCCCAAAAATTGTAAGCCGCCCTGAGTCTTCGGAGAAGGGCGGCATATAAATGTAATAAAAAAAAATATAGAACCAACCCAACAGAAATTACAAAACACAAGCTTTGTAAAACCTTACTTCAGTTATTATGGTTTAATATGTGTTTAAGAATATAGTACAATGACCTCAGGGCATGTGTTGTATGTGTCTGCATGTTCACGTGCAAATAATAATTTCCAAAATGTAGAAGATATAATTTCAGTAGAAACTCTTTTCACCTCCATGATTCATAAAACTATATGTTTGGGTTGAAACATAATAGTATGTCTTGGAAATTTAACTAGTGGGTACTGGAAATGATCTAATTATCTCCGGGCTTTGCTACTGCAAAGGAAAACATAGAGTATAATAACACTGGAAGAGACCCTAGAAATCTCCAGGCCAACCCCCTGCTGAAAGCTGGTTTTGCAGTACAAAATGCAGCTATAAAATCTTGACAAATGTTTGCCCAGTCTCTGTTTAGATGCCTCTAAATTTGCTCCCCCGCCTCCATTTCTTGATTAAGGAACATTCAGTACCTGGGCAGCTTGACTAGTCTCTTCGGTGGAGAAGCTCTGTGTGAATCTCACACGATGTTGAACAACTCTTTCGTGTAACAAATGGGGCAATGTTTACCTCAATCAGTCTATAGTATTTTACCCCTTGTGCAATGAAGAAGTGGATAAATGTACAAATTCACAGAACTGAAAGGGGCCATTTAGGCCATCAAATCTAGCCATTGCTCCATGCAGCAATCCAAATTGAAGTGTCCCACCTTGGTCACTGTCTCTCCACATCCAATGAAAGAGACCTTCCTGATGTTCTAAGTGTTTAGTTCCACTTCTAATGGCTGTGAATATTAGGAAGGTTTCTCTCTCTAACATTCACCCATAACTTTCTACAACTTAATCCCATTATTCTCTGTCCAACACTTTGAAATAAAAGATCGGTACTGACCTTCTGCTTCATTTAATTTCAGATCAAAGATGCTTCAATCTAGTGAATCTAAGTAGTTTCCAGTACAATAGAACATACAACATTCAGCTAAATACATAACAAAAACAATATATTGAAGTCGCATACAATTATTTTCTTTTGTCTTACTTCCTTTCATGTATTTGAAAAATATTATCTCTCTTTCTATATAGCTCCTTCAATTCTTTTCACAGAAGTTTGTTTCTATTTCCCCAATTACCATAATTTCTCTTTTCTGAACCAATTTTATTGAATCCTTCTGTCCAAAACTGGATAGACTATTCAAGATTGATCAAACTGCACACAGTGGAATTATTATTTCCATTAATTTAAAAATTATACTTTAATTGATGCACCATAAAATTGCATTTGCTTTATTTGCAGCCATATCACATTGTTAATTCATGTTCATTTTAAAGTCACTTACCATTCCAAGATTCTTTTCTCTTTTACCACTACCAAACCAGGAAATCTGTACTCATACATTTGATTTTGTTTAAATGAAAAATCTTGTACTCTTAAATTTCATTTGATTACTTTCAGTCATTTCCACCAACCTATCAATACAGTTTTTGTTATGTATGCAGGTTTGAAATCATTGGTTAGTTTGAATTCTTCTTGTAAAGTGTTGGAAATGATTGGTTTAAAAAGTGCGGGAAAACCCTGTACTCTGATTGGCTGTCAGCTGCGGCTGCCGGCTATAAGTAGCAGCCACAGCAAAGCCAGTCGGGTCCGTTCTGAGCTGTAGTCACTAATAAACTAAAGAGCTTGAAGCACTCCACGTCTGTCTCTTCATGCAAACTTAACACTGGCGACGAGGATGGGATTTCCCTGAAGAAGAAGGCAACGCGGAACAGAAGAAGAGCGAGATGAACACCTCCCCCCAGCCCCATTCGATCCGACGGCAGAAGACTGGGAGTCGTATGCAGATCATTTCCAAATGTATTTGGAGGGAAACAATCTTGCCGCCATTTCCGAGCAGCGGAAGAGGGCGGTCTTCCTTACGTACTGTGGTCCGGCAGTTTTCAAGATGGTGAAGGCACTCGCGGGAGCAGCAGACATGAAGGTAATGGCTTGGCCTGATCTGGAAAGGCTGTTAAGAGCCCATTATGCGCCACAAGTATCGTGCCTCATTAAGAGACATGAGTTTTACCGTCGCGATCAGGGGGAAAATGAAAGCATAAACGACTTTGTGGCAAGTTTAAGAGACATTGGGGGTGCATGCGAATTCAACAGTTTAGAGGAGGCCATGCGCAATCGTTTCGTTTTAGGCCTTAAAGACAAGGTGCTGCAGAGCAAGATATTAATGAAACCTAAGATCACACTGAAAGAAGCAATAGAAGAAGCCTCTTCAGCAGAAGCTACCAAGTCCTCAGCAGCAGCCATGAAGAAGATTAACAAGGCCACAAGCCATCCTGATGTGGAAAAGTCCACCACAAATCATTGTGAGGAACTAGTTTCTGAGTCAGACTGTAGTGAGGTGGAGGAAGGAATTTACAGACTCAGAATGGAGCGGAAAAGAAAGACCTGGGAAGAAAGAGGCAAGATTTCTACTGCAGAGGTTGTGGGGAAGCCATCCCGCACTGAATGCAAGTTTTTAGACACCATTTGCCTCCGTTGTGATAAAAGAGGACACCTAGCAAGAGTCTGCAAATCATCCAGAACTCCACCCAACAGAAGGAAGTTTGCTGCAAGCAAAGACAAAGAATTCAAGCCTAACAACCTCAGTGAGAAAATGGGGTGCAGTACAGAAGCAAATGGGAAGAATGAAACTCATCAAACAGTAACTATTGGTCATTCTTCCCTTTAAAAAGCAGAAAAGTGCATGTCAAGGTACTTATTGAAGGAAGGCCTTGCCAAATGGAAGTGGACTCAGGCTCATACCTTTCTATGGTGTCATGGGACACTATTCACAGACTACTTCCTAACATCCAAAAGAATCACTTCAAGAAGCAAGCATTGACTCTTAAAGATTACCAAGGGAACAACATTCCAGTAGTTGGAACAAGAGAATTCAACGTGAAATTCAAGGGCCACACCAAGCGCCTACCACTGACCATCGTGGACAATGACCGCCCAAGTCTGCTGGGCCTTGAATGGTTCAACCCACCAGGCATCGAGGTGACTGGCATCAATCATGTGAGCAACACTGATTGGGAAGGGGCCTTGAAGTCTGAGTTTCTAGAGGTCTTCAGCGACGGATTAGTCAAGTACTTGGAGACCCCTATCTCCTTTAACTAGATCCCAAGGTACAACCAATCCGTTTAAAACCCAGAAGGGTTCCATTTGCATTAAAGGAAAAAATTGATGCACAATTAGATAAACTAATAGCCCAAGGGGTTTTAGAGCCCACTGACCATTCCAGGTGGGAGACACCCATAGTCACACCAGTCAAGGCTGATGGATCTGTAAGAATCTGCGGAGACTACAAGGGGACATTGAACCATGCGCTACAACAGAGAGCATATCCAGTTCCAGTAGTGCATCATTTATTACATTCTCTTGGAGGGGGCACAGTTTTTGCCAAATTGGACCTGGCACAGGCATATCAACAGTTAACAGTTGATTATGCCACTGCAGAAGCCCAAACCATTGTGACCCATAGAGGTGCTTTCAAATGCAAAAGGTTGCAATTTGGAGTAAGCGTAGCACCAGGCATCTTCCAAAGCCTTATGGAAAGAATGTTACAAGGGTTGCCAGGGGTGGTGCCCTATTTTGATGACGTTTTAATTTCTGCTGAAAATGACACTCAGTTACACGAGAGACTCAGCGAAGTCTTAATCAGATTCAAAAAAGCAGGGTATCAGACATGCCCTGACAGCCCCTGGGCATCCTTCGGCTAACAGCCGGGCTGAACCTATGGTACGATTTACCAAGGAAAAACTTCAGCAATTGGGTCCAGGGGACATCACTGAGAAAGTTGAAAAACTACTCAGTGTCCAGCATATCACTCCCAACCCTTCAACTAACTTAACCCCAGCTGAATTGTTGATGGGTAGAAAACTCAGGTCTCCCCTTGACCGCCTTCATCCCACTTACACACCCAATGCACCACTAGATTCCACTAGCAAAATTTGCACTTTCACTGTGGGTGATTCTGTTTATGCTAAGAACCTTATGGATGAACCATTAGGGATTCCTGCTGAGATAACCCAAATCACGGGCCCCAGGTCTTACAGGGTACAAATGGAGGACGGTGTCCTCTGGAGCAGGCATATTGATCAGCTAAGATCCAGACTACCTCAGGAGCATCGCCATTGCTCCTCCCTGGTTCCCATACCTACTCCCTCTTCTAAGGGGGAAGGGCAGGATTATGAGGATAATCAGCAAGCAAAAATCAACCCCATGTGTAACGAGCTAACATGACAGGAATCACCTCAAAACCTGTCACAGTGCCAACAACCATTTTTACAAATGGAAGATTGCACACCACTACCTGATTTAGGTGCTAACATTGGGTTGGAGATGGATTGGGAGGAGAGACCAGGTTGTAGTAACCAAACAGGTTCTACCATTACTAGAAGTCCAAGTAAGGAAATGTCAGCAGACACATTTCCTCTCTCACAAGGTGAGAACCTTAAAACATCTGAACCACGTAGGTCTCAATGTACACGTAAGAGCCCCACCTATTTAAAAGAAAACATTAGATAGATGGGGTTTGAGTATGGACTGAACCTAGTGGGGAGGGGTGTTATGTATGCAGGTTTGAAATCATTGGTTAGTTTGAATTCTTCTTGTAAAGTGTTGGAAATGATTGGTTTAAAAAGTGCGGGAAAACCCTGCACTCTGATTGGCTGTCAGCTGCGGCTGCCGGCTGTAAGTAGCAGCTGCAGCAAAGCCAGTCGGGTCCGTTCTGAGCTGTAGTCACTAATAAACTAAAGAGCTTGAAGCACTCCACATCTGTCTCTTCATGCAAACTTAACAGTTTTGAATTTAATATCTGTCCTATAAACTTTTAACTATCCCATCCAATTTTGTATCATCTGCGAAACTGATAAATAATCTTTCTATCTTTTCTTCTAATACATTAATAAAAATGTGGAAGAGCAGAGGACTTAGAACTGATTGCTGTAGCATGTAATTTGATAGTTCAAATGTGGAGGACTCCTTAAAAATGATTTCTGAGCGGCCTATATATCCAATCAATTATCATGGCACCCAGCCCTACGATTAATTAATAGCTAATCAGCATCTCATGGAATACTCTGTCAAATGTTATGTTGAAACCAGGATATATTATGTACACAGCATAACCACAATTTGTAAAGGATTGAAAAGAAGATTAAAATTGGTCTAATAAGGTTTGTTTTTGACTGATTCAGGTTGTAATTAGCACTTTGATTTAAACTTTCTTACAGAGCATTCTTTTTACGATCTACTGCAGAAGCTTTTCAGGTATTGATGTCAAACTATCTGTAGTTTAAGGGAGCTTTTTTCAAAATAAGAATATTCACGTTCCTCTTGGAAAGTCATCTGACATTTCATCCATTTCCAGGGTTTCTCAAATATATACATTCAGTCAGAGTATCAACTAATTCTTTTAGTACTCTAGGATGTAATTATGACAACATATTTTCTATGTCAAATAATGTCATATGCTTTCAAGACTATTAATACAGGTTTATTGCAAGACTGGCTTTTCATAAAAGTGGGATGAATACATTATATTCAGGGTTACATGCTGTTTTCTTTTTTAAAAGTACTAGATTCTCAATTCTGTTTAGTATTGGTTTATAAACCTCTATGGATTATAATAAAAAGAAAGATACCAAGAAAGCTGAGAAAGAAAAAGCACATAATAAGAAGCCCAGTTTGAAGCTTCATTATTATAAGAATACAAAGTCTGACAATGACTTCTGGGGGAAGAATCTGATTAGCTGACTTGGGAATTTGAAGAGCATCTCACCTTACAGCAGTGACTGCCACCTTAGCTATATTATATTACTTTGTCTCATTGTGTAGCATTGCTTACATCAGCTTGTAGCTGACATTCTTTGAGTTCCAAAAAGAAATAACATTTTCAATTCATCATGGGGAAATAGGGAGGTGGGATGGGTGGGAGGGAGCATATTTTCCATATTATAAACTAGTTGACCTGCTATATCATTACTATATTTTGTTCAGTGTTTCACCACTCTTGTATTATATTTATACCTTCTTTTAAACCCTAATGAAGTACTTATTATTGAAAAACAAAATACAAATTAGTGAAATAATTTATATATATGAAAGTGAAATACCACTCATGCATCATCACAAAATCTCCAGAACCGTGAAGGCTACAAACTTGAAATTTGGCACATATGTTCCTCTTAGCTTCTAGGTGCTCACTAAGAAAGGATTTTGGAAATGACCATCAGAGCATTAGCATTTCGTATATTATTATTAACATGCTCTGATGGTAAGGAGTTCTACTCCCCCTCCCCACCTGCGAAGAAATCTGTTCCAAATGCAAAACACAAGCAGAGGAGAGGAGTATCAGTTTCAGTTTCACAGCAGCAATCAGCTTTAGTACAGAGCAGTTGAGTTAAACCACACCCAGGCTCCTTGCTGTGTCCTTCTTGCTCACACAGCAAACACTGTTTCAGTTTCCACGTTTCAGTTTCAAAACAACTCTCAAACGTGTCACACACTGACAGGATGCTAGCCAGATGAATACTGATGGATGCACAAGGCACAACTTTTCCCCTTATTTTCCTCCCCAAAATCTAAGCCTGATCACATAGTTTCATAGCGAAGCATGGGTATAGAGCTAGTGAATAAATATAATACATAATGATAGCTGGAAATTCCTTGCAACATGTAACCTATTTTTACTTAAATGCAAAGGGGCAAACATTGAAGGTAGTATCTTCTTCCAAATTACAGACAACTAGCTCACATTGGGTATATTCATCACTTGATCATTGAAACATCATCCAATAATCTTACAAGTCACCATAAACTACAGCTCAAACAAATGTAGACAGCAAACTTTCAAATAATCTTACACCACAGCAAATGTGATGCTTTAAAAAAAATTCATCTGCAAGTTAAAATTAATTTACACTTGCTATGGAATTTGCCAAAATACGGAGCAGAACCATGTGAGGAAAAGAACCATGTTTCATTGGGTGCTGCTTTACAAAGAAAGGCAGACCCTGAAAAATGGAAAAGCAAAGATGTTTGTAGAAGTTGGTGACTAAAAATCAGGTGCTAATTTGCTGGTCAGGCTGGAGAAGTTGGACAGATCTTTGTTAGTTTATCCAGAGTTAGTTCTATTTTTAGACAAAAATGGATTTTTCAGGAGGGCAGCATAGTGAAGGAACTGTGAATATTAACATCATCAGCTGATTGGTGATGGAAGATTGGGATTTTCCTAAAATGCAATTTCCACTGCCCTTATGCCGTGAGCTGGTAAAAGAGCTTCTACTCTTTGGTCTGATGGGATTACATGTGAGTTTGTCTGGTTCAGGGAGCATCAATTTGTGCCTGATAAGATGAGGCAAAGTGAGGAACTAGGCTTGCACTTGATGATATCTAAAAGAGATATTCAACAGGTGCAGTCTGCATTTTACTTTTGAGTTTTTCCCCCCACTTAAACACATACCAGCAAGTCATTTAATTTTCTTAATGAAAGTTTCGACATAAGGTATAGATGCTGGCTTTCTTTCACTATGGTGGTCCATTGAATATACAAGGCATATTTTGTTACTATCTTTAGAATAGGCACATGTTGAATAATCACAAATAAATGGGGAAAATAGGACAGGGATGGTAGGCATGATGGTGCCCTTATGTACCATTTGTACTTTCCAAACTAACAGGCAAATAAAAACACAATTATATAACAATATTATTCCAATTTTGTTGATGCATTTCTTCAAACTTGTTTGCATTATTAGAGAATAATATGGAGAAATACTTTATTTTTTTAAAAAAATCATATTTTCTCTCAAATCATGTAAGTTTGGTAAAATTGGATAAAAATATATTAATATTAAGATAATATATAAGAATATGTATCTGGACTTTTGAAGAAGTGTGAACAGAAGCAGAAAGGAGGAAAGAAGGATATAACTCTAATCGGCTTCCAACTGTTTTGATCTGATCATCAATCTGTTCTGCGCGATTATTCAGATCAGTTCAGAAAATTGAGTGCATTCAATACAATTCAAAATCACACCAATTTGATTTGCCAAATAGATTTGGGGAAAACCATTAAAAAGTTAGTTTGATCCAGTGATCCAGCTGAATTGCCTCCAAACTGAATTCCAGAACCAACGTTCACAGCTTTCTGCCCTGAAAAGATTAGGAAGATTAGGAAAAGAAAAATGCATAACTGAATGAAACTAAAAGTCATAGCTTCAGCCTTTATTTAGATCACAGAAAAAGTCTTGGCAAAAAAACAGTTTGGTGAATAATGGATTTCCAAGAGGCTTCTTTTAGTTTAGGAATGGGGGAATGTTTGAGTCCATTTAATCCAGCATTAAATCATATTATAAAATACAAGCAATCCATTAAAAAGCATTCAGTAAGCATAGACATTGAAAAATTCATAGTTTTTAATTTGTTTCACTACAGCACATGAGCTTGCTTATTTTTATATAGATCTGCCGACTTTTATGATATATCCATGATCCCTGCTGCCTTCTACATGCTTGTGAACCATCTGCCTGAAAAAGCATTTGACTTCCACATAAAGTTGTGGCTTAGTTTACTCTCTTCATTTATCTAGCACTATAATATTAGTTGGTCAACATACTATGATTAATCTGTTGTTCTTATATGGAACATTGTGATTGGAATTGTATAAGCCAGCTTTTTAAAACTTGGCAACTTTCAATTTATTAGGACTAAAGCCTTAAGAAGTAAGAGTTCTGAGAATGGCAGTCTCAACATAACTGGAGATTGATAGATTGAAGAAGGGTGATGGTAGACCAATCTGAGCAGAAGCTATAGCAATAGCAGTAGCAGTTAGACTTATATACCACTTAACAGATAACAGATAATCAGAGTTGGAAGGGACCCTATAGGTCATCTAACCCAACCCCCCGCCCAAGCGGGAGACCCTACAACATTTCTGACAAATGGCAGCCCAATCTCTGCTTGAAGGTCTCAAGTGATGGCGCTCCCACAACTTCAGAAGGCAAGCTGTTCCATTGGTTGATTGTTCTCAGTTGATTGTTCTCACTTCATAATGCTTTATAGCCCTGTCTAAGCAGTTCACAGAGTCAGCATATTACTCCTAACAATCTGCATGCTCATTTTACCAAACTTGGAAGTATGGAAGGCTGAGTCAACCATAAGCAGGTCAGAATCGAACTGCTGGCAGTGAGCAGTGAGTTAGCTTACAATACTGCTCTTTAACTATGGTGCCACCATGACTTTATACAAGCTGTGAAGCTTATAGTACTTGCTAGCCCTTCAAATAATTCTCTGATTTTGAGTACAAGCAAAATGATACATCCAAGGACTCCCAACTTCATATCATATGAGGAGTGTATGTTTTTCTATTGACTTCCAGTTTATTAAGCAGATGGCAGGGTGCCAGGGACCAATACTGCATTTTATTAATGTGCTAAAAGAAGAAGATAATGAGACAATGACCTTTCCATCTAGATCATAGAAAAAGCACTCTAATAGCATTTGGCACCCAAATGACTGCTTAAATTAGCATGAATTTTAATAGTTTCTTGTCAATGCTCCTCCCTCCTCTGCTATCAGATATAGACAACACTCTCACAACCAAAAGTTAAATTGCACCACTGCATATTGAAATGAATAAGATCCATGTGAAAAAATCTTTCCCATAAAAATAAATCAAGATATAAAATTCCTTGGTTACAGAAATATATATTTCTTGGAGCAGGGTTTTGGTATATTTCCTTTCTGAAAGAACTAGGGGTGGTTTTTTTTGTTAAGGAAGAGGATCTTGCAACTAGTGGCAACTTTCTGTTTCATGAATCTCCAGTCTCCTCTGTAGCTTGAAACTGTACAGTTCAGAGGGATCAACTTTCACAAAAACAATCTCCTCACTCTATTCTTTTTGGTTCATGCACAAAGGAAATTCAAGCCACATCACTTTGTCATTGTACTATTTTATACAATATCAAATCAGTATCCCATTACTTTCCCTGCAAGGACCAGTGGAAAAGGCTAGAATAATCAAAAAGCATTAAATGCCACCCAAATAGAAAGAAATATCAATTATTGTTTCAACATAAACCAAAACACAAGCCCTTTTTATGGCACCTTAATCGATGTATGGACAGTTCTGGACATTCAAACAGAAATACTCTATGGCAATTTGAAAGCACTTCCAAATCTCTGCAATCTCATAACATCAACAGCATTGCAGAACTGAGCAGATATATTTGTAACTCACTTATACAGGACCACCATAAAAGTAACCTTAACAAAAAAAAAAAAGGCATTTCTGTGGGACTTCTTGTTTCTTTTTCCGATCTTTCAGGAATTTTTTTCAAAAGTCTCTCAGGTCTTAGTTTTTATCTGTTTCATTAGTGACAGTTTTGGAGATATTGAAATGTGCAACATGAACATTTTGAAAGTGTTCTTTAATATGCAGCATTTCAAGACAAATTAAATGAAAAATCAATAAATCTAATATCAGATATTCATCTATTTTTTTCAAAAACTGGCAAATATGCATAATTTAGATCCAAAAGGGAAAGACATCCCTACAAATTAATATGAATATATCTGACTGTTCAATTTACCATAGGACCTGCAGAAGCTCCAAGAAGAGGGGAAAAAAGATTCAGGAAAAATAACATACAGAAAATCTTTTTCCTTAGCATCAAAGGTTTGTTCTAATATGCCACTACACTAAAGCTATTTTTAACTAACAATACCACCTGTAAGAAACCCAATTGTGCAGTTACTTAGATATCAAATCTAGAATGGAGTCTAGCTTTTGGCTGATTTGAGTTTTGAAAATCTAATGGAAAGAATTGATTTCACTAGCCTAACAAAAAGAAGCAGAACTAAGGTGCAAAGTGTTTTTTTATAACAGGATGTCATCTGAATAAAAAAACAGGCTAGAAAAAAAATTTGTCTCTCATTTTTCTCTTGTGTTCAGTGCTACATCACAAGAAAGGAGAATGCAATAAATCTACAGAGAAGCGATGCCAACATGAACGCATAGAGGGAGAAAGGAAGGAAGGAAGGAAGGAAGGAAGGAAGGAAGGAAGGAAGGAAGGAAGGAAGGAAGGAAGGAAGGAAGATTTAGTTTTGCCTAGTTTTGAAAAAAAAGAAATGCAGATTAAAAGAACACAAGGATAAATGTTTATTAAATTGTACTATCATTATACGTGGCAGTTTCAGAGTATCAGATAATTCTTTTCCCAAGATTTTTACATTTAAAAATTCAATGTAAAGAAGGAAGGGGAGATAAATTAAGATCAAGTACAAAGGGAAACAATATACTATAGTTTAAGCTGCACATACTAGACTGACTTATAGGGTGAAATTGTAATAGGCATCTGCAGTGGATGCTTAATTCTAGCAGTGAAGGAAGTCCTAGCTTCTGTCTTTTTACTATAAAAATGCATAAGTGTCTGGCATGAGTTAGGAATCTGTGAAGAGCATATATGTTCAGTGGTAGCCTCTTTCTAAATCAATCTACAGTGCTGTACCTGAATAAGTACTGAAGCAGTGGCCAATCAGAATTGTCCATATATGCGAATAAAATTTACTGAGAATAGGAGTAAGGAAATTATTTTAAAGGCTTATATTGGCTGGTAAAATAGGAGCAGAAACATCATGACTCTGTACCAGTGGGTAGATTCATAATATGTCCCACTGCAATCATGAGGCATTAAAGTTATGCTTTATTTACTAATCAAGATTAAACTTAAGATATTTTTTTTCTACTGACTTGCTGACCAATGCTACATGCTCTAAAGTCAATGCCCAGCAAGCAAAGAAGGTTTTTCCCCAGGTTCATATTAATCCCTAAATTAGCTACCCCCTAATTTTTATCATTAAATATTTTCCACCCTGGAAGTATCCTCTTTCATAAGAGTATCCCATCCCACCCAACACACAAAAGGAATCCTTCATTTGCTAATTGAATCCTGCATGCACTTGTTACAAAATAAGAGAGTTTACATTTCTTCCTCTATAGCTTCTGACAGTAACCACTGTGAGAGACAGATCCAGTTATTGGCAGTTTCTGTTTAGAAACAAGAATGCTGGTGTACAATATCCTGGCAGTTTTATTGCTTTTTTTTTCTTTTTTTACACCCCATATAATCTATGGTTGGACCATTAAAAAAGGACAATTGTGATAAATAACTATGAAAAACAGATCCAGTGAGATGGATATTCTACTGTAAGCCATATGTCTTTGTCCAGGGCATCTGCAGAGTCCTTTCTAAAAATGCCAGGCTATTAAACAGCACGATTTCTTACATTTCACAGCCATCCAGCATAACAAGTGCTGGGGGAATCAGTCCAGAGCTTAAATTCAGGAGAGCTGAGGGAAATGCTAGATTCTTGCAAGCTTGGGAGTTGCAAGAAATGGAGCTTGTATTCATATGGGAAGAATAAGGTTATGCATCCTCCAGCTTTCTTGTAATGTGGATGCTGCAATAACAAAGTGATAACTTGTTTGAATGACTAGGGACCAACCAGCAGGATATAATTTGTGAATGACTATTGATATGAACTATGTTAGTATTTTGGGGGCTCCTGTCAATTATCATAATCTTTCTTTGTAGATTCATGGGGAATTTGGAACCATTTTTCTTTTTTCTAACAAACGGGGTAGGCAATATGCCACTTTTCTTATTCACTTGTTTTTCATTCATTGGAGAGTTTATTGATTTCCTTCAACCCTTAAAACTCTCCTCTTCAACCTAAAAGATTCCCAAAGTGATGTTCAGAATAATAATAAAAAAAAACAAAGTAGTCCTTGCTTTCTGGCTTGCAATCTAAAAAGTTGCAACAAAGAAGCAAAAGAACATCTGGAGAGAAAACTTCTTTAAAAAAAAGAAATGGATGTGCTCATTCATACTATTTAATGACTGTAGAGTCTGTAGTTGGCAAACAGAATGAATGGGCCTGTTTATGTTTGTGGTGAGTTGCAATATTACTGCATCAGATGCTGAGATATGATCCATGGGTATCATTTGGGAGCAGGGAAGGTCAGGTTGAAGTTACAGCACTTTGGAGAGTTCCAAGATACTCTGTCTAAGTTATTGGAACGGGAACAAGAACTCCCACCTTTAGATTGGCTAAAATATCTGCTGGGGATTTTTTTCCATTGGATTTGAAGGATCACTTGATAAAGAAGGCCTCTAAAAATGGAATTCCTTATGGACCTCACTTGCTCAATATTTAGAAAAGCAGATGCATCTCTGTCTTCAGGCTTCTAATTTTTAATAGTTTTTAGCATCAAATTTGGTGTTCATTTAGATTTACTGTTAACTTTTTATATTCAGGTTTTTTTCTCTTAGTTTGTTAGCTATCTTGAGTATGAACTATTAATATTTATTAGTCATGTACCCAAAGAAAAGCTATTAAATGATCTTTTTCACCTGTGAAAATCACCTGCAAGTATAAGGAAGAATATACAGAACAATCACAAAGTATCTTTTCTAACCTGATCTAGGCTCCCTTATTTAAAGGGGAACCTCAAATTTCTTAGTTAAGTCCTATTTTTTTCACAGCCCACATGATGACATTTTTCCTCAAAAGGATGTAGCTTCATGATGTTCTTTTAAGGAGATTCCACTTTGGGCTGTGATTTAAGTGGGACTGCTGGCTTAAAAGCTTAGATAGACAGCCTGGGTATTTTTATATCACCATCATGATGTCTTCTCAAATCCAGAGAAGTAATTTGAAGGTGAACTATGACAGCTTTAACCTATGCCAGTTTGAAATGTTTATAACAAGGGATGAAAATCACTGTTCTGTCCCAAGGAGTTGCAAGCTCCATCACTCCTATTCTGAAGAAAAGGGAACAAAGAGAAAAGAACAGTTTGGTACAATATTTGCAGGCTGCTGCTCCTGGGATGAAGGGAAGATGGAAAAATATCTTAATTTGGCTGGGATGGCTAGAATACTAAGGAACTTCAAGGAAGGCCACCAGAAAATTCCCTTACCTGATTGTAAGATTGGGAACAAGAAAGAGGATAAGGCAAGTATTTCTTCGCAACAGAAAAATAAAACCATATCCTTTCTTCCTCTCCAATAACAACATGCTTTGTTCAACTGTACTTTAGCAGAACTGGAAATTAGTTCATTCTCCAACTCTATTGATAAATGAATCCTCTCTCACCTTCAACTCCTTTTTATATGACAGCAGCTATTTTCATGCCCTGGCCAATAACTAGGCATTCTATATTAAGCATTCATAATAGTTGAAAGAATAAATCACACAGGAAAAAAAGTTTTAAAAATGTGTAACTTTTTAGAAAAATAGTTATGAGACTCTGCTAGTCTGGGTCTTTGTACTTTAGTTTTTATTATTGTTCACCTTCTTAAGCATTCGGTTGGAAACTAAAGACAAATCAAGTAAATAAAGTCAATCCACTTAAAATGACTTTGGCAAGTTTCTAGAAGCATCTATTTGGTGTGTGTATGTTTGAATCCTGTTTGAGATGGTTGCCAAAACCAAAGCTAGACTGAATTCTAGACATGCTGGCAGATGTTCACAATGGTCTTATTGCTTGGGAGTTTTCAAGGCCCAGAAGTTTTTTCTCACTTTTTTTCCCATGCCAATCATTACCTTTGAACATGTCAACCAGCTTAGTACTACAGGTTTTTTTAAAGCAAGCCCAGAAAACTAAAATAAAATATATTGATCATTAAATAGTTGTGTGCAGCCTCTTGGCATTTAAAGGAAATAACCCATATGTGCATGATGTAGAAGTTTTATCTACTTATTTTTAGTAGATGTATTATTTATTTATTTATTTATTTATTTATTTATTTATTTATTTATTTGCCATCTTTCAGGGCTGAAATGTCCTCCCTAGGCTTTCTGTGAATGTGTGTAGTATTCATTTAAAGAAATTCTAAATTAGTTTATAGTATCAGAATTTAAAACCAGTCAAAATTGCCAGAGAAAAAGTAAGCATCTGTTAAGTCATCCCTGAACAATATGATGCTTGTGCTGTATTGCCTATATTTACATGTGGAACTGCCTTCAGATAGTTATTGGTTTTTCTTGTAAAACTGGACCCTTGTGAAGATAAAATAAGTTTAACTTCTTCAGCCAAGGCCCTATTCATATCCCAAAGGTGGTTTTTTTTCAAGAGGCTACTTTCAAGAGCTAAAGAACCTTCTTGGATGAGAAGCAAAATCTCTTCAAAGAAAAACCAGAATGTCCAGTTGCCTCTTGAGAAAGCATCTTTGGGATAACTATTATTATTATTATTATTATTATTATTATTATTATTATTATTATAAATTCAACTTATATGCCGCCCCCTCTCCAAAAAGGACTCGGGGCGGCTCACAGCTAAAAAATACAACAATAAATAAATTACCTAAAAACATATTAAACAGATTAAAGCCAAATTAAGGTTAAAAACCCCACAGTTAAAACAATCCAGCCCCCAGAGGATCAGCACAGCCCGGACTGTAAAAAGAGCCAGGTCTTCAAATCGTGGCGGAAGGTGCGGAGATTGGGGGCCAACTGGAGCTCCAGTGGAAGAAGATTCCACAGAGTGGGAGCCGCCACAGAGTAGGCCCTCCCCCAGGTCATCGCCAAGCGACATTGAGTTGCGGACGGCACCCTGTGGAGACCCCGTCTGTGCACCCGTACAGGGTGGTTGGTATTTGATGCTGGGAGGAGTCATTCTCGTAAATAGCCTGGACCCATGCCATGCTGGACTTTGAATGTTAACACCAAAACCTTGAATCTCACCCGGCAGGCAACCGGAAGCCAATGCAGGTCGCGCAGGAGGGGTGTAATATGGTAGTATCGGGAAGCTCCCATCACTACCCGCGCGGCCGCATTCTGCACCAGTTGAAGCCTCTGGGTGGTATGCAAGGGCAGTCCTAGGTAGAGACCATTACAGTAGTCAAGTCGGGAAATGACGAGTGCCTGAGTGATTGTGCGCAGGGCATCTCAGTCCAGGTATGGGAGCAACTGGCGAACCAGCTGGATCTGGGCAAAGGCCCCCCTGGCCATGGCCCCCACCTGCTCCTCCAATTTGAGCCGTGGGTCCAGGAGGACCCCCAGATTCCATGCCCTATCCACGGGGGGCAACACCTCCTCCCCCATGACCAAAGATGGAATATCGAAGCTGGACCGAGATGTTGGTATGCACAACCACTCTGTCTTGGCCAGATTGAGTTGGAACATGTTCCTGTCCATCCAGATCTACACCGCTTCCAGACAACGGGACATCACAGAGAGAGCATCACTGATGTGGCCTGGGGTGGAGATATATAACTGTGCATCATCAGCATACTGACGATAACTCACCCCAAAGCCACGGATGATCTCACCCAGCGGCTTCATATAAATGTTGAACAGGAGGGGCAAGAGGACCGACCCCTGGGGCACCCCACAAGTGAGATACCTTGGAGTCAACCTCTGCCCCCTGCCAACACTGTTTGCGAATGTCCCGAGGTAGGTGGAGAACCACTGTAAAACAGTGCCTCCCACTCCCAACCCCCCGAGATGTCGCAACAGGATACCATGGTCGATGGTATCAAAAGCCGCTGAGAGATCTAACAGGACCAGGACAGAAGAAGAACCCCTGTCCCGAGCCCTAGAGAGATCATCAATCAGTGCGACCAATGCTGTCTCCGTGCTGTACCCGGGCCGGAAGCTCAATTGGTATGGATCCAGGTAGTCCGCTTCCTCCAGGAAAAGTGGCAATTGCTGTGCCACCACACTCTCAACAACCTTCGCTAAAAAGCGAAGGTTGGAGACCAGATGAAAATTGTTCAACGCGGCTGGGTCAAGGGCAGGCTTCTTCAGGAGGGGCCTCACCACCACTTCTTTCAGAGCGGCAGGGAACAGCCCCTCCTTTCACGAAGCGTTGACCACTGCCCGGAGTCAGCCGCACGTGACCTCCCTGGAGGCGTAGACCAGCCAGGAAGGGCACGGGTCCAATAAACATGACCTGGATGACTGAGAATCTCAGTAGACATTTAGTCTATTCATATTTTTATTCCTTTCCCTTTCCCTCTCTGTGTTGTAAAATATAATAAAACATGCAGCAAGACCAAGCCCAGAATGAGCTTGCACTTCCCTCCACCTTCATTCTCAGCAGCCTATGTAGCAGAGTGTGCTTGGATGATAACACGTTTTGTGCTTTCTCTATTTTTCCCTCCTTCAGATTTGTTTAGCAATTAGCCATCACTCCCATTTTCAATTGCATGGGGAGACCTGTCCTGAATAGTTTTGTTCTATCACTGAAACACAAAAGCCAGACAAAGGAACTGTTCAATGTCAAGTAAACAAATGTACATAACACTCCTTCCTCCTCCTAGTTTCCCCACCCCTATGAGGTGAGTTGGGATGAGAGTGGCTGGCCTAAAGTCACTCAGGTTTTCATGCCTAAGGCAGGACTAGAACTCATAGCCTCCTAGTTCCTAGCCTGATGGAATATCTTGCCAATAGCTCTCATGCCTCAGGTTCCATGATATTGGTTCACTTCTCCTACACGAATGCTATTAAAAATTTAGAGAAAGGTAACCTAGCATCTTACTGCAAGTGAGAACAGAAAAGTAAAGCCTTTACATGGTCCAGGATCTGTATCAAAAAGCAAAGAGCTTGTTTATGAAAGGAAAGGGGAAGGAAAAAAAATCAAGGTAGCATGATCAAATTTTGAAGGATGAAGAAAATGCACATGCCTGCCACTCGCACTAAACTATTTCTTCTCCCCTCTCCCCCACCAGTCTGCAAAGCTGGAAAGGTGGGTGAAGTGTGCTGGAAACAATACAGTGTACTTGGCACCATCTGAATTCTTAGTAGGAATTATTGGAATATTTGCTATAGTGCCCTCACATCTTGTAGTTAGTAGAACAGCTTGTGATGATGTTAGTGTTATGTATGTAGGTTTGAATGTCATTGGTTTAGTTTGAACTGTTCTTGTAAAATGTCAAATATGATTGGTTTGAAAAGTGCAGGAAAACCCTGCACTCTGATTGGCTGGCAACTGCGGCTGCTGGCTATAAGTAGCAGCCGTAGCCCAGCCAAGACGGGTCCATTTGACTCTTCACTGAAACTCTTCGCGTCTGACTCTTCATGCAAACTTAACAGTAGTCAAATGGTTTTGACTTTTTGATTGCTTATGATATGCACTTTAAGCACAGGTTTGATTGAAACAGCAGATTGAACATTAGAGTAGTTAAGAGGATTTTAATGTGGACCTGACAGGGACCAGTCGAGTGAAGGTGACTGGGGCAAAGTCTTGTAGAGCTACCTTGTTTGAGGTTTGGATTCCTGAGGAAGTGAACAAAGTCCTCTGGATGTGATCTCAACCACTTATTTGTTAGGTGGCTAGTCAAGGCTGCACTGTAGAGAACCTATCTTTGCATCCATGCAGTGATATCTCTTCAGAGGTAGTTGTCCTCTCAGCCTTGAAAGAGTTGATGAGATCTGTCCCATTCCACAAGACACTAGCACCAGATACAACAATGCTGGACAATTTGTGTCCAGTTTCTTATCTTCCTTTTTAAGGAAGGTTTTTAGGAAATGGTTTAGCTTCAGTTCCAAGAACCCTGGAAGATAAGAAGCAGATTATGTGGACACATTTCAGCTAGGTTTTAAGTTAGAGGCTACAGTTTGGGGATACATTGAGTTTTTTGATTAGCTGTAGTGAAATTGGAGTGAGGATGGAGAAGGCAGTTCATCCATTCTTGTGATCCTTTCAGCAGCTTTTAATACTGTTAATCATAATATGCTTCTGGACTGGCTATGAGGGGTATAGCACTTAGGCTTATATACTGCTTCATAGTGCTTTACAGCCTTCTAATTGGGTCTTGTATGTTTTATATATTTATGTTTACTGACCTCTTGGGAGTCTCTCACCCAAGCCCTGCAATTAAGTCATGACTTACTTTCAAGAATGATATAATTTCATAGATTCCTAGAAAGGCTATAGTACCATCCATGGATAAAAATGAATGAATAAAAATATAATGAGTCATGCCACTGCATTCCAATTCACTTTAGGCAGAACATTTATTATTGGGTGAGAGCTTTCTGTCTTTATTGATTGGGTAGGTATTTATCATTCTTCAGACCTCAATGATTAAAACTCAGTTTTACTTTTTCTGGAAACTTGGCTGCCGATAATTACTGGGGACCAACATGACAGTGCTTAAAGGATGGGACCATGAAAGTTGGGCAGTCAGAGACAGTGGCACAGCGCACTGCTGTTCACACCCCACAGATTCTACAGTGGCAAGAAGTATTCATGGTTCATTAATTACGACTTCCACTTAAGGTTCCACTGGACTCAAAACAACCAGGCAGTTGTAGGGGATGTGGTAAGTGCAGTGGCTTAATGACGCTGGAACTGCCAGTCAGAAATGGTCTGCACTTCAGTGGTTCCAGCTCCGTGAGATGGAATGAGATCCTGTTACTTGTTCCCTGGCTCCTGAGGCAACATGACACAAGGCAAAGTGAGGTGAGATTGACAGAGGAGCCCAGAAGAACCAGCAATCCAAGAGTGGCTAGTTAGCTGGTACAAAGCTAGTTTTCCCCCTGTGGTTCACCAAGGATAGGCGCGCAAGTGCCAAACAGAATGAACTAGCAATCAAGACTGTCAGGACTGCATTGTGTCTAGTATTTGTAGATTTCCCTGACATTGTATGCCATATGCTAAATAAACAATAAAAGTCCAGAGAGCAAAACCATGTATCTAAGAAACAGCTGCAGTAGCTAGATGTCTTCTATGGCTATTGCTTTTTGATCATTTGCTCACCCCCATCTCTCAGATTAAACTAATCCCTCAAATAAACAAGGATAACAGCATGGAAAAGAAAGAACTACCTCTGTAGGACTACAGTGGTTAAAGCCTATTTGATGTTCAAGGTTTTGTTGGCTTACCTTCTATGGAGAAGAAGGGAGGAAGGGCTTGCTTTTGCTACACGAATAATGAAAGTAGATGGGATTTTTGGTGTCATTAAAAGTGTCCCAGCTTGTTGCCATGACAACCAGTGGGAACACTTTTTTTTAATTCCTCCTTTTCTTCATTAAAGGTAACATCAATGGTACTAGATAAACTAAAGAGATCCCTGCTGTGCAAATCAGTTTCTCAATAAATAAAACGTTAACATTTTTGTATGTTTGGAATGCTGATCACAATCCAAAGGCAGTTTGGGGATATCTTTTGGGGCTAGGAGTAGTAAATGATGATTTAAAACAGAGCAATATTGGCTTTCAGGGTCACTCAAATACTTATATGTGGCAAAGCCACTTAAAAGATGCAGATTTGAGTAAAATTACAAAATTGCTGAAATAAATTCTCCATATGTGGCTCAGGTTTCATTGGAATTTGAAGAATTGTTTTTGATCTCTGATTAGGTGAGGGCTTTTATGACCTTCCAGGTGCTGTAGGAGGCAGGGTGTGCCAGGGTGTGCCAGTGATCTGTCAGGATTCATTAGTAGCTAGGAACTGTTTCAGAACTTGGCATGTTTCTAAGATCCCAAAAGTTAATGTTCTTATTACATGTTTACATGCTACAGGGTTTTTTTTTCAATTGCTTTTCCACAAGAACAAATCTGTTTCATCTCTCTCTGTCTCTCCTCTGTCTCTGT
The DNA here is from genome assembly GCA_009733165.1 of Naja naja. Taxonomy (NCBI): domain Eukaryota; kingdom Metazoa; phylum Chordata; class Lepidosauria; order Squamata; family Elapidae; genus Naja; species Naja naja. The sequence continues at coordinate 66,436,367 of CM019148.1, forward strand.
CTGTCTGTCTGTCTGTCTGTCTGTCTGTCTCTCTCTCTTTCTCTCTCTCTCTCTTTCTCTCTCTGTGTGTACATTTGTATGTGTTTTCTGTGTGGTGGATTGTTCTAATTAGTCTGTATAGAATGAGGTATGTGTATCTGTGCACCAATAAAACTAACGCAAAGTATAAAAAAGGAGAAAAAATTAAAACAAGAAAGAAAAGAAGCAAATTTCCCCTTTATCCCAACAAGTTATAATAACTTTAACAACTTAGCACCATCATTAAATACAACAAACAATCTCTTCCATCCCTTATCTTACCTCATTCTCTATAAACAAATCTTTAAATGTCTTTGGGAGAGCTCTGTGTTGCCCAAACTCTCCCCTACTGCTTCAGCAGGTACCCATTCCATCATACCTTCTCATAAAATTCTTATCTATAAACAAACATTAACACAAAATTACCTAGACAAAATCAGAAAAAAAATCCATTAAAATTCCCCATACCTAGCAATTTATCTATTTTGCCCTTGGCCAAATAAACCAATTTTATATTCCTTCCCCTCACCCAACAATCTTCATCTTTAGTCCACTCAAATAGTGTCCAAATACTTGGGTATTTTTCCCTCTTTGGCTCTTCTCACAAAATTGCTAAGAACATTAACAAACCTCTTTTTAAAATCCAGCAAGAAAGGTTATCCAAGACACTTTTCTGGCCTGTTATTTGTATGCCCTTTTAGTCATCAGCTAGTTTTAATTGCCTATTCAATATTTTATCTTTTTTCATATCCTTCCTGTTGCCTGTCATTTTTAAGTCCATATTTCGATCTATTTCAGTTTCATCCAATAAATTGTGTTCTTCTTCCATAACATCATTTAATGTGTTAATAATGGCAGAAATCTTTAAAACTAATTTCTGAGTCCATTGTTTATAAATTTCTCTCAGTCCTCCCATTATTAAAAGATTTTGCTCCATTTACATTATTAAAACAAGTTTAAGTATTCCCCTTTAATAATCTTAATTTCTTTCTTGTGCCTTCTAATGTCCAACCTTAAAAGTCCCATCTTATCATACGGTTTTTCTTCTAAATGCAAAGATGCAAAGCTTCCCATGGGAAGGGTTTTTTAGTAGTATCATTTTTATTAAAAAAATTAAACAAACAGGTAACACTAACTCAGGCTAATATAAAGTAAGTAAGAAAAATGCAAAAGGGGAAAGCTGAGAGAAAATAAAAAGTACAAAAATGAAAAAACTTAGAGGAAAAATAGAAACCTCACAACTTGGCAACTTTAACACTTGTGGACTTCCACTCATGCTGGCTGAGGAATTCTGGGAATTGAAGTCCACAAGTCATAAAGTTGCCAAGGCCCCTCCTCTACATTATAAGTCTTTTTATCCATTTAAAATCTTTCAGAAGACTGTAAATGGGAGAACCACTGACAACTATAGCCTTCTGCTGGTAATTGTTTTCTTGCTTTGATTTTAAATTCTCCTTGATAATTTCCCAATAAATCCCACAATGTCAACCATTTATCTTTTTCTCTTCTGTAATATACTTCTTGATATCCATAAATTGTTTTCAGTACAATGTGGCTTTACATCTTCTCAATATGATATGTCTAATAAAATAATTTTTAAAGTCACATTAACATTAATTTATCATACATAAATACCATGCCATCCAAGCCACAGATTATGATTTCTAACTATAAAAGTCTCTTCTTTCTCAGCAACATCTAGACCATATAACAAGCAGTGAAATATAATTTTAAATCCAGTAAACCCAGTCCTCCTCTTTCTTTTGCATCTTATAATATTTTATATTTAAGAAAGAGTTTCTTTCTCTTGCCATAAAAATATTTAATTTTTTTGCCATTTTAAGTGGTACACCTGTTGTTAAAATAGATATTGTCTGAAACAAAAGTGTAATTCATATCCACTTTTTCTGAAAAAAATGCTTGACCTTTGTATAAAGTAGTATATTACTGATAAAATACTTTTCAAATATTTATATTATATGTTATAGCAATATTCCTTTTTTGTAACTGTAGTATCACTTTCTCTACTTTTTATTTTTCCAATTTATATTCTGACCATTTTTCTGGGTTACTCAAAAGTTCAAATGTCTTTGTTTTGCATAGTTCATCTTTATTTTCATCTATCTTACTATTAGCATAGATAATTGCCTCTTTAAAAGCTGAATTTAGTGAGATAGTTATCATCCCTGGAGATTTCTTCTTTCTTTTTAAAATCTCATTCAAAATCATATTTTCTCTTACCTTTTCTTTTTTGAATTCACTATAAAATAACCTTGCACACAAGCTATTTTGCATCCCAAACCATCCTTTCTTCTCTACCTGTATTAATTTATTTCTCAAAAAATTCCTTTAACTTCTTTTTACAATCCTTCACCACTTTTTCTTTCTGTAATAATTCATTCAATCTCCATCTAAAAGATCCTTTTCTCCATTTAAAAGTCACTGGATATTGTCTTGGGTAATATCTTCACTTGATGAACTTTATTAGCCAAAGTTTTAGAAAGCCAAATCATATCTATTCTTGAAAAAGATTTATGTCTTTCAGAAATTTAGGTATATTCTTAGGAATCATCATTTTTATATATCCATATATCAAGTTCCAAATTATTGAATAAATAACAATAATAAAAAGATTTTTAAAATATTTATGGGATAATTTGGAACTTGATATATGGAAATATAAAAATGATTATTTTGGTAATTTTTGGTAATGGAGAACTTTCCCTGTGATATTTTAACATTTTTGTCAGAAGTTCTATCTTTTTGTGGAGAAACTATTCTATTCCAGTTCTCAAGAAGACAAATATTTTCAGACAAATATTTCCCATATTACACCCCTCCTGCGCGACTTGCATTGGCTTCCGGTTGCCCTCCGGTAGATTCAAGGTTTTAGCGTTAACATTCAAAGTCCTACATGGCATGGGTCCAGGATATTTACGAGAACAACTCTCCCATTTCAAAGTACCAACCGCGTACGGGCCCCATAGACAGGGCATCCTCAGTGGTGCCGTCCCGCGGCTCCATTTCGCTTGCGGGACTCGGGAGAGCCTATTCTGTGTGGCCCCCACTTTATGGAATCCCTCCCTGGAGCTCCTGCTTGCTCCTGATTTCCGCACCTTCCGCCACAGTTAAAAACCTGGCTGTTTTTACAATCTGGGCTATGCTGACTCCTTGGGTTTTCTTGATTTTAATTTTTGGTTTTAATGTTAATTGCTTAGTTTGTTTAATATGGTTTTTAGTAATTTATTGTTGTATTTCCTTTTAATCTGTGATCCACCCGAGTCCTTCGAGAGGCGGCTATAAGTCGAATAAATAAATAAATAAATAAATAAATAAATAAATAAATAAATAAATATGAAAATTCCAAAAGTTTATCCATAAGTCTTTTATTAAATGCTGTTTTATCTTCATTTGGAGTATAAATTCCCAATATCAAAGTCTTAGTCCCCTGTAGATTAACTTTCACCACAAAATATCTGTGTAGTCATCAGTCTATATAGATTTTGGATGTAGCTGAACTGGTAGAACTCTCTTGTCTTCTTCCCAATAAATAATACAAGGACATTCCTTGGAACATTCCTTTGGCAAAACATTTGACAAAACATATATTAACCTATAGGCCAATGATGGCAAACCTTTTCATCATCGCAGGCTGAAAGTGTGTGTGTGTGGCATGCACATGTGCCTGGATCCATAATGCAATGCACCCACGACCCCCCTGCCCCCCTGCACATGCGCACGTGACCCCCCCACATGCATCATGTGCCTCTGTGCATGCAAGCGTGAACCCCCAATGTGTGCCCCAACCCCCATGCATGCATGACAGATACCCGACAATCAGCTGGTTGGTGGGAAGGCAACGGCTCGCGTGCTGGCAGAAATGTTCACCATCATGTCTATAGGCTTATCAATCTTTCTGTTAATATAATTTTCTTCCAAGTCCAGAAATCCAGACAGAGACATAACTATATAGAATAGAATAGAATAGAATAGAATAGAATAGAATAGAATAGAACAGAATAGAATAGAACAGATAGAATAGAATAGAATTCTTTATTGGCCAAGTGTGATTGACACACAAGGAATTTGTCTTTGGTGCATATGCTCTCAGTGTACATAAGAAAAAATAAAATACATTTATCAAGAATCATAAGATACAACACTTAGTAATAGTCACAGGTTACTATATATACTATATATACATACTATATATATACTATATATACATAGTATATATACATAGGTTACTAATACACAATCAAAACATATTAGGAAAACAAATAAAACAATATAAATTGTAAAGATACAAGCAACACAGTTATAGTCATAAGTGGGAAGAGATAGGTAATAGAAAGGATGATAAGAATAGTAGTAATACAGTCTTACTAAGTATTTTAACAGTGTTGTGGGAGTTAGTTGTTTAGCAGAGTGATGGCATTCAGGAAAAACTGTCCTTGTGTCTAGTTGTTCTGGTGTGCAGTGCTCTATAGTGTCATTTTGAGGGTAGAAGTTGACACAATTTATGTCCAGGATGCGAGGGGTCTGTAGATATTTTCACAGCCCTCTTAATATATGCATATTCTTCTGAGGTTACTTTAAATCTTAAACAAAATTCTTTTTCCTTAAGTTACAATAATGTCAAATTGGTGGCTCAGGCTGTTAATTGCCTGCACTTAAGTTCCAGCTGCCTACAACTGCTGTAGGCTTGAATCCCACCAGGCTCAAGGTTGACTCAGCCTTCCATCCTCTCTGAGGACCCAAGATTGTTGGGGCAATTAGCTGACTTGTAAAATGCCACTTAGTAATAAGCAGGCATATACAATGGAATGAAATTCTGAGCACACTTTGCATCCCCCCAAAATTAAGTTACATATAAATGTCAAATTGCCCAAGTCCTTCTCCATCTCTCTATAACTTCTGTCTTACCTTTCAAACTACCACTTTGTTAATACTTGCTTTTAAATCTTCAGCCAGTTATTCCACAAGTTCTTCAATTTTCTTAACATTTTCTTTCAGATCTTTTTTCACCCCTGCAAATTCTTCTTTCTTTAATTTTTTTTATCAGTTGTAGTCATCTTTTTACCAAATTCTTCAAAAAAAAAATAGCAAAAAATCTGATGGAATACCCTTATCAGTAAGTTTTTCTGGTGGACCCATGTATGTATCCTTCTCCCAGTTTGGCAGATTTTCTTATGGTTGCCATGGTGAGAAAGTGCAAGCATGTCAGTTACTATGGTGAGAATAAAATATAGGCTTCTTTTTTGTTTTGTTTTGCTTTTCTCTATGTTGAGTCTTTTGGCTTCAGTTAGCAATCCATTGTCAAACAATCCAACTAATATTGCACTTATCTTCTTGTTGTATAAAATCCACCAATTGTTACTGTTCTTATAAACAGTGAGCCTTCCCACCGAGAGCCATCCTGTTGGTCTAATTAAGCTACTACTTTCAAAGACACATTCCTCAAAGAAACACACACACACACACCTATATAGAAGACAGACAGACAGACATTACATACATACATAGATTCTATTTTTAAAAATAACTGTTCTCCTTTTCCATTTGAAACTTTTTAATATCACAATCTTGTCAAGCTTTTTGCTTTTAGATTTTTTTTAATTGGAGGTTTTTTTCCTCAATTAAAAAAAGTAGGCCACCAAGATTCTTTAATCTTCACTGCTGTTTGGAATATCTCTCAGGTTGTAAAGCAATCTATATATATAAAAGCCAAGTACCACTCACTCATCATGAAATCTCCAGAACCGTAAAGCCTACAAACTTGAAATTTGGCATGTATATTCCTCTTGCCTTCTAGGTGCTCACTAAGAAAGGATTTTTCAAAATGACCATCAGATCACTAGTATTTTTATACAGTAATTAACATGCTGTGATACTAAGGAGTTCTACTCCCCCTCCCCACTTGAAAAGAACTATGTTCCATTTGCCAGTTGCCTCATATTCCATAATCTCAGTTCAAACTGGCAGACATTCCACTACTTCACTCAGGAGTGGCCTGGGGCTCCTTACAGTATGAAACATCGGTACCTCACCAAAATGTCTATGCCTTCCACCTATGGAACTTCTTCCAGACTCAAGGTGGTGGGAGCAATATTCCCTTATGTGTTTTAATCGCTGACCACCACTGAGCCAATGGATTGTGAACCAAATTTCTCCTGCGTAGCCTGATCACAAAGTTTCATCATGAAGCAGGGGTATTATAAAGTGATTAAGAAGATGAAGCTTTTGCCAGCGAGAAAAGCTATACAACATTTTAGGGCACATTGTAAATCCTAGATTCCCAAGCTACTAGACTCACATTCAACCACAAGAAACTAAATTCCTGCAGGTTTTTTTTTTTTTTGCAAGGAGCAGTTATTCTACAGCACAAATGAATAATCTCCCAAATTCTCCTTCCAGCAGAATATTTTTTTTCCAGTCAGGACCATCTCCTGATTTGCAATTATACTTTGTGCTGTCCCTGTCTGTGGAGCTGCTCCCAAAGATGTCTAACTAGCCCTAACACCTCACTTGGAAACTGGGTTTCTTATATTTAATTTCAGAATTGTATCAAATCCATCTGTATCCTTAGTCCATTTAAAATGTTCTGAAATTAATACACTAATCACCATTTTGCTTCTAATTCCAGCCCACCTTTTCAGTCCTTCAACTGATACTTAAAACTACTTTCATAAGGAATTAAAGGAAACTCATCCAATAAATACCATGAAACATCCATCATACCATGCCATTCCAAAGATTCTTGATATTTAAAAAGCAATAAAAGTTAATTCCAAAGTGATTAAGAATTGAGGATCAGCTGAATCTTATGTCCTTAGATGTTAAATTATTCCTATGAGCTTTGGTGGAATCCCCTATTCTCAATTCACAAGCAAATCACAAAAATGTGATTCCCTACTCTCTACTTATGAGAAGACACTGTCTGGAATATGTGTGGGCAATCTCATGATCACTTCTTTTTCCAGAGAGATTTTGTTGGCCCAAGTCTCACATTCAACTGCCAATTTCAGTCTTAATGTCATACCCACTTTTTCCAATTTACAATATGCTCACCAGAATATACATATACACACACAGACACAGGATATATCCAGCATATTTTAGTTTTTAAGATATGATTCTAGCCATTCCTAAAAGTCATATAAAAACAACATTGAAATTTAAGTTTCCTTTAAAATTAGCATTAATTTATATCATTTTCTTTAAACATATACATTGCTTTGCTTATTTTTTAAAATCTAGAACTGCATGTTCGGACCACCCGGAGGTTGCAGCTGGTGCAGAATGCAGCTGTGCAGGCTGTGATGGGGATGTCCCGATACTCCCATGTTACACCCCTCCTGCACAACCTGCATTGGTTGCTGGTTGCCTTCAGGTGAGTTTCAAGGTGTTAGTAACAACTTAGAAAGTCCTACATGGCTTGGGTCCAGGGTACTTGCGGGAACGCCTCCTGCCAGCATCACATTCCGATCACCCAGTATGCTCCCATAGGCAGGGCCTCCTTGAGGTACCGTCGGTTAGGCATTGTCGACTGGCAGTGCCCAGGGGTAGGGCCTTCTCTGTGGGAGCACCTGCCTTATGGAACCAACTCCCCTGATCTCCGCTCCTTCTGCCGAGACCTGAAGACCTGGTTGTTTCAACAGGCCGGTCTGGACTGACTTCGGGATGTGGGTTGGTTTTTTAGTTTTTATATAATAATTTTTTTTAAATTTTATAACACTGATTAGCCTTGTATCTGTTTAATGGTTTTTTTTAATTGTAATTTGTATTGGTTTTTTATTGTTCACCGCCCTGAGTCCTTAGGGAGAGAGGGCAGCATACAAGTCTAATAAAATAAAATAAATAATAAAATAAATGTTAAAATTCAGAAACCTGAAAATCTGGGTATTTTAAGAACACAAGGAAATACAAACAATGTTGTTTGTATTTTAAAATGTTAGCAGGATAAAATTCTATTGTGAAATCCTGGGAATAATAATGGGAAAAAGTGATTGAAAAAAAACCCTTATCTCTGTCAAAATACTGCAGTTCTTCAAATTCCCTGAGGTGTAAAGGTGATATTAATTTGAAATGTGCATGGTAATTATGCCTTAAGGCTGCATTAATAATTTTGGGTGGTGCTACCTTCTTTAATCCATTGGGATATTTGTATCCAACATGTCTAAATGGATTTTGTTTATCTCTGTAAAAAAAGGATATACCTCATTTTTGTACAGTTTCAGTATTTTCAGTATTAAAGGACTGAAATGAATCCCAAAAATTCAAAATCTAGAAAATGCAAATCTGATATTCCTTGTACATGATACATTTGTGTTTTAACAGGCTAAAGGGCAAATATATTGATAAAACCCACTGCTAACAACAATAGCCTTTCCTCTCTAGTGATTGTATTGCAATAGGAAATCAGTAATGCAGAAATATTTTTTTAATTACAAGATCTATTTGGGAAAGCATGTGAGTACAAATGAAAATTGCTAATACATTAGAAACTTATGTCTTATTGTGGTCTTCACGGGCTCAGTTTTTCTGGGTATGCAAAGGGAAAATACAGCTTGTATATCACTTCATGTTATATCTGTTTCCTATTCTATTACTCTTCTAACTGTGTAGGATACAAAACAAAAATAGACAAGACTTCTTTCATTAAAGATGAGAGAATAACTAGCTTCATGTGCTTCTCACCTCATCTTCTGTAGCAATAATTCTGTGGTTTTCATATTTGCAAAATTGAAGATGCTTTAATTTTATTATGTAAATTGATGCAATAAATTAATTTTTACTCTTTTTCTTTTCATCATCCTAATTCTGATGGGATACACTTTAAAATCCCACATTTTATTAAATTGTTTTTGTTTTGTAGTATAAAAATTATTTCTAATTCAGATTTTTATTGTTTGGAATTCAGTTACCTTATGGAAAGGATTCATCTGGTAACTTTGCAGTTTACAGATTTTTTTAAAGTGGTGGTTGGGGGGAGATTTCAGGGCTACAATCAGGGCTGCTGGGGGCTCTCAGGGGCTTGGGAAAGCTCCTAGCTAAGATTCTGCAGGGCTTGGAGAGCTCCCAATAACCTCAGAAAGACAAGCAGCAAGGGAAAGCTCTTAATAGGCTTAATTGAACTTCTAGGCATTCAGACAAGAGCACTTCACACCTCATAAAAGTGTTGCAAGCTAGATAAACAATCCACTCAGTGCTTGCACTTGAATAATAAGAATCATGTAACCCATCAGAAACTCCACTAAGACTCCAAGATCCCTCTCACAGTCACTGCTATTAAGCCTGGTTTCACCCAGTATTTTATTTAAGTATTAAATGCACAAAATAATAAACAACTTTTGGTGTCATGATTCTGGCAGTTACCCCAATTAAATCATGATGATCGAGCCAAACTTCCAAAACTTCAAAAGGATTTATTGGGAGTTAAAACATCTGGCTGTCAAGCCCGAAATTGACATATGTGTAGCCATTTTAGTTAGGTTTATATATTCTTTTTCTTATTTTCTCTTTAGCAGTCATGGGGGAAGGATTTTGGGCTTGCCACATTCCTAAGAGGGGAGGAGTGGAGATAGGGAGAGTTGTTTAGGCTAGGTGATTCTTCTTCCCGTGGGAAAATAGCTGACCATTTCAGGCCCCTTGAGGTAGAGATTTATGACATCAAGCAACGTTGAATTACTTCTATTGAAGAATGTGATTTTGGGGGATTGTTTCTAACTTCTGATATTGTGGAGTAATTCCGGGTTGTGTCAGATTCAGAATTACCATGGACTTTGCCAATTTGATGCTTTCCTAAATAAAAGAAATTGTTTTAGAAGATGGACTTTGCTCTTTTCTTTTTAAATGGATTTCATTACTTGGAAACCTGACACTGTCACTGCCTGGGTGTAGCTGACTCTGAGACACATAATTCATTGTCACCCATGACCCTGGTTTTCCCCCCACTCCCTGGGTGTATCATAATTCATATTCTCCAATGGGACACATCCATAGCCAAGAGTCATCAATCATGGTCTCCAGTTAGAATTTTGCATAGCAGAAACTTCAGTCACCTAGTTACTATCTTTGAAAACTATTTATGGAATGCACTTTCCAAGCTGTTTCAGTTTCCAAGCTGTTTCGGTTTCCAAGCTGCCACACTGCTCCCCCATCCCTTTCTATTGACAACTCTAAAAATACCATAGAAATATTTTATGAATTCACATTTGGTATATATCATTTTTTAGGTAATTAGGGCAAAGAAGTGGCATTGAGTTGGCCACACCACCCAGTCACATGACCACCCAGCCACACCCACCCAGCCAGTCATTAGGGCAGAGAGCCCCTTGCTAAAAACTTTGAAGCTCACCCCTGGCTACAATGCCTTAAAGACATTGCAACTCACCCCTTCTGGGATAATTCCAGTAAAGTTTCTGCATATTGGTGGACCTAGCCATACAAGACCTGCTAGCCTGTAGGAGATTTCCACGTTTAATGATCAGAACTAGAGGAGCTGGATTGCAGTCATTGAATGAGGCAGCTGTGAGTGGGACTTGCTTAATGACGTCAATGACTTGCAACCCAAAGTCTGTAGTGAATTGTAGTTATAAGTCAAAGACTATTTATGGTATGGCAAGGCATAATTATTTTAAAATTAATTAATAAAGATGAAAATCCTTGAATTCTGAAACCAATGAGCTTCCCTTTGGATTTGCTGCCATAACTATTAGAAGATAGAACTGGTATGGTTGAATTATTTGACTGAGCATATATCCAATAGTTATTAAAGAGTCTGATTTAAAAACATAGATACTTCTCCATCAAAAGGCAGTATCTTGGCCATTTTATCTAATAGCTGTAACTAGGATGATATGGTGTGATATGATATGTTAATCTGCTCAGAATTAAAAGCACAATAACATTCTGTAATCCTTATTTCAAATAACTTTTTTCATACAATTATGCTGGTACAGATTTACAGAAAATATTTTGCTGCATCAAATTTAAATCCCTGACATGCTGTCATTTAATTCAGAAGCATAATCGTGTACTTATCAAGATCTTAACTATAGCAAAATCCTTTTTTTTCCTTCCTCTGTTTTCATAGCCAGATCTCTTTCTATACCTACTGGGACAGGCTACCAATTTTAGACATGTTAACACTACAAGAAAGATAATGGGAGTTTCCCCAGTAGGGCTGTGTAACATCTGAAAAATAATTGCCTGGACAAGACCCTGAAATTTTTTTGGCAAGATTTGAGAAACGGATTGCTTTTTTCCTAGAGCTGAGAGAGAGTGACTGGCCCAAGATCACCCAGCTGGCTTTGTGCCTAAGGCAGGACTAAAGTTCATAGTCTCCTGGTTTCTAACCCGATGCTTTAACCACTACACCAAATTGGCTTTTTTGTATTTTTAAAAATCTCATGTCTTATAATATGAGAATGAACAATCGATAATAATATTCCTATGGTTTGCTGTATGTCATTGTGCTGAAAGACCACATATCTCTCCTGTGTAGAGGTGGATGATTTCTCTTTTAGGATAAGTCAATGTTTGATGAAAGGTTACTGAGCAGATCCTTGGTGCATCCATTTTTTAGATCCCTGGTGGAACAAGCAAAGCCATCTGAATGACCAGAAGGAGGTAAAATCAACATATATGAGATTTTCTATTTGCTTTCAAATCCCAGGACATTTCTTTGCTTCTTCTTGTGTAGATTTGACTTTAACTGGCTTACTTAAAATTATTTTTCCATCACTGCTAGTTTAAATACAGTCACCAAAAGTGGGAATATTCAGATGCTGTTGACACAATACTTCAAATCATTCTAACATGATTATTAAAGTAGATCTAAATTAGGCGAGTTCATTTGGAACAATATGGCCTTTGAAATACCTTGCTGGATTAAAAATGCATTTTGCCTGCAGTTGGTACTATTGCTATAATGTATTTTCTTTGGTTTTTTATATGATAAATGCTTTTTCCTTTTTATCTTAAATGTTTTTTAAAATAAATTTCATTAACAAAAATCCATGGTGTTTTTTTTAAAATTGGGATGGGCAAACTTTAGGCTTACTATTTCAGCTAATGACAATGATTTTATAAAGACTACCCTGTTCATCAAGCAGGCCCTAATACAGAGAATATTCCTCTAGAAGTAATTAAATGAGGAATAATGCCAGGAATCTGTTTTGAGTATCATCTCTGGCTGGATCTCTCAGGCCTTGCACACAAAATCCATTTCTGGTTATTCCTATAATGGAGAGGAAAAAAGGGGAAGGCTAAAACTCTTGGGATTTGATCCTTGCTCTGTTTTCTTCTGTCTTCTTTTATTTAATCAAATGTAATGGCTGCCTCAATCACAAACACAACTTTGGGCAATTTAGAGATGTGGAAAAGGAATTTTCCATGAGGTTGCTGTGCTCTTTCTACTGGCCCCCTCCTCAGGTAACAAAAGAACTGGATGGACCAATCACAGCACAGCTGTGATTGAGAATTTTCCCGGGCTTTGCCAAGCTCCACCTCACCTGACTCTGGACTACTTAAGGGGCTAGCCTCGTGGCATCTAGCCAGTTCCTCCATTACTGATGTTCCAGCTGCTTGGGATCATGCAGCTGGAAGGATCCTGCCTCATGCCACGAGGAGGATCTGTGGGACTCCAGTCACACAGGTGACTGCCACAAGGAAGAAAAGAAAGACTCTAACAAGAAACAAATGAACACTGAATACTGAAGCACCTTTTAACTTATTTTATTGTTTTTGTACTTTGTTTACAATAATAAACAACTTTGAATTGGATCCACTGGGCTCAGACTTTTTCCTGATAACTTCACAGTAGAGAAAGGTAACGAACCACCCACCTCTAACCCTAAAAATCCTTAACAACTGGTAGCAGAGGATGGTTTGTACCTTCTCTACGTAGTGGGTTATCTGGATGCCCAGTTTGAAACCAACGCGGGAGGACCAAGTGCTGACCAGAGCCAGAACCAGGCAGATGGCTCTCCAGCATCAATCCCAAGAAGCCAGAGCTGAAGCAGCATCGGCTGAAGCATCTCAGGCTTGGGGGGGGGACAAGAAGCAGATGGCACAATGGACCCTGCATTCTCTACCCCCCACAGACCCCCTCGCAGCTGCGAGTGGGCACCTACCAGCCTTAAACACCGAGGAGCCAGAGGACAGAAGCAAGACACTTCGCACCTCACCGCTCAACCCGGAGGAGAAGGAAGAAATGAGATCGGCTATTCTCCAGATGTTCGGTTTGGAAACCACAAGTGGAGAACCAGTCGTCGATCTCATCCACCTCCTGCAAAGAATGGCACCAGTGGCAACGGCCAGAGACAGGACGATGACCCAGGAAGGCACCAAAGCAGTAAGAGCCATCCAGTCCTGTCCCGGGATCCCTTCTGCCACCAGCAGCACGCGGGCTGAAAGCCATCAGCCCCCCCCCGATCAAATTTCCCACATGAAAACATGGCGCCCGGTCAGCAGCAAATTCAAATTGACCGGGTTGAAATGGCGCTGCTCATCCCCACGCTGTTTCCCTATAGCCTGCCAGGGCAAGCAGGCCCTAGCACTGAAGTCACCCACCTGGCAGCAGCTGGCGCTGCGGTGACCGGGGGATTGGCACCACCTATCTCCCCAATGGCTACCCACTGCCCGAGAAGTCCATCGGGGGAAGAAGCAGGGATCACCAACCTGGCAGTGCCTACCACTGCGGTGATCCAAAGCGGCCTGCCAACCTGGAAGTTGGCCCCACTGGCAGCAGCGGCGCCGCTGGACCCAACTGCACCGAGCATGCACCCAGTCCAGGCCATGCAGGCCCTTGCCCAGGTGACCGATCCGGTCATGGCGGCCCGACCAGCACCAAGCCCGATCTCGCCCACTGACGCTGAGATCAAAAGTGCCATCAGGATGCTAACAGCAGTCCTGGAGGCAAGATTCCAGCCTCCCCCCAGCCTCCCGACGTGAGCGGCCCTCCCGACGGCTCCCCAACGATCGCGGCCCCATACTCACCGGTTCCGGTGATTCCAGAGACGTCTGCATCTTCTTCGGCCTTCCCAGGCCTTCACGGCAGCTCAACGGCCGGAGCCGGAGCTGCTGGGGCAGGCCTGAGGCCTACCTCCGGAGCCAGGCCGGAGAGATCCTTCCCGGCGAAGTCCAGCACAGAATGAGCTTCGCGCATGCTCAGATCAGATCTTCAACCCCTCCCATCGGGGAGGGGCGACTTCCAAATAAGGAAACATCCATTTTCTCACTGACTATACCTCTTCCGTACTGTCAGTCTCCTAACATTCAGAACCCTGGACAGCAGCCGCATGCTTTCTCAATGCAGGCAAATACCAGCCTTCTACCGCTTGATTTTAAAAAGCTGTCAGCTACAGGAAGAAACCTTTTAGAGTGGTCCAGAGCAGTTCAAGTACTATTTATGAAGGAGAACGCTTTGCATCTGTTGGTGGATCCCCCTCCTAAGCCTTGGCCACTGGAAACTGACCTGCTACACCACAAGGTTTATTGTTTATTGTTATTAAGTATTGATCCTGTGCTATACCCAAATATTCCTCATAATCTGACTGTCTTTGAAATTTGGAAAAAATTATTTAACCTATTTTATTCCAGGAATTCCAATACCACTGCCAGGATCTCCAGGGAGTTCCACTCTGCTAAATTGAGGGCAGGGGTGGACATGAGTGAGCATCTTTGTGAGCTCAGTAAAATGAGGGAAGAATTAATATTAAGGGGGGAGCAAGTGCCAGAACACAGTTTAATTAGTATAATTATAAATTCATTGAACCCCAGCTGGAATAATTTTGTGTCCCAACTAGACAATTCCAATTATGATGGGATGTCTCTGGAAGTTCTGTCAGGTAAACTGATTGCTGAGGACAATCTAAGAAAAGACAGAGCAAGCTTCCACAGGGAGAGGAGAGTCACCAGGAGGCCCAACAACTCAGATGGTGTAAATGCTGTTGGGGAATGTTTCAGTTGTGGCTCAAGGGGACACTACAAGAGAGACTGCCCACACAGCACTGGTATGGGGGAAAGGCAAAGAATGCCCTCTGGCAATAGGAGCAATAGGAGGTCACTCACACCTCAGAGTGGGCCTCAACACAGCTCCTCAAATCAGAAGAAGGAAAGGGGGGCCAGAAATGAAAACAGGTTTAAAGGGGACAGATTTAACCTGGAAAATAACTTTGCCAACATGGTAGAAACCAATTATCCCAGGCTCACCAGAAGGCAACGTGAACAGCTATGGCTATTAGACAGTGGGGCAAGCAAGCACATGGTGAAGGACAAGAGCTTGTTCACAGAGCTCCAGAAACATGATTGTTGTGTCAAGGTGGCCAATGGTATAAAAACCAAGGTTGTGGGTATAGGTAATGTGTGTATCCCCGGGCTTGGGGAGATCAGTGGTATATTATATGTTCCTGCCCTAGAACATAACCTTCTTAGTACCCTGAAACTCAGTGAGGACTCTGACATAGAGGTGTTATTTACCAAAGGAGAAGCCATAGTGACCAATAATGGTCACACAGTTGGGAAGGTATTGAAAATAAATAACCTGCCATATTATTCTCCTGTCACAAGGACTGAAGGTTCAGGGGCCAGCAACACAATTAATACAGATGACTCAGGTGATGAATCTCAACCAGAACCAGGAGTCAAGACCAGGGGTTACGGAGGAAAGAAGGGGGACAATGGCAGTTACACAGGTAACCAGGAAGGGACAAAGGGCGTCAGATTTAACCTGAAACACAGTGATGAGCAAACCAGGGACGCCAACACTGTTTCTATTGGGAATGACCATCTCATGCACCATAGGCTTGGCCACATTAGTTTCCCTATTGTGCAGAAAATGTCTGAATATTCCAGGGGTTTAAACATCAAAGACTGTAATGTTTTTATGGACTGCTCCATCTGCAGGAGCGCAAAGTCAAAGGTTAAACCAGCACCCAGAAAATCAGAGAGGCAATCTGAGTACAAATTCCAGCTGGTACATATGGACTTGGTGGGCCCTATGAAACCTTCACTTGGTAAGAACCAATATTTTCTAACCATCATTGATGATTACAGTAGATATGGTTTTGTTTATCTACTCAAAACCAAGGACCAGGCTTTTTCCAAATTTAAAGAGTTCCACAGTCTGATAGAGAATCAGCACAAGGTCAGGATACAAAGAATCTTGACTGACAGGGGAACTGAATTTAACTCTACTCAGTTCTCTAACTGGTTGAAGGAAAAGGGCATAATCCACATGAGAACAGCCCCTTTTTCCGCCTTTCAGAATGGGGTGGCAGAATGGAGGAATGGTGTATTGCAGGCCATGATGAGATGTGTCCTAGAGGATGCTAATCTCAAATTTGTTTACTGGGCAGAGGCTGTTCTCTATGCTAACTATACACTAAATAGAATATGGTCCAGCGAAGTACAGAAAACACCATATGAGATGGTGTACGGATGTAAGCCAAGTTTAAAACACCTCCACGTTTTTGGGGTGATGGCAGACGTACATGTACCTAAGGAACTCAGGAGAAAGGGGAAAAGGTGTCAGTCAGACTAAGGTTTGTTGGCTATGAACCAGGCTCTAAAGCACAGAGGTTCATTGATACTAACAACAGAGTTGTAATTTCCAGGTCAGCCGCTTTTCATGAAAGCACAAATTGGAGCAGAATTCATGCTAATGAAATTCTGACTCACACTCCTCCTCAGGATCTGGCCAGTCAAGAGATAGATGTATCAGAAAGTCCATCTAGCGATGGTGACACATCTCAGAGGACACGGGAGAGCAAATGCCCTCCAAGCCCCTAAAGGGGATCCTCAAAGAAAAGAAGGGGATACCCTGGAAGAAGGGGCACTCCAAACTTAAAAGATATGATAGTAGTGATGAGGAGGATAACACACCAGACAGTTCTGATACTCATGAGGAACCAACCAGTAGGCCAGTCAGATCCACCAGGAATACAAAACCAAAAAGGTATGTGGATTTCATTACCTATGTGAATTATTTATTTATTTATTTATTTATTTATTTATTTATTCGACTTGTATGCCGCCCTATTCCCTAAGGACTCAGGGCGGCGAACATTATCAAGTATCGGTTACACCTCAAAGGTATGAGGACATATTAGTGCTACCACAGAGGGAGCAAGACAATTGGCATAAGGCAAAGGATTCAGAAATGGATAGCCTCAGGAAGTTAGAAGTGTTTATACCCTCTAAGCTACCCAAGGACAAAAAGGTGATTGGCACAAGGTGGGTGTACAAGAAGAAACCGCTTGAGGATGGTAATTTCATATACAAGGCAAGGTTAGTTGCACAGGGATTCTCACAGCGATTCCCTGATGACTATGTTGAAACTTTTTCACCAACTGTGCGCCAGAGAGCGTTAAGCTGCGCTTACTATAGCTGCCATACATGGGGAAAGTGTACACCAATTTGACATACAGACAGCCTACCTACATGCCAAATTAGATAAGGAATTATATGTTAGAGCTCCCCAGGGATTAGACCAAAGGGAAGGTGGAATTTGGTTACTGAACAAAAGCCTATACGGTTTAAAACAATCAGGAAGGAGATGGTACGAATGTCTCACAAAATGTCTAAGACAGATAGATTTTTTGGCCTCATCAGCTGATGAGTGTGTGTTCATTAGAGAACAGAAAGGGATCAAGGAAACTGTTTTGATTTATGTAGATGACATATTGTACATCTGCAAGTCAGAGAGTAAATACAAAATCTTCTCTGAGCAATTGGGCAAGGAGTTTACACTAAAACCTTTAGGCCGAATTGATAAATTTTAGGAGTAATTCACTAAAACTGAGAAGGGTTTGCACTTTCAGCAGGATAAGATAGTCAGATCTGCTCGACAGATGTAGCACAGAGGCTAAATGTGACACCCCATGCAGACAGATTTCCTCAAGAATACCTGTATAACCAATATAATGAAAGCCAGAATTCAACAGAAGACACTTTACAAATCTGTACTAGGTTCACGGGACCAGCACCAGTACCTGTTGGGAAAAATACCCTGGTTATATAATATGTACCTGTTGTTATATTATGTATGCATATGTAAAGAATATAATGTTGTTGTGTTAGATTTTGATATGTGCCATTAGAAAGGCACAGAGAAGGGGATTGTGGAAAAGGAATTTTCCATGAGGTTGCTGTGCTCTTTCTCCTGGCCCCTCCTCAGGTAACAAAAGAACTGGATGGACCAATCACAGCACAGCTGTGATTGAGATTTTCCCGGCTTTGCCAAGCTCCACCTCACCTGACTCTGGACTACTTAAGGGCTAGCCTCGTGGCATCTAGCCAGTTCTCCATTACTGATGTTCCAGCTGCTTGGGATCATGCAGCTGGAAGGATCCTGCCTCATGCCACGAGGAGATCTGTGGGACTCCAGTCACACAGTGACTGCCACAAGGAAGAAAAGAAAGACTCTAACAAGAAACAAATGAACACTGAATACTGAAGCACCTTTTAACTTATTTTATTGTTTTTGTACTTTGTTTACAATAATAAACAACTTTGAATTGGATCCACTGGGCTCAGACTTTTTCCTGATAACTTCACAGTAGAGAAAGGTAACGAACCACCCACCTCTAACCCTAAAAATCCTTAACAAGAGAGTATAAATAATTAAGATTACCAGAAGACACAAAAAGAGAAGTAACAAATAATGGCAGTTAGCAAACACTCGTATCAGGGAAAATAACATAACTAGCTATAAAACCATGCAAAACACCCATCA
Organism: Naja naja; assembly: GCA_009733165.1. Taxonomy (NCBI): domain Eukaryota; kingdom Metazoa; phylum Chordata; class Lepidosauria; order Squamata; family Elapidae; genus Naja; species Naja naja. The sequence goes on from CM019148.1 coordinate 66,455,127, forward strand.
CAGTACAGATCATAAACCATCCTGCCCCTGCATGCCTTACTTTCCAACCTATATTTAAAAGTCAACCAGCAAACAATATCACACTCATCTTCATTTTATTTTGAATTTACAGTAACCTAGAGAGGTAATGTGAAGAAAAAAGACAATTAACTGAACGGGATTGGTTGATGTTAATTGGGAGTTGAGAAATAAATGGAGAGGTCTTTCTGTGAAATTAAAACAAATTCCACTGGTTATTTTTAAATCTGCAGAAACAGATATGAATTATCATATGTAATTTTAAAAACAGAGACAGAGCCTTAAACTTTTTAAAAACATGAAAAAAGTTGTGCAAAAAGTTACTCAAACCAATCAGAGCTCTTATCAGCGATCCTGAACTAAAGAAGTATGGACAACCAAGGACAGCAGAAAAATAAGTGTCTCGCTTCATCAGCCATTGAGGTCATTCAAATTTTTGTTATTCCAATCTGATAAGTCTAATCCATAGATACAGATCTGCTTATCCCTGCTTCAGCATCCAGGAACTTCCTAAATCACTTTAGGCTGCAGCCAAAGTTGGACTGAGTGATTCTCTTGAAAACCCCACTCTCCTGGAGGTTTTTTTTTTTTAATTTTGATGATTTATCGTATTTTTTTGGCCCATATAATATGGTCATTATTGAAAAGGCTAGGGCTCATGGTCATGAAATGAAACCACAATGCCCTTAAGCAGAACAATTAGAGGAACTTGAGGTGGGGGGAATAGGCAAATGTTGTCTTTTCCTTTTGCTTATACTTCTAAGCAAAGCATCTCAGAAGAGCATCTATACCCTACTTTTTAGCCGCCCTCCCCTTCCCCCCCTTCTTGCATCACAACATCTATTGCAGTGGGGGGGACAGAAAAAGGCTGAAGCGCCCATCTCTAGGTCTCCACTGTCCTTCCCTAAAGTAAAGGCAGGCACAGTTTTCCAAAGGGTAGAGTGACTGAACTCTCCTGTTTTATCTGTGAAGGTGCAGATCTATCTGTTCAAAGCTGCTTTCAAAGTGACTCTGATAAGAGGACTGTCTACAGTTAGGACTGTAATCATTATTCAAAGCATTAATCAGGGGGAAATTATGCCTGTTGCTGATTAGCTAATTACTGCAATCAAATATTCTCTCTGCTCTTTGGAACCTTACATCCAGTACAGGGAGAGGACTAGGGAGGGAACTGGGACTCTAAACAAGTAACAAAAATAGGAAGGATGTGTGGCTTCAATTCTCGATTCTCAGAGACCCCAAATGATCTTTGGGGGTCTAGAAAATGAGAGGGAGTGTGTTTTCTGCACAGGCTTTGTGCTCTCTCTGCTCATGTCCAGCCCTCGGGTTGTGCAACACGCACCTAATCTTTGTGCAATAGATCACAATTGTAATGCACAATGCCAGGACAGAACAAGAGAGATTCATTAGTGGGGAAGCAATACAAAATCACCCTTGCTATTAGCAACAAATTACTGATTGGGTGACATCATCTGCAACTCTTCACATCGGGGCAGTTTTGTTAGCTTTTGGCTTGTACGTTAATTTGCTAAAAATGACTTTGCTAATGAAGTGGTAGGGTGGGATGGAGAGATGAGCAGTAGCACGGCATATGGCTCATTGTTTTACGTGAACTCAGCCACTGGACCTTACTCAACAGCCAGTGGTTACAAGGACCCCATGGTTTCTATGAATTTGGGAATTGGATTACATAAATTAGCCTTTCAGTATTCATTAGGAAACAAATATGAAGGGAACATGATGAATGGACAGGAGGAGGGTAGATGTTTAGATGACAGTCAGTGCTTGGGAGTTGGGGAGAAAAAAACAGCCCTGGTCATTCCAGATTATGTTCTCCTATTTTTGCTACAGCTGCATCAGATAACCAAAGTTTATGAGGCTGAGTGTTTGCCATACTTTCTCCACATGCAGTAGCTTCAATGGCTCCAGTGCCAGTTTGTTTTGCCGTGGAGACTGGGATGGCTCCAAAATTAGACTGGGGTGGCTCCAAAAGGGCTCTGGTGTCAGCTTGTGATGCCAGTGCAGACTGAGATTATTTGTTTTAACTGAGAAAAGAGCGACTAAGGGATAGCTGGAGGGAAGTCTCCTTCTCCACTCCACCCCACTTTCAGTGCATAGAAAGTCTAGCATCATAAGTCATCCAACCTACAGAGAGTGTGGGAGGATGAATTCAGCCTTTTAGATAGATCCAGTTTCTCAATCCTGTTTATAAGCTAAAATCTACACTGTGGAAAACATTTTTTTTAAAAAAAAGCTAGAGTGGCAGCAGGACCAGTGGTGGGATTCAATTTTTTTTACTACCAATTCTGTGGGTGTGGCTTGGTGGGCGTGGCAGGGGAAGGATATTGTAAAATCTCCAGTCAGAGGTGGTATTTGCCGGTTCTCTGAACTACTCAAAATTTCCGCTACCGGTTCCCCAGAACTGGTCAGAACTTGCTGAATACCACCTCTGAGCAGGACTGATTGTTTCAGTGGATGAACTGTACTGGATGTGAGGCCTAGTTTGAGTGAAGAAACAGCTTGCTTAAGGCCACTTTTGTGTTTATGGGAGAGACATGAATCAGTCCAGGGACCTCCCAAATTGTCATTCAGGCTCTTTGCCAAGGCAGGTGGCTCCAGTTGATATGCAGAGGTTGTGCTGTCAAAAGCATGCTAAGAACAAACAGCTTGCTCCTGACCTCACAGTGAAGTCATTCAAGAGAGAACTCTCTTAACACAGAGAAGCAGCATGAATAATAGCTAATGGGGCAGGTTGCTCCCAAGTTTGCTTATAAATAATGAAGGTGGATAGAGAGATTTTATTTTTATTTTCTCCATGATTTCTAACAGATAATGGTGGAATAATTACATTTTAAATTGATGTACAATTTCCACCCAAGGTTTTTTTTTAAGAGAGAAAGAGAGTGTATGAGAGAAAGTGGGGAAAAAATGTAAATGCTAATTGCTATTTCAAATTCAGAATGCAATGTTTGGTGGGAAAGAAATTCATATTGCATTCAAGGATTTTTTTTTAAATCATTTAACATAATATTAGCTTCTTACTGACTTTATTTTAAGCTTCTAGAATTAGTTCCTTTCTTCCCCAGCTGAGTTGTTGCCACTTTTATCACTAGTGAATTTATTGGATTATTTTTCTATCTCTTGTGGCTTTCATGTGGAATTTATTCTGTGCAAAATAAAACCCCACAATAAGCAAAAAGTGTGCATTGGTATAAGGAAAGTGAGATTGTGCTTCAGAACTGAAGGTGGTTTATAACTAATATATCTGTTACTGTGACCACACATGATATTTTAACGAATGGCTGCAATTAGTAAAATAATGTTAATTGTGCAAAAATAGTGTTGCCCTGCAGTGAAACTGGGATGATCTGGTTCAGAATTTAATCCAAGAGTACATTCAGACTGTATATCCAGGCCTTGAAAAGAAGTTTAACCCCTTTCAAGATAGATTGAAATACCTATTCCACAAGTTTTTCCAAATGAACAGGAGAACTTTTATTTTATCCAAGTTAAGCTTCAGTTTGCTTCTCCTCATCTAGTCCACTGCTGTCATCAGACATAGATTTAGAACTTGAAAACCTCTTTATTTTCAGGTGGAAAGGAATGAAAGTTGAGTGACACCAGCATACTGTGATTGTGAACTTCAAAGGTCTGGGCTACTCTTCAGATATTTCACAATTATGAATAGTATAAATGATTTGACAAAATACTATGGGGCATCATAAACTAATTGCATCTTCATTACCTCCCACTTAAAGCTCTTGTCCATCAGGAATACCAGAATTAAATACAATTGTCTCTAACCCCTGCCCCCCAGCCAAGCATTTTACAAGGATCAATAGCTCCTGAAAAGTCCACTACAACCATCAAAGACAAAGTGTCTGTGCCTCATTTTTCACATTAATCATTCACCAAGACCTGAAGCCAAATGGAAATGTGCCTAGAAACATCAGGAACTGAAATGATATCATATATTGTAATACTTGCTCAAGAATATAATATATATGGAGACTCTTCTTCCCCACTTAGATGGTCTTGGTAAATATCTGAGACCAGTCTTCTGATTGCTCTTCATCTGCTCAGGGACTTTAACCAATATATTGGGATAAATAATAATGTAAAAATGAGAATGTTTTATTTTTTTCCAATGTGCTGAAATTTTAGTTTAATAATTATGCTTGCCCACATGAATGTACAAAAACTAAAAATGAAAGGGTAATTACAGTATGTAAGGTTTTGTGAGAGTCAGTTACTGGACAACTGAATTCAAGTTATTCATGTGACAGGATCAGGATAATGGTTGAAAGAAAATAAATTAAGCTGATGTTCTAAAGAAACCAGAGAAGATCACTTAATTGAGTCCATCCAACACAAAACTTGTCTTTTTGAAAAGAATCCTCTTTTAAAAAATAAGAAATTGTCATTTGAGGTACACAGTCTTTTCAGTAAGAGAAAACTTCCATAGCTGGTATGGTCAATCTTGCTGCATTTTTTTCTTTTTTTTAACTTAAAACAGATGGTAGCACATAGGTAACATCTCTACCTGCCAACCCTAAAGTCAATAGTAGACCAAATCTTGTAGATTTGATTCCGCAAATACATGAATTCATTCTCAGTTACTTCCCAAATCAAGTACTGATAATGAAAATAAGATTAGAGTAAAAAATTAAATTGTAATATAAAGTGGAGTATGAAAATCTAAAAGAAATAAATAGATCAGTCAAGTCTTCATGCCAGAAAACTAGATATACGGTAATAACTGATCTGAATTAATCTTTCATGGTGTACTTTCTGTCTGCTTTGTATGTGTTCCTGTTTAGCCTAATATTGCTGCATATTTAATCCAGAAAGGGAAAGCCTAACACAACATGCAATGTCCTCTGAAAAATTCAATATCAGGAGATAGTGCAGAACTGGGAACATCCCAGGTTAAAAAAAAAGGTAAAGCATTTTTACATGTAAATTCTTTGACATAATTCTTAGTTCTCAAGAAACTGAACAAAGGAAATGAAATAATTATCTACCTAGATCTGTACCAATCGGGCTTCCGGCCTGGTTTCAGCACGGGGACGGCATTGGTCGCACTGATGGATGATCTCTGGAGGGCCCAGGACAGGGGTTTTTCTTCTGTCCTGGTCCTATTAGACCTCTTAGCGGCTTTCGATACCATCGACCATGGTATCCTTTTGCGATGCCTCGGAGGGTTGGGAGTGGGGGGCACTGTTCTTCGGTGGCTCTCCTCCTACCTCTCGGGGCGGTCGCAATCGGTGTTGACAGGGGGACAGAGGTTGGCCCTGAGGGCGCTCACTTGTGGGGTCCCTCAGGGGTCGGTCCTGATGATACCCAGTTATACATCTCCACCCCAAACCAGATCAGTGATGCCCTCTCCGTGATGACTCGCTGTCTGGATGAGGTACGGACCTGGATGGACGGAAACATGCTTCAGCTCAACCCGGCCAAGACTGAGTGGCTGTACATACTGGCATCTCGGTCCAGTCAAGATTGTCCATCGTTGACCATAGGGGGAGTGGTGTTGCCCCCTGTGGATAGGGCAAGGAACCTGGGGGTCCTCCTGGATGCACGGCTCCAGTTGGAGGAGCAGGTGGGGGCCGTCGCCAGGGGGCCTTTGCCCAGGTCCGGCTGGTTTGCCAGCTTCGCCTGTTTCTGGACCGAGATGCCCTGCGTACAGTCACTCATGCCCTTGTTACCTCGCGACTCGACTACTGCAATGCTCTCTATTTAGGACTGCCCTTGCACACCATCCGGAGGTTGCAGCTGGTGCAGAATGCGGCCGCGCGGGTTGTGATGGGAGTTACCCGATTCTCCCATGTTACCCCCCTCCTGCATGGCCTGCATTGGCTGCCAGTTGTGCTCTGGGTGAGGTTCAAGGTTTTGGCTTTAACATTCAAAGTCCTCCATGACATGGGTCCACAATATTTAAGGGAGTGCCTCCTGCCGATATCGAGGACCAACCGCCCTGTATGAACACACAGGCAGGGGTTCCTCGGGGTCCCGTCGGCAAGTCAATGTCGGCTGGCGGTCCCCCGGCAGCGAGCCTATTCTGTGGCGGCCCCAGACTTATGGAACCAACTGCCTCTGGACCTCCGTCTGGCCCCTGACCTCCGCACCTTCCGCCGCGATTTGAAGACCTGGCTATTTGACCAAGTCGGGCTGTGATTACCTCATGGGGGGTATGGGATAGTTTTAACTTTAATTCGGCTTTATTGGACTTCACAATGGTTTAATTCTTTTTTTAATCTATTTATTGTATTTGTATGTTTTAATTGTGAGCCGCCCTGAGTCTTCGGAGATGGGGCGGCATATAAGTCCAATAAAATAAATAAAAAATAAAATCTATAAAATTATCTATACATTCTGCTGCATAGTGCTTCTTTTGTTATCTAACATAGAAGAAAAATTAAAAATGAGTGGGGCTATGCAAAGATTTGATTCAGAGATGTTTTAAAGGAATGCCTAAATCAACTTTGTGAGTTGAATTTTCAATTCAAACTAGCAGAATAAATCAGTGATATCCAAATTGATGCAGTGATTTGATAGCCTTTTGTACATGTACAGAAAGACTTTTTCTAAACTTAATCAGCTTTCCAAATTGGATTTGCTTGATTTAATAATTCAGTTTTGAAAGTTGAATCAAAGTGATTCAAAGCCTAATTAAATCTATAAATCCAAATGAGTTAGGTTAATGATCGGATTGAACTGATGATCTAAGTGGAATTCACCTGATCCATAAACTCTAATAAAGCTTTGTAAGAGAACTGGAGTAAAAGGTGTGCCAGATTTTTGTAATATTGATTACAATGGTTTATTTATTACTATATTTGTATACTGCCTCAGTAGAAAGGCTTCAATCCCAATTAATTCTTTGATAAGTTGCTATTATTAAAATTTTGGTTTTTTTGTAATTAAAGCTGGGAATCCTTTCAAGAAGCTTGAACTTAAAATGAAAAGAAATCAAAACAAACCTCTCACCTCCACATATAGTGTACCACTTACTTTATAGTGTGAGAGGTTAATCAAATACTAAGTGGATTGTGATTGTTAAAGAGGTTGTAAAATTAGACGTTGTTTATGAAGACAAGAACATTCTTTGTCAAAGAATGCATGAGTAAATTTAGAGACAAGGAGGCATTCATGTCTCAAATAAAAATGCTAGATAGAATTGTTTCAAGGGTCCTTTCCATCTATTTACAAGAAACTGCCAATAGATGTAAATCTGTTAATTGAAAAATTAGATTTAAATTTATCTGTATATTGACAAAATTTTTATTTAGAACATAAAAGGAATATGCCGACTACTAATACTTGACAGATGGAATTGCCATGTTTACTATTTGCTATTTCTGATTACTATTGTTTACCATTACAATTGTTAACACAGCAAAACTAAATTATCTTCAAAACAATAACGTTCTGTAGTTTCAGAACAATCTTATATGTGAAATAGGTCTTGCATTATGGAAGTGAGTTTCTACTGAGGCAACTAACCTTTTCTTGCTTGCTTCCATTTTTGGGCCACCAAATCTGGTGGGGACTGCAAGAGAAGGAAATCTCACCTTTTTTTGCCCCTGTGAAAAAAATATGAACTTACACAATTCATACAGATGTGCCATTGATTCATCTAACTTGCTGCTCCCTACTTTAACTTGCAGTATATCTTCATTTTCTTTTTGTTGAACTAAGGATGCAAATTCAATATAGGTATTTCTGGGAGCAGATTTTTGTCCCTATAGATCCAAAACCAATGGTAGTAGAAGTGAAGTTTGGCAAACATTAGCTGTTCCCCAGAAAAATATCCAACAAGTTTTTGAAAATGCAGAAAGTAAATATAAAAGGTAAAGGTAAAAGTTCCCCTCGCACATACGTGCTAGTCATTTCTGGATCTAGGGGGCAGTGTTACAAAGCCGAAGAGCCAGTGCTGTCCGAAGACGTCTCCATGGCTGGCATGACTAAATGCTGAAGGCACATGGAACGCTGTTACCTTCCCACCAACGTGGTCCCTATTTTTCTACTTGCATTTTTACATGCTTTCAAACTGCTAGGTTGGCAGAAGCTGGGACAAGTAATGGGACCTCATTATGTTTCTTGGTGCTAGGGATTCAAACTGCTGAACTGCCAACCTTTCTGATCAACAAGCTAAGCACCTTAGCCACTGAGCCACCGTGTCCCTGTAAAAAGTAAATATACCTGTTAGCTTTTCCTTCTTTTTCTTTCACAACAAAATGCCTTAATCATAGGCTGATTCTCCTTTGCAGAATTTTCTGGAACAATCCTGCACCTGTCTGATATTAATTGATCTCATTGTCATTCCAAGAAACAGTGGGAGGCAGCCTGCTCTTGGAAGGGTGGAGGTTCAAACAAAAGAGCTTTAGTCTAGTAGGACAAGGTCAGGAGAGTATGAAATACTTATATCAGAGGAAAGACAAAAGCTGTAATCAAAATCCAGACGTCAAAAATAACAGAAACTGTGTTTGAAGTTCACCAGCTAAGGCATAGACTGTAGCCAAGGAAGAGGTCAAATTTTAGAATACAAATAAAACAGAATCAAAGTCCTGCGCAAACTGCGGAAAACTGTAACAGACATTAATTCCAGCACTGGAAGAGATGTCATGTTAAAGCTACCATTTTAATTCTATTTTCATAAACTGCCTTTAATTAAGGGTGAACAGCAATCTGACAAATGAATACATAAAGCAAAAGACTTGCAACCGGGGCACTGCCATTCCTATGGGCTACAAATTTGAACCAGAGACTCTTTACTGGCATCTGAAGTTCCAAGCAACGGGCTTATGAGTGTTAATTCTTCCCCTGTCTCTAAGCTGGGAAAGTGACTGAACTTGCAAATGCAATAATTTCGAAAGCCATGCTTGGCTCACCTACTTCCTTCAAGGACAACTCATCTGTGAAACTTTGGTGTGAAAACAATCAACATCCTGGCCAATGCACATATGTTCAACAGTAAAAAAAATTCTAGTTCAATGTTTCTCAATCTCAGCAACTTTGAGATGTATGAATTTTAGCTCCCAGACTTCTCCAGTAAGCAGGGAGATTTAATTAAAAAATCAACCGTAGTCTGTTAGGTATTAATTTTTCCTACAAAATAAAAAGCAAAATAGTTCAGATTTGGGCTCATTCACACATCTCTCGTCTGTGCCTGAGATTCCAGTCTTTCACCTGCAAGTATGTAATATCTATAAGTGAGATATTGTCCCCATCACACAAAGGGAGTTAGTTCTGCTTATTAATACCAAGGAGTTAACTATTAGATTGAATATGAACATTATTTGCTTATGAATGAAAAGCTCTACTGATCCACATACTGGAAAGATTCTTTCATTACTAATGCTCTCACATTTGGACCTTTCACTATAATTAGTAAAAGAAAGGAAGATATTCCCATTTACTTTTTATCCAGCCCAAGCTAATTCAATATGCATCCCATCGGAGTCTGAGCAAGCCTGTAAAATCAACCAAGAGGCAGGCAGTCATGTTTTCATTCAGCTTCCTTTTTATCTGTAGTTTGTAATACTTATTTCTTATTCTCAGATGCTTTTTCTCCTTGCTACGTCCTTGCTGCTGACAGCATCTCATACACACTAGCCCCACACAGTATTAGGAATTCATAATCACCTAACCTTCTAAATCAATAAGCATGTAAAATATTTACAAACAGATTGTTATTATAATGAAACTCTTTTGCCCTTCACTCAGGGAGGGACTTGGGAATGATTTCTGCAGGGCCTAAAGTGGAAAGGAGCATTTCCCAAGTCTCATACTAAACCTCCTGTTTAATTCCCTTTCTATCCAGATAGAAAGAGAAACCAGGTATTCATTTCTTCAATGAAATCCACAAGATTTATTGGTTCTTTCTAATGTCACCCAGCCACACATGTGCAGTGAAACCTTTGTAACATTTTGAATAAAAGAAAGACATTTAGCAGATATTGTCTATTCTTAGATGTTCAATACTCTTATGCCACTATCCAATCTCCACCCCACCCCCAAACTACAGCTTCTCTACTTTACCCTGAACAAGAATCTTTTGTCCCCTATTGTCAAGAAGCTTGTCTGATTATAACTAACAAGTATTGTACAACTGGCATATATATGTGGAGGGGGGGAATCCACATATTGAGAAAGAAATATACATACTATATCTTTGCATGCTATTTTAGACCAAGATTCTCAATCACTTATGTGACTTATGAGCATTTTAAAAACCAAATGTAGTCACAAATCAGGATCTAGGTATTGTTTATTGGTTTATCAGAAACAGTTTAAAAAGGGGGATTTGATAATCTGATAATTTAATACCTTCCTGATGTTTTTGAAGACTAGAGGGAAAAATATTGGGAAAATTGATCCTTTTTAGAGTCTGGGTGAGCCTGATATATAAAAAGGTGCTGGGCTGGGGATGTCAGAAAGATCCTTCTCAATTTTAAATTGCACAGAAATCAATTTGATAGAGAAAGGGAAGCATGGGAGGGAAGAAATTGTATTACATTATATTAATTTATTAAAAGGCATCTAGTTTTCTATATGAGGCAAAAATATCTGAATGACTGTTGCACAAAGGATCTAAAAAGAAGATATAAGGGAGGAAAAATGATGTGTAGATATACTTATTCTGTACCTTTTTGTTTTCCTGCTTGACTTGAATGCCATATGAACTCTGCTATAAACATTAGTATAAATAGTCATGATTATGTACCATCATTTATATACTTTATAGAAACATTATAAGGCAGTCTACATGTTGATAGTGCTACATAAATACTAAAACAGATGCTATTAATAATATACTATAGATATTACTTTGTTTGGTGAAGGATGCAATTTCATCCAGGACTAAAGGTGGAAAATCCTCAGAACTATAAACCTAGAATCAGTTAAACTTGTTAGAGCTGAGCTTGACCCTGTTTTTCCATGTTCAGACCCCAACAGCTTCCTTATTTACACTCCAACAGACACTAGAACAAGGCTTTGATCACTTGGTTGAATACAACTGAGTACCATCCAGACTTTATGTTGACAGATGACCTCACATCTCTGTCAAGTTTGATACTATCTTTTGAAGCACTGTCTGAGTAACAGACCAGAGGTGGTATTCAGCAGGTTCTGGCCAATTCTGGAGAACCGGTAGCGGAAATTTTGAGTAGTTCGGAGAACTGGCAAATACCACCTCTGACTGGAGATTTTACAGGATCCTTCCCTGCCATGCTCACCAAGCCACACCCACAGAACCGGTAGTAAAAAAATTGAATTCCACCACTGTAACAGACCCATAATTTGGGGATCCACCTGGATTATGGCTACTTTTGGATGAATATGAGGAAGCCGTGATCATGAGGCCTTTTCCCAGTTCAGATTGGTGCACAGCTCCCAATAATTTTTGCAATGAATACAGTGACTCATGTCCTTATCATCACACATTTAGACCACTGTAATATGTGCTGTTAGATTTGCATGAAGAGTCAGACGCGGAGTGCTTCAGTGAAGAGTTTATTAGTGACTACAGCTCATAACAGACCCGATTTGGCTGGGCTGCAGCTGCTACTTATAGCCAGCAGCCGCAGTTGCCAGCCAATCAGAGTGCAGGGTTTTTCCCGCACTTTTTAAACCAATCATATTTGACATTTTACAAGAACAGTTCAAACTAAACCAATGCCATTCAAACCTGCATACATAACATGTTCCATGGGGAATATCTATAACTCAGGTAGTACAATTAGTTCAGAATACAATGGTTTGCTTGCTGATGGATGCTTATTGCCAGACCATTTTATACCTATAATACAGGCTCTGCACTATCAGTAACTCTCTGAGAAAAATTCAAAGAACTGGTTTTATCTATAATTTTTTTTATGACTTGGTGCCTAGGTCCCTGCAGTTTACCATCTCCAACAAGAGTTAATTTTTTCAATATAATATGCCTGGGAAACCCCACTGTTTGTCCCCCATTTTTGTAAGATGAGGAAGAATAAGGCCAGGAGACAATATTGCTCAGGAATCTCTTTAGAAGCTGGTTAGTAGCCTTCCAAAATCTAGTCAAAATGAAGTTGTTCCGAAAGGCATGGGAGAATTATTGGGATTGGGATTTTTTTAAAATTTATTTTATTTGTCAATTGCTTACAAGATAATAGGTATAAGTATAAACATGAATAAAAATACAGGAAATAGGTACAAATAAATGGGGACAATAGGACAGGGACAGGAGGCACCTCTTAGGAATGGGGTAAGGTCAATAGGGGATAGTTTGAGGTTAAAGGAGTGGGGGTTTGAGGATGTAACAACAGAGTCATTTATTTATTTATTTATTTATTTATTTATTTATTTATTTATTTATTTATTCGACTTATATGCCGCCCCCTCTCCCAAAGGACTCGGGGCGGATCACAGATTAAAAGGAAATACAACAATAAATTACCTAAAAACCATATTAAACAAACTAAGCCGAATTAACATTAAAACCCCCAAAATTAAAATCAAGAAAACCCAAGGAGTCAGCATAGCCCAGATTGTAAAAACAGCCAGGTTTTTAACTCGTGGCGGAAGGTACGGAGATCAGGAGCAAGCCGGAGCTCCAGTGGAAGGAGATTCCATAAAGTGGGGCCGCCACAGAATAGGCTCTCCCCCGAGTCCCCGCCAAGCGACATTGAGTCGCGGACGGCACCCTGAGGAGGCCCTGTCTATGCGCCCGTACCGGGCGGTTGGTACTTGAAACTGGGAGGAGTTGTTCTCATAAATATCCTGGACCCATGCCATGTAGGACTTTGAATGTTAACACTAAAACCTTGAATCTCACCCGGAGGGCAACCGGAAGCCAATGCAAGTCGCGCAGGAGGGGTGTAACATGGGAGTATCGGGGGGCTCCCAACACTACCCACGTGGCCACATTCTGCACCAGCTGAAGCCTCCGAGTGGTATGCAAGGGCAGTCCTAAGTAGAGAGCGTTACAGTAGTCCAGTCGGGAGACAACGAGGGCCTGAGTAATCATGCGCAGGGCATCCCGGTCCAGATATGGGCACAGCTGGCGAACCAGCTGGACCTGGGCAAAGGCCCCCCTGGCCACGGCTCCAACCTGCTCCTCCAACCTGAGCCGTGAGTCCAGGAGGACCCCCAGGTTCTGTGCCCTGTCCACGGGGGGTATCACCTCCCCCCCATGACCAAAGATGGAATATCGAAGCTGGACCGAGATGTCGGTATGCACAACCACTCTGTCTTGGCTGGATTGAGTTGGAGCATGTTCCTGTCCATCCAGATCCGCACCGCTTCCAAACAACAGGACATCACGGAGAGAGCATCACTGATGTGGTCCGGGGTGGAGATATATAACTGCGTATCATCAGCATACTGATGATAACTCACCCTGAAAGCATGGATGATCTCCCCCAGTGGCTTCATATAAATGTTGAACAAGAGAGGCGAGAGAACCGACCCCTGAGGTACCCCACAAGTGAGAGACCTCGGAGTCGATCTCTGCCCCCTGCCAACACTGTTTGCGAGCGTCCCAAGAGGTAGGAGGAGAACCACTGTAAAACAGTGCCGCCCACTCCCAACTTCCCGAGACGCCACAACAAGATACCATGGTCGATGGTATCGAAAGCCGCTGAGAGATCTAACAGAACCAGGACAGAGGAAAATCCCCTGTCCCGAGCCCTAGAGAGAGTCAGGTAGTGCATTGCAGGCATTGTCCACTCTATAGCTGAAGTCGTACTTTCTGCAATCAAGTCTGGAGCAGTTAACACTGAGTTTGTATCTGTTGTCTGTTCTTGTATTGTTGCAGTTGAAACTGATTGGGTAGGCTTGGATAATTGTATAACCAACTTTTTATTTCTCTTTTAACTATATGTTTTATTTCTGTATTTGTTTCATTTGCAAAGATTACTTTAACTGATATTGTGCTATATGGATTTTTATTATTAACTACTAGACTGCCTTTGTGAGAGGAGATCTATAAATCCAATAAACAACAGCTTCAATTAGAAGGTTTTTGGGTTGTTTTTTTTTTAAGAAAAATTAAGAAAGTGTCCTAAGTGCCACAAGGTGCCTCCTTAGCATTTTTTAATAATGACTTTCTGGGCAGATATAAAGAAGCAAAAGGGAGCTAGTCAGATCAACTTAATAATGCACCCAGATTGACTTCAAGCATCACTTTTCCCAATATCAAAGCTGCTTCTACAAGTAGTTTTGACATAAAAGCTGAAGGCGGCTGGACTGATTCATTAGACTGTAAACTGCTTAGATTATTATTATTATTTATTCAACTTGTATGATTGACAGACAATGTTTTAAATCTGGCTAAGTAGTAGTTGAAGCCTGTTGATAGTCCTGGTAAGAGGAAACATAATTGTTTCTTTCAAAGTGTGATTCTAAATTTGTCTAATTTGAGCTCACTATGTATTTCTTCAATAACATGTTATTATTTTGTGTTCTTTTGCATATGTGCTTTTACCTACAGTATGTGTGCACATACTTGGACATACAGGTATATAAGATACTGAAATGCATTTATTTTGTTTTGCGCTTAAAAAGAATGAACTTGAACATCTTAAATTTTCTTTATGTGTACAATCATATGCCTTAACACTACTTATCTTGATCTATAGCCAACCATTTCCATGAAAAGGAACTGAAGCATTCCACACTATTTAGATTCCCAAGGCTTCAAAGGAAAATCCTTTGTAATATTCAAATGGCCATTTAATTTGCACAAAGTATCCCCAATTTGAAATTTATCTTCAATCTCTACTTGCTCCAGCTCAATGAGTTTTCAGAATAGGTGACATTATAAGACAGTGTGAGCTATAAAAAGTAAAGGTAAAGGTTCCCCTCACACATTCGTGCTGGTCGTTTCCAGCTCTAGGGGTCAGTGCTCATCTCCGTTACAAAGCCAAAGAGCCAGTGCTGTCCGAAGACGTCTCCATGGTCATGTGGCCAGCATGACTAAATGCCAAAGGCGTACGGAATGCTGTTACCTTTCCACCAAAGTGATCCCTATTTTTCTACTTGCATTTTTACAAGTTTTTGAACTGCTAGATTGGCAGAAGCTGGGAAAAGTAACAGGAGCTCACTCAGTTACGTGGCGCTGAGGATTCAAACTGCCGAACTGCCGACCTTTCAATAGCTATAGATAGAGGCAAACGTGGAGACATTCTTCCCAAATTCCAAACTTACTTTTTCCTGTTCATGATGAGAAGCCATAATACTATAGTTCTATAACAAATAAGATTATATGTAAGAATCAGCAGTTAAACATTTGAGAAAATTTGCTCAAGCATAGAAAATCCTGCACTGTCAATGCCATGAACTTTGCAAACCAATAAAAACTCTTTAAAAATATTTCTCACATCTAGAGACTGAAGCCTTCCATTTTGTGACAGCGCTGTCAGTCCAACACCTTTCTCCAGCAAAAATCTGTCTCAACTATAATGTTCATGAAAGTAGAAAACTTGAGTTAAGTGTTTGCCTAGGGCAAATAAAATGAAGCCAAGAGGCAGATTGGCAAAGAATTAAGTATGCTCTTTTAACTCGTCAGATGAAAGATGCATTGCTTTTACTTTTTGTCATTGGCATCATTAAAACTTCCATTAGAGCTGCAGCTTTGGCACCCTTAAAACCATAACATGGGCAAGTCATACTTGGCAGCATAGTCCCTGCTGGGCAACTCAAAAGTAGAGATTTGACAAGTTCTAACTACTGAGGACAAAAATGCATCATTATTTGTCAAGGATACTTTTTGAATAAAAAGGTAGAAAAGAATAGCCAATAAAATTAGCAAGATAATTGCCACTCACAATTTCAGCCACATATCATATTCTGCAACTCATAACAGCATTCCCCTCACCTCTTCTCCATAAGTGCAACTACCCATCAAGAAATACTTTAAAGTATTTACAGTTGTCCAAGGGCATCTCTTTTAATGATGGTTAGATAATAGCAAGTACAATCAGGTTCAAACTGCCTAACTTTGGATACCTCTAAAGCAGGGGTCGCCAACCTTTTGAACCTCAGGGACCACCAAACTCATAATTTTAAATCCCGTGGACCACTATAATGAATTTTGACTGACGGTGGCTTCCTGACATTGGTGAGAAAGTTGCTCCCATATTCCACAACTGCAGTAGTTACAGGACTGGCCCTTTGGTCATCCTGGAGCAGCTCCTCCAGTCGATGGCAGGCCGGTGCATCCGGGTGGAGGAGCAGCTGCTCTGGGATGACCAAAGGGCCAGTCCTGTGACTACTGCAGCTCTGGAATATGGGACTGACTTTCCCACCAACGTCAGCAAGACACCCCAGGGTGGATTGCACTCCCCCACCATTGGTCTTACCTTCCAGTTCCACTTCATGTGGCTCTACCCAAAGTAAGGTTTGCGCTCTGCCGAAGGTTGGGGGCCAGTGGGTGGGTGGGCCATGTGGGTGGCATAGCCTTGTGTTCCTGCGCAGCCTGGATTAATTGCTTTGAGGGGGTGCTTTGGGGGGACATTTCTCTGCAGACCACCAAAATTTTCTCACAGACCACCAGTGGTCCCTGGCCCACTGGTTGGCAACCACTGCTCTAAAATAATCTTTCTTAACCTGATGTCATCCAATGTGTTGGGACTACAATTTTCAGTGTTTCCTAAGTTAGGAAACTTTGTTCTAGGATTGCAGAATGCTCCAAAAAGATCCAAAGGCCTCCTATGATCTCTCTTGGATCACCTAGGAGTCCACCCATTGTTTGCATGGTGTCGGTGAGTAGACATTTCCATTGGTCCATCAGGCTTCCTGTCTATCTTCTCTGATCTTCTCTATTTTAAAAAAGTAAGAGTGATGAATCTATCTTGTTATGAAGCAAAGCCCATATTCCAGCATCATCTTGATTTCTAAGAATTTTTCTGAGCCTTAAATGAGCCTCGTAAGTGTGTTAAAAAATAAAATGATGAGAGAGTGCTTGCTTATTTGCTCAGAAAGGGAAAAATGTGAGAAGGGGTACTAGAAAGTGTTCTTAGAAAGGATGACATAATAAGGGGAACATTTTGATCAGGATCATATGGCAGTTTAGTCTGAAGCTCCTTTCACACTCTAGTTCAGGGGTCCCCAAACTATGCTGGCTGGAGAATTCTGGGAGTTGGAGTCCACAAATCTTAAAGTTTCTAAGTTTGGAGACCTCTGCTCTAGTTTGTCTATCTGGAAAGTTCATAATCCATCTCTCTCTTCATCCCATTCAGAAAGGAAGGCATTTTGAATCTTTCCCAGAAATATAAATTGTATCAAAACCATCTCAGCATCCTGAATATTTAAGTAGTAACTCTGCAACCATGGGAAGGTTTGAATAAGAAATTCCATGTTTAGATTAATGAAACCACACCTCTAATTATAACAAGAAGTTTATTAGTAAAGAGAGAGTGCATTAAAAGTAAGAAAAAAAGCTACAATTAGTCACAGACAGCATTCCAAGTATAACGGATAAATTCTGTGTAAATAGTAACTTGCTTCAAAGAAATCTTATCTCCATATATATTTATTGCAGAGATAGGGTCAGGAGAAGGATTCTCTGGGCCACCTGTCTAAGTGTTCCTGCTTTGCTTTGCATTTTTGAGTACTAGCGGTCCAGATTTATAGGATGCAATAGAAATGTGAAAGCCAACAACTGGGTTTTAGTACATGTAGCATATTGATTTTGCTTTGCCCAGTTAAGCAAAACAGTTCATCTCTTCTATCATTACCAGTTCACTGCTCCACTCAACCTCTTTATGAATGATAAAGACACTGAATAGACCATGGAGGTCCAACATTTTGGCTTGCCTGGTTCCCATTGAGTGAAGAGGAATTGTCTTGGGCTACATATAAAATATATAATATAATATCACACAATACTGTTAAAAGTTTACAATCTTGTGGAGCTACCCAAAGATGTTTTTTCAAAAGAATATCCCTAGACTCTTGTGGAGCTACATTACTAGCTGTGCAGGGCCATATGTGACTCATGAGCTGAGAGTGGACATGTCTGGATTAGACTATGCAAGTTGTGCATTTTTAAAGAACTACTACGTATATGATAAAAAAATAATTCAAGTTATGTTTAAATTTATAAATAAGATGAATTTATTTTAAGATGAATTCAGTCTACAGGCCTCTCAGCACTGAATTAATGTATCTTACACTTTAGGGGGACATTCATTGTGCAAAGCCCAAAAGTAAGGGTGATATATTGTTGTGCCATGGTTAAGAATTTAAATCTAGCTGAGCAAGTTAACTTCCAGCTAGCAATTAGACAGGTGCTGGACAGCTGATGATTAAGCTGATGATTTTTTTTATCTGGGTGAGATTCTGACCAGTGGATATTTTATCATTTTCTTTCCAACATTGAAGGTCAGAAGGAGTCAAACATGTTTTCCCCTCAAGACTTTTGGAAGATCTGAAAGCAAACTTTCCTCCTTTAAAGAGAACAGGGGTGGTTTTTTCCCTGTACAAAAGTGAGGTGAAATGAAGAGGATTTTGAAGATTTTCCTTTGTCAACTGGATGCCTCATATCGATCTTCCTATATTTTGTCTGGCCAGGATGATGAGTATGTGTCTATATACTTGAAAGTGTGATGATCAAAATCAATTGCTTTTTACTAAAAAAAACAACACTTTGCTTAGACTAAAATTCCTGTTTGAAGTTCCTAATTCTGCAATAGATGATTTCAGTCTTGGCAGATGCATAAGATGCATCGTTGGCAAATTGGTATTATGTAACTCTTTACAGCAGTCATTCTGCAAGCTTGTTGGATTTTCCCATCAGCCCTGCAGATCGGGATCTACCTATCCTAGTTCTGCCTCATTTCCAGAATACTAGAGGATCTTGAGAGATCATTTTCTAACCCACTTTTTTTCCATATACTCAGATTCTAGATTTTTTATGATGACACGAGTACATTTTAGTTGAGGGTTGATATGTAATTTGTTATACATCAGCTCCAATCCTAGTTCACAATGAAACTCAGGTTCAAATGAATTGCGAAAATAAAATAAAATGAGATCAAAGAGAAAATAGGGAAAAGCTTTCTGATCCATTAATAGGAGGAAGAGAAGACCGTGACTATTTTTTTAAAACAAAAATAAATATATGCAAATATTACCATGCAAGTTTTTAAAGAAATTAAACAGCTCACTTCTGGCCTCATCACTAGGCCTGATGAGCTGATCTGACTATTGTCAGGGTTGGCATGAGGAGATTTTGAATCAGCAGTCATATTGATGCAGTGAATAATACAGGTATTGGGGATTAAAGTTCAACTCTAATCAGGATCCAACTTTAAAGGGGGCGGTGGGGAGACAACTATTTCCTCAGTTGCTGGAGGGCATGTTGCTGGTCTAACCAAAAACTGGAAAGAGAACGAGAGGGAGAAAGAAAGATTTTAGTTGGAGTGAACAGAGTAGTTGGAGAGAAATATTGGAGAGAAATCCTGGAGAAAGAAGAGAGGAAAAAGGATCAGGTTCGACGGCTTACCTAGAAGAAAGAAAGTGAAGACTTGAGGGACAAGAGTTCCACCCAAGACCTGGAAAGCATGGAAGGAATTAACTTTTGGTAGAGAAGCCCTCGTTTAGGGGTGGTGGGGAGGAGGTGGGTAAATGTCCCAGAGAAAGTTCTTTCCCCAATGCTGAAGCAGATGTCCAGTTGAGTTGGAAAAAGATCAAGTCATGCCAAGCATCTCACAAGGATCCCAGCATTTTCCTTTCTTTTCCCATCATCACCATCATCATTGCTGGAAGGAACCTTGGAGGTCTTCTAGTCCAACCCCCTGCTCAAGCAGGAGACTCTATACCATTTCAGACAAATGGATGTCCAGGCTTTCCTTAAAAGCCTCCAATATGGAGCAGCCACAACCGCTGAAGGCAAGCCATTCAACTGACAAGAGAACTGGGTGCCCAGACAAGCCCAGAAACAAATTAAGAGAAAAGGGAAAGGAGCAGGAGATATTAGAAGACTGCTATCGTGTCTCCCCTGGTCCTTCTCTTCACTAGACTAGTCAAGCCCAGTTCCTGTAACTGTTCTTCATATGTTTTAGTTTCCAGTCCCCTAATCATCCTGATTGCTCTTCTCTATACTTTTTCTAGAGTTTCAACATCTTTTTTATAATGTGGTGACCAAAACTGGATGAAGCACGCTAGGTGTGGTCTTACTAAGGCTTTATAGAGTGGTATTAGTACCTCACTTGATCTCGATTGTAAACCTCTGTTAATGCAATTTAGGATTGCATTAGCTTTTTTGTCTGCTGGTGCACTCTGCTGGCTCATATTTAGCAGGTTGTCCACTAAGACTCCAAGATTCCTCTCACAGTCATCGCTATCAAGCCTGGCTTCACCTAGTCTATATGTGTAGTTTTGGTTTTTCTTGCCTAAGTATAGGACTTTACTTTTCTCTACATTGAATTTCATTTTGTTAAATATGGCCCAGTGTTCTAGTCTGTCAAGATCCATCTGGATCTTGAGCCTATCTTCTTCGGTGTTAGCTATTTCTGCCAGCTTAGTATCATCTGCAAATTTGGTAAGTTCCCCTTTAATTCCCTCATCTATGTTGTTAATGAAGATATTGAAGAGCACTGGGCCTAAGATGGAACCTTGTGGCACCCCACTGCTTACTTCCCTCCATGTAGACTTAGACCCATTAAGGACTACTCGTTGAGTATGCTTTGTCAGCCAGTTGCGAATCCATCTGGTGGTGGTGCTATCTATCCCACTTTTTCTAGCTTACCAAAAAGTAGGATTTCATAATAACTTTTTCATGTCTTTAATAAACTTCATCAACTACCTCTAGAGTCTCCATAGTTCCAGTATATGTTGTTTGGAGGACAGAAAGCTGGAGCTTTTGTGCTGATGAGAAGTATAACATTGATTCAACCAATACTATAATATTATAATGTTATTTTCTATCTCTTTGAAATTTTTGGTTCACTCTTCTTTTTGTATCTATATGCCCATTGCCCATCACCTTCATGTAATAATTTTAATCACCTCTTATTTTTCCATACACTTTTGATATTTATTTATATTATTAAATGTACACCCTGTCTTTCTCATTATATACATACAGACAGGAGGTTGTACAATTTGCCTCATGGTGTAACCGGAACAATCTGGAACTGAACACACTCAAAACCATAGAAATGGTGGTAGACTTTAGAAGAAACCCTCCCACACTACCACCTCTTACAATACTAGACAACACAGTATCAACAGTAGAGACCTTCAAATTTCTAGGTTCTATTATATCACTTGATCTGAAATGGATACCTAACATCAAAAAGTCATCAAAAAAGCACAACAAAGAATGTTCTTTCTGCACCAACTCAGAAAGCTCAAACTGCCCAAGGAGCTGCTGATACAGTTCTACAGAGGATTTATTGAGTCTCTCATCTGCACCTCTATAACTGTCTGGTTTGGTTCTGCAACCCAACAGACAAAGACTTCAGAGGATAATTAGGACTGCAGAAAAAACAATTACTACCAACCTGCCTTCAATCGAGGACCTGTGTACTGCATGAGTCAAAAAGAGGGCTGTGAAAATATTTACAGACACCCCCCCACATCCCGGACATAAACTGTTTCAACTCCTTTCCTCAAAACAATGCTATAGTGCACTGCAAAGCAGAACAACTAGACACAAGAACAGTTTTTTCCTGAAAGCCATCACTCTGCTAGACAAATAATTCCATCAACACTGTTCAACTATCTACAAAGTCTGCACTACTACTACTGTTAATCTTCTCATCACTCCTTATCATCCATCCTCTTCCACTTGTGACTGTATGACTGTAATTTTGTCACTTGTATCCTTACAATTTATATTGACTGTTTCCTAGTATGATTTGATTGCTTATTGTACCCTATGACTATCATTAAGTGTTGTTCCTCATGATTCTTGACTCTTGACGAATATATCTTTTCTTTTATGTACAATGAGAGCATTTGCACCAAGATAAATTCTTTGTGTGTCCAATCACACTTGGCCAATAAAGAATATTATTCTATTCTATTCCATTCTATATAAGCTTTTTTAAAAGATCAGATTCATGGGTCTTGCCAAAGATTAGGGAAGAAACATGCAAGTAATAATACTGCAACTGATGGGTTGATATATGGGCTTTAAACTATGGGTTTTAGTCACAGAAACCATGTTTTGTTAACAATCACATTCTGTTCATCCTTGTTCCTAGCTGTTTCCCTTTGGGGGGGGTGCAACTTACCCTGCAATTTCCTGGAAGGATTTTTGTCTCAACAAATAACTCATACCATCTTGTGTTAGAGAAGTAGTGTCAAGGCTAGATTCCATTTGTTGTGAGACACAAATTAACAAGAAAGTTTTGCACATTTAGCTCCCAACCTTCTCAGAGATGGAAGAAAAAGGGCTGTGGTATTTTAGTAATGAACCCACTTTGTGGGAGGACCATTCCCAAGCAGCCTATTGTTGCAAATAATCATGTGCCTTTGGGCTTTTGCTTTTACAAGTGTATAAAGACTATGCTAATTTGTTTATTAGGGGCTCTCAATTTGTGACTTGGGTCCCAAAGGCACCTCTTTCTTATTGCACAGAATAAACAGGTTGCAATTTCCCATCTTGCATGATAATTGGCTCTTTTGCAGCAATTGGCTGAGCAATTCCTATACTTTGGCCTTTACTACATTAATCTTAAAGTACACCTTGGTCATGATTCTTTAAATTTCAACAAAAGCTTAAAATGTCCCTTTAAATTGATATTCAGTTTGCAATTTTTATGAATATAAAGATAATCAAATCATGAATGCTCAGCAATCACCCAAAATGGATGGAGGGCAATGCAAAGACTTATCCAGCTATTTAAGAGAAAATTCATATGAAGAAGGCACCACACTGCCAGTACATTTCCTTTTAGGACTGATGGATAAATAGTTACAAGGGACACATGTAATATTATTTCAATATATGATTACTGCAGGGAGATTACTATATTCACACACATAGAAAGTTTCAGCATTACCACTATGGAGAAATGGTTTGTGATAGAACTTGCTGAGATGGATAAATTCTTTGATTAGCGAAAGATCATTACTGACATTCATAAATGACTAGACACCCTTTATGGACTGAACGGTTCCTTACGTGCTCTCTGAGCTTGGCTGTTTTCTTACAGATGTTTCATTATCCAAACTAGATAACATTATAAGTACTAGTAGGGTGTGGGGTTTGTTCTCATTTTATATTTTAGCAACTTACCCTGTCAATATTGGTGAGAGTTGTCTTGGTAAATCTTTAGTTTATTTGGTAGTTCCTTGGTTGGGGTGTTGTTTGCTTCTTGATTGTTGGTCTAATGCAGGGTTGTCAAATTCCCAGCCCATGGGCTGGATGTGTCATGCTGGCCATGTCCCCGCCCAGTTTAGTGAAGGGGAAAAAAGTCCCAATACATCACATGACGCCGTCGTGATGATGTGAGTTTGACATCCCTGGTCTAATGGTAAGCCTGGAGTTAATCTGTGCTCATCTGGATGTTGATTGCTGTTGGTGAGGCATTCTGGGAGTTTTTGCTCCTTTTTTTGGCTTGTTGATTGTCTCTTTTGCACAGTATATAAATGTTGACTATGTCTATATACCTGTTGATAATGGATTTGTCAGAGTGCCAGACTTCCAGGAATTCTCTAGTGGTTTTGGACTTGACTTGGTCTAGGATGGTCACAGTTTCCCAGTTGAAACTATGGCTAAGTTTGTCCATGAAATTAAGGAACTTTCATCATGTCTTCTGATTGATAGTTGGTGTTCATGAATGCACTCTGCTAGTCTTATGCCTGTTTGTCCTATATAGTGGCTGTAGCAGTCCTTACGTTGTATGTTGCAAATGATTCCTAATTTTTTTTCTGGGACTACTGGATTTTTGGTTTACTTGGGTAAACTAAAGTTTTGGTTTTGGAGGGTTTGGTTTTAGTTGGTTTGTGAGCCACACTGATGCCATGTGATTATAATAGTCCGTTGATGGTTTCTGAAATATTTTTTACATATAGCAGTGTTAGCCTTTGCACAGATTGTGTTGATTGTGCTGTATTGGGTTGAGTAATCAGGTACTTTGTGATGAAGTTGTATGAATGAAAACAAAAGCTATCTAATAAATCTCTGCTTAAGAAAAGGATTGCTTATTTCAAATAGATAGTTGATGTATAAGCCTACTCATACATGCAGTTGGCAAAAGAAAGGATGTCGGTGATGAGAAGTTCTCAGTTTGGGCAACATTATTTTTTGTTATATTAAAAGTATATCTTAGACAGTAAATAGACATGGAAAGAAGAAAAGAGATAAGGCAGAGCAGCTGCAGGAAGAGAAAATGCAAGTCATGAATGAAAAAGTCTTGAGAGATAGATTTGTCTATCAGTATAACTAGATGCAAGAAAAGAGGATGTGGAAGCTGTATGGAACCAGAAGAACAGAGTTATATTTTAGAGTGCCACAAAAGTGTGAGTAATTATGCTAATGGGTATTATGTAAAAGGAGACTTTGTGGAATGAAAAGCGGAAAGAGACTGCGAATGAGGAGGAACAGGTAAGGGAATGAATACTGCAAAAAATTAAAACAGGAGGAAGGGAGAAAAAGATACTTGCAAAAATATTGTCAATGTGAGCAAGGAATAGTTATGGTTAAAAGAGGCACCAAAAATTCAGAGGGATTTCAGTAGGTTGGAGAGATTTTAAGATGTACAAATCCTGTTGGCTGAAATGAATATTTGTTCAAAAAACCCAAAAATGTATAACAGTGTGTATAACAGTGTGATTCTGTCTATGTTGTTATATGGATGTCAGAGCTGAGTGTGTCAGAAGCAATATAAAAGGAAGTTGAATGTAGCAGGAATAGGTTATTTGAGAAGTATGTATGGTAAAAGAAGATGAGATAGGATCAAGAATGAATGGCTGCTGAATAATACATACTGAATACAAAACTGAATGATTGGTACATAAAAACATAGTGAGATGGCTTGGTCACAGAAAGAGAAAGAATGAAGATTGAATAGCAAACGAATACATGGGGCAAAAAGGAATCTGTTCAGAGGAAGGAGAAGACAGAGAAATTCATGATTGGAAGGAATTAACAGGCACCAAATAAAAGAGAAAGTGAGCAGTTTAAAGAACAAAAACTACTATATGAAGCAGGAACTATATTTAGTGGAAACAATAAGTAATTGAAAAGAAAGAGGTGTAAAGATATTGAGTGAATGGTGTTGGCATAAACAAAACAGTTCCTTTTTTCTCTTTGATCTTATACGTTTACATTCTTTGGCTTAGGACGTCTTTACATTTTGTGTAACATCACTTATTTCAAAAAGAAATAGTTTGATGGGTAAGTATGAACGTAGGAAGAAAAATCAAAATAGAGAATTGCCAGCAAATCAGCGTTAGGAGTTTGAAAAGCAATGGAGGTTTACCACCAGACTGAGTACAAAATAAAATAAAATAAATGTATGTCTTTAGATTTTAATGTTTGGTTTTAATTTATTTATTTTAATGTACATGTATAGCAGAGATGGTATTCAACAGGTTCTGCCCAGTTCTGGAGAACCAGTAGTGGAAATTTTGAGTAGTTTGGAGAACCGGCAAATACCACCTCTGACTGGCCCCACCCCCATCTATTCCCTGCCTCCCAAGTCCCAGCTGATCCCAGGTCTTCTTTTGTTGCCCTGCACAGGATAAGGGAGCTGGAAAGCAGGTTAGTGGGGTGGGGAGGGAATGGGATTTTGCAGTAACCTTCCCCCAGGAGTGGGGAGGGAATGGAGATTTGCAGTAATCTTCTCCCAGGAGGAGGGAGGGAATGGAGATTTTACAGTATCCTTCCCCTGCCATGCCCACCAAGCCATCCTACCCCATGCCCACCAAGCCACGCACACAGAACCTGTAGTAAAATTTTTTGAATCCCACCACTGATGTATAGGTACATTTTTATGACTGTAGGCCACCCACAGCTACCCTATGGTAAGATGGATGTCCAATAAATTTTATAAATAAGTAAACAAACAAACAAACAAACAAACAAATAAAAGTGTTAAATGCATAGTGGCTTTCAGTAGTCTTTAGACTTACTAACATAAAAATATGTATTTATGCATACTATCCACTGTCTGGACAGATCTAATTATAATCAGAATAACCTGACTCAGTCTTGGATCCAGGACTAATTAAAAGTTAGGGCTGTAAATCGGTGTCTCAACTGGATTTTGGCATTGAAACCAGGAAATTATAAACTCTAGTCTTCCTTTAGGTATGAAAGTCAGCTGGTTGACTTTAACCAGTTACTCTGTCTCAGCCCAATCCACCCCATAGTGTTGTTTTGTGGGGAAAAGAAGAAGAAGGAGTATTGTTGTTTGTCTATCATTGTTTAGAGTTCCTTATAAAGTAAAAAGGCAGGGTAAAAAATGTAATAAATAAATAAAGTATGGCAAGGGGAAAAATAACATGCAATATCCACCTGCAATGACAGTTGCATAAGATGTTCTTTGGATGCTCTTGGTCCATTTTGCTCAAGTCTGAACAAATTTTCTTTTTTTTTAAAGAATTTTATTAATGAACAACAAACAGAAAAAAAACATTAAAAACAATGAACGTGGTGCATACACAAAAAAATACAAATTTACATATGTACATAAATATTAATCATCTTTGCTAGAGTTACTCCTTTCTTTTTTTAAACCAGTGGTAAAACTTCTCCCAAATTCT
Organism: Naja naja; assembly: GCA_009733165.1. Taxonomy (NCBI): domain Eukaryota; kingdom Metazoa; phylum Chordata; class Lepidosauria; order Squamata; family Elapidae; genus Naja; species Naja naja. The sequence continues at coordinate 66,481,857 of CM019148.1, forward strand.
GTAATAATCAGATTTACCTTTTAATTCTTGAGTTATTCTATCCATTTCAGCACATGACCAAATTTTTCTAATTATTTACATCTCTTCTGGCATATCATTTCCTTTCCATCTCTGGGCAAGAGCTAGTCTCATGGCAGTAGTCACATGGATTATTAAATATATTATCTCTTTATTATATTTCCCCACATTGATTCCTAATAAGAACATTTCAGGTCTGAACTCTATTTTAATTTTACACATCTCTTCTAACCAGTTTCTGATTTTCAGCCAATATATTTGGGCTTTTTCACATTTCCACCATACATGGTAATATGTTCCAATTTCTTTATTGCATTTCCAGCATTTAGGAGATAATTTCGGATACATTTTTGCTAATTTTGATGGGGAGATGTGCCATCGATAAAACATTTTTAGTAAATTTTCTTTATATGATGCTGCCAGGGTAATTTTCCTATTCCTGTCCCATAAAATTTGCCAATCTTCCAAATTTATACATATCCAAAATCTTTCATCCAGGCCAGCATCGTTTCTTTCACCTTGTCTTCTTCCAATTTACATTCCAATAGTACTTTATAGTTCGCATAGTACACCAGCTACGCCCTTACCTGAGCTGAGATGCCCTTCGAACGGTCACTCATGCGCTCGTCACCTCTCGGATCGATTACTGCAATGCGCTCTACATGGGGCTGCCCTTGCGGACTACCCGGAGGCTACAGCTGGTGCAGAATGCGGCCGCATGGGCTGTGATGGGAGTATCCCAATACTCCCATGTTCCACCCCTCCTGCGCGACCTGCATTGGCTGCCAGTGGCCTTCTGGGTTAGCTTCAAGGTGCTAGTAACCACCTATAAGGCCCTAAATGGCTCGGGTCCAGGGTACTTGTGGGAACGCCTCCTGCCAGTATCATCATATGCCGATCGTCCTGTTTGCTCCCACAGGAGGGGCCTCCTGGCGATACCGGACATTGTCGGCTGGTGGTTCCCAGGGCTAGGGCCTTCTCCGTGGGAGCTCCCACCCTCTGGAACCATCTCCCCATGGATCTCCGTTTGCCCCCTGACCTCCGCTCCTTCCACCGGGACCTAAAGACTTGGTTATTTCAACAGGCCAGCCTGGAATGACCCGGGTGGGATTTTTTTTACTGTTTTAATTATTTTAATTAATGTTTTAATGTTTTATTGTTATTTATTCTGACTTGTTATATTTAATGCTTGTTTTATGTAAATTTGGTCCTGTTTTATTGTTAGCCGCCCTGAGTCCTTAGGGAGAAGGGCGGCATACAAGTCGAATAAATTATTATTATTATTATTATTATTATTATTATTATTATAAATTTTTTAAATCAATTTCTTGTCTGCTCCTAATAACATTTCATCTAATTCTGTTTTCCATTTACTAATACCCCATTCTTTCATATCTTTACTATATCTTGATTGTAATTGTAAGTAAGCCCACCATTCTATCTCAAATCCCAAATCTTTCAGCTCCTGTCTTGTTTTTAAGTTTCCCTTCTCATCTAATATGTTCTCATATGTAATGACCTGTCCTCATCACAATAAATGTGGGTACATTAACGCTTCCAATGTAGATAGCCAAGTTGGTATTTCAACGTAGAATTGAGATTTAATTTTGTTCCATGCACTTAGTAAGGTCTGCCTAATTTTGAGCCTTTGGAAATAACCATGAATTTGGTGTTTGCCCTGCCACAAAAAAGCGTGCCACCCTGCCTGTAGGTTATATCCTTCTAATGTTAATATTCTTTTGTTTTTAACACTTATCCAATCTTTAATCCAGGTCAGAGTGGCTGCTCTATAGTATATTTCCCAGTCTGGTAAACCAAATCCTCCCCTTTCAGTAGCATCCTGTAACAATAAGTCTGAACAAATTTTCTAAAGGGCAACCATCTTAACTATTATCAACAAAACAAGCCATCTTAAATCTAGCACATGTATTATGACATTTATCTTTCATGACTACAATCCACTTCCGAAAAATCTTATGTGATAATAAAAGTGCACAAGACTCTTATATGTTGATCAACACTGTTATTTCTAGAGAATTTTGGGGTGTCAGCAATGTTCATTCCATTGTATTGTGTTATTACTTTTACAAGGTCAGCTAATTCAATCTTGGGTCCTCAATTTTACCCTGAGAGGATGGAAGGCTGAGTCAACCTTAGCCTGGTGGGAAGAAATTGTAGCATCTGGATCTTAAGAGCAGGCATTTCTGAGCTACCAAGGCTCAGTTTTTAAGTGGGTTGGGTTGTTCTTTTTTGTGTTTTATATTTTATTCACTCTTTTCAGTTTTAAAGAAATAGCCAAGCCTCAGTTGTTGGCTGTAGCTGCACTAAAATACACATTATTATAAACTTTTATTCATTAAACATGAAACTCAGTCAACTGAACATTTAAAAATGTATCACAAATATCATTGACTGGCTCTGATAAAATAGAACAGAATTCTTTATTAGTCTGGTGTGATTGGACACATAGGGAATTTGTCTTGGTGCATATGCTCTCAGTGTACATAAAAAGAAAAGATACATTCGTCGAGTGTCAATTGACTCTTGATGGTTGATACAGGTTGCTGCCAGCATCCTAGGTATCAACCAAGTATCTTCTTACAATGTATGTTGTTCCAAGTAGCGCAGTCTTTTGCAGCTTCACTGGTGCTACAGCAGGAAGCTGCAACTTCTTGATGTATTTTACTAAATTCTTGGACATGGTACCAAGTGCCCCAATAACAATTGGTATTACTGTTATGTGTTTTATCCATAATCACATAGTTTCAATCACTGGTGGTATTCAAATTTTTTACTACTGGTTCTGTGGGCATGGCATGGTATGGTGGGCATGGCTTGGTGGGTGTGGTGTGACTTGGTGGCCGTGGCGTGGTGATCATGTCAGGGAAAGGATACTGTAAAATTCCCATTTCCACCCCATTCCAGGGGAAGGATATACTGCAAAATCTCTATTTCCACCTCACTCCAGGGGAAGGATACTGTAAAATCCCCATTCCCTCCCCACCCCACTAACCTGCTTTCCATCTCCATTCTCCTGTGCAGGGCAACAAAAGAAGACCCAGCTGATCAGCTGGGACTCCGATCAGCTGGACTCCAGAGGCAGTGAATAGATAGGGGTGGGGCCAACCAGAGGTGGTATTTACTGGTTCTCTGAACTACTCAAAATTTCTATTACCAGTTCTCCAGAACCTGTCAGAACTGGCTGAATACCACCTCTGGTTTCTATGGCCAGGTCACAATATTTCATGATTTTTTTCCAGTTCTCTTTCTTCAACTCTGGCATCTCCTGGTACAGTGGTATCAGTGAATTGTATGTTTTGGTTTTTGACAACTGTGATATCTGGCGTGTTGTGTGCCAAATGACAATCTGTCTGTGTTCAAATGCCCCACAAGATCTTCACCTTATTTTTGACAACTTTTTCCATTTATATTCCCATGACTTTTTGTATACATTATTCGGATGCTGCTGCTTATTATTGTTATTGTTATTAGTAATAATAATAATCTTAGAGGTTACCTTAATAATTCTTAGATCCTTGATTAGGATTTGTCACATTGCCATCAGGCTTAGACTATGTCTAACTGTAGATTGCCCACACATAATAATAAATATTGAACTAACCAATGTTTGTTATCCAACATTAAAACATTTGTCAAGTTATCTTACTTCTTTTACATGAATGATCTGAAGTGTACAGAAAAACAACATCTGAAATAGAATTTGCTGCTCAACACTGTCTGTATATGCAGCCAAACTTTACTTGGCACAACTTACATCCCTTGACAACACCTTTAACAACATCAAACACGTCTGCCTATCCCAGGTCCTTGGGAAAGACTCAATAGGTGAACAAAAAGGCCAAATCCAGTCTAAACATCTGACCATGCAATCTACCATACTAATTTATTAAACATGTTGCCCAACCTCCAATTATTCCGAGCAGTTCACAATCAAAAAATTAAAAAAACATGGCAATCATGATACACTAGATCAGGGATCCCCTGGGTCATGGCTTTTTCGGAACTGGGCTGCTGCATGTGTGGAACCATATCTCTCATCCTCACCGCCAACACTGGCAGTCCCCAAAGCCAGAAAGATTGGTGACTGCTGAACTAGGTGGAATGAAATGTGGGCTCCCACTCTCCCTCATCAAAGACTTGAGTGAAGAGTCAGGTTTTCTGAACAACACCACCATTGGGTCAAACCAGATATGAGGGGAAACTTCATTCCAGAAGACAGGCATTGCTACAGAGAATATGCACTTCTGGGGTCTCAATAAATGACATTGTTTAACTGAAGGAACTCAAAGCATACCAACCCTGTTAGATCAAAGTGGTTGGACAGATAAATAAATTAGCAGTGCAAGTGTTCAAAAAAGCAAGTGAATTATCACTTGAGGTGATAATTCAGCCAATTATCACCTGAACTATTAGCTCAAGATGTTGCAGAGTATTTCATACTACTCCCCCCTCCTCCCCAAAAAAGCTGTTGAATATAACTCCCCCGTTTCCAATGTTTCCAAATATCAGAGGAGAAAGGGATATTCTAGAAATGGCCTCATTTGCATAGATTAACAATATCTGATTGAGCCTGAGTGATCTAGAAATATATTGAGTTAAATAAAGCAAATGAAAGCTGACTCCACTGTTAGTCCCAGTTTATCATTTTTCAATCCCCATTCCTGCCCTCTCCTTAGTTCAAGAAGTCAAAAACCTTGCTTACCCCAGAAGCAAACCTGAGAGTTTAAAGGTGGGATAGAAGGCAGGGAACTCTCCTGTGCTGTAAATATTAAAGCAAAGGAACAAATATCAAGTCAGGAGCTGACAAACCTAATTGAAAATTCCACTTTATCATTTCAAGAAGGGAGGGAGAGGTGAGTAATTGAATTGCATGCAGATTGCTGCTTACCATTGCCTTTCTTTGGTTGAATGCTTTAGATTAATTGTTTTATCCTGTCTTTTTTCCTCTTGCAAGAGGAAGTTTTATCCTGTTTTTTTCCCCTTGCAAACATGCCACACATAAGAATACACAAAATAAATGGAGGGAGTGTCTGTCCACCTGGTACACAGTTATGATTCATCCCTACCTTGGATTCTTTTTTCTACTTGCCAAATAATTTAGGATATGGAATTCCCTCATGTCTAAAGTTTCTAGCAGGGCACAACTTCAGAAGCCTGCCCAGTCTTATTTGTTTGTTTTGTGTAGTAATGCTGTCTCTGTAGGATTATGAGCCATGGTGGCATAGTAGTTAAAGTGCAGTACCGCAGGCTACTTCTGCTAACAGCCAGCTGCCTGCAATTTGGCAGTTTGAATCTCACCAGGCTCAAGGTTGACTCAGCCTTCCATCCTTCCAAGATTGGTAAAATGAGGACCCAGATTGTTGGGGGCAAGATGCTGACTCTGTAAATCGCTTAGAGAAGGCTGTAAAGCAGTATATAAATCTAAGTGCTATTGCTATTGAGAAACATTTATAACTATGTATTGCCTTTTCCTCAACAGATCATCTCCTGTTTTGATATCTTGCAATAGTTGTGGTAACTGATCATAGGATTAGGTCAAAATTTTGTTGAATAAAATCTCTTCCTTAGGTCCAAGAGTACTAAAAATACATGTGCTTCATCCCAGGATTCTTAGGAAATCTAAGCCATACATTTTATGTAGCTCTCAATTGTGTTTTAAAAATTGATTAGTCTTGCAATTTATTGTTCTTTTTTTAAACTTCATTTTTCTTTCCAATGTCTACATTAGTCTTATAGCAGTATTATGAAAAATCATAAATGTTAAAAGCCCATGGTAGCATCGATTAAAAAGAATATAATATACATTATATATATACCTACATACCTTTACCCGTGAAAATCTACGAAAACATCTACGAAGCTGAAGACACCAGCCTGAAGATGACGGATGAGATTTCGTGAAAATTGCCAAGTATTCTCAATCATACGGACAAGACCGAATACACCAAGACATACATACCTTTAATACGAAAATATATATATATATATATATGTAGGGTGTCTATTCGGTCTTGTCGTGTAAGGTGAGAATACCTTGGCAACGTTGACGAAACTCATCCGTCATCTTCAGGCTGGTCTTCAGCTGCGTTCCTGGGAGAAGTGTGTGATCGTGGCTGTTTTTCCTTTTAAACTCTAGAGTTGGATGTGTGTTACTTTTGATTGGTTCTTGTGGAGTTGATGTATGCAGATTGGATGGCTTTTCCTGAGACCCTGTGTGGCTGAGGTGCTGGAGGGTGTCTCTCAGCCGTTGTAACGCTGGGTAATGGGTACATTCACAGGCTGGAGACCTAGCACCTCGCCATTCTCAGGACCCTGAATCATCCACAAAACTTAACATACTCTAGTGACAGCGATACATTTAAGAAGACACCAGCCTGAAGATGACGGATGAGATTTCGTACGTTGCCAAGGTATCTCAACATACGGGACAAGACCCGAATAGACCAAGACCTACATACCTTACCCGTGAATCTACGAAACATATATATATATATATATATATATATATATATATGTAGGTCTTGGTGTATTGGGTCTTGTCCCGTGTATGATTGAGAATACCTTGGCAACGTTTCGACGAAATCTCATCCATCATCTTCAGGCTGGTGTCTTCAGCTTCGTTCTCCTGGGAGAAGTGTGTGATGTGGCTGTTTTCCCTTTAAACTCTAGAGTTGGCTGTGTTGTTACTTCTTGATTGGTTTGTGGAGTTGATGTATGCAGATTGGATGGCTTTTTCCAGAGACCCTGTGTGGCTGAGGTGCTGGCTGTGTCTCTCAGCCTTTTGTGTTGTAACGACCTGGGTAATGGGCTGTGTGATGACCTTCTGAGTTCTATTGTTGTGATGTCCTGTGTGGTGCTGTAATCTGGGCTTGTCTGTGCTGCAACCTCCTGATGTTTTGTGTTGTGATCTCCTGAGTTCTGTGATGTAGTATCCTGGGTGGAAGGCTGTGATGTGGCATTCTGGGCCTTGGTTTGGCTCTGAGTTTGAGGTCTGGCTATGTGTTTATAGCGTGTGTCAGTTTGCTTAGTTTGGGGTTGAGGGGGGGTAGCAGCTGGTGTTGCAGCCATGGTCTGGTTTCTGGATGGTGGTTGCCTTTCATCTGTGGCGTGGGCTTGGGTTTGAGTCTGGTGAAGGAGATTGGTGGTGGCATCATGTGTTATTTTGGGTCCGTGTTGGTTTTTGTGGCTGGGACTCGTTTGTTGATTAGGGCTAGTTTCCAGATGTCTGGTAGGCTGGAAGTATCATCCCGCTTATTCATATGGGGTGTTATTTCTATGGCTTCCCTAATTATTCTCTTGTTGAAGTGTTCAGTATTGGAGATAAGTTTGATCCCTCAAAATCAATTTCATGTCCTGTGGCTTTAAGGTGCTGGAAAAGGAGGAAGTTTTTTCTTTTTTCTTGTGTTTCACGATGCAGCATTTATTCTCCTGTTGGTTTGTCCAATGTATGTGGCTGGGCAAATTTTGCATGGTATTTTATAAACTCCTTGGTTTTCTAGCTGGATCTTGTCTTTGGGGTTTCTTAAGATGTTGGCTATTTTTGATCAGTGCCAAAGGCTGTCCTGATATTGTGTTTGTGGAGAATTTTGCTGATTTTATCTGTGGTGCCTTTGATGTAAGGGAGGAGGGCGATGCCATTGTCCGCTCTGTGTCTTGGTTTTTGGGGAGTCTCCTTCGATTAGGTTGGTGATTGTGCTTCTTTGGAATCCATTGGACATTAATACGCTAGTGAGGGTGTGTAATTCTGTTCTCAAGTGGTCTTTGTCAGCTAGGCGCTTGGTTCTGGAGATGAGGGTCTTGGCTACGGAGTTGATCTGTGCAGGGTGGTGATGGGATTGTGCATTTAAGTAGGTTAGTGTGTGTCTTTTCTGGTAGATGGTGTGTCCTAGGGAGCCGTGGGTTTTTGTAAATTAGGACGCCCAGGAACGGAAGTTGATTGTTGGTTTCTGTTTCCATGGTAAATTGTATTTTGGGGTGTAGGCTGTTGAGATGTGTGAGGAAGTTGTTCAGTTTTTCTTTCCGTGTGGCCAAATTGAAAGTGTCATCTACATATCTAAGCCAGAGTTTGGGTTTGTATTCGGATTTGTCTAGAGCATTGGTTTCAAAATGTTCCATGTATAGGTTAGTGATGACAGGTGAGAGGGGTGATCCCATAGGTGCTCCTTCTATCTGTTTATATCTTTGTCCATTGTGGATGAAGCGTGTTGGAAAGGCAATGGTTGGTCAGATCTAGGATGTGCTTAGGGGGTTGTATTTGTTTTGGATAGCTGTCAAGGCTTCTTTAATAGGTACTTGAGTGAAGAGGGATATGACATCGAAGCTCACAAGTAGGTCACTGGGTTGTAGGTTTTGTTTCCTTATTGTTTCTATGAAGTGGAAAGAATTTTGTGTGTGAGAGTGATGGATTCTGTGTAGGGCTGGAGTTGTTTGGCGAGAAATTTGGCAAGGTTCTGTAGAGTGAGCCTATGGAGCTGACTATGGGTCTGAGTGGTGTTCCTTCTTTGTGTATCTTGGGGAGGCCATAGAGCTTAGGGCATCTAGATGATTTTCTCTGGGGATGATTCTTTGTTGGATCTCTTCACTGATGGGCTGAGAGCTTTTATTTTGGATTTGGTGGTTTTTCTCTAGATAGGTGGTGGGGTCTGTGTTTAGAGGTTTGTGGCGGGGTCTTGGAGTAGGTTGGATAGTTTGGATTGGTAGTCAGATGTGTTCATCATGACTGTGGCGTTGCCTTTGTCTGCTGGGAGGATGATTATGTTGTTGTCTTTCCTCAAGTTGCTGAGTGCTTTTTGTTCTTCTTTGTGTAAGTTGCTTCTGGGTGGACTGCTGGAGCAGAGGACGTTGGTGACTTCAAGTCTGATTTTATTGGCTGTGTCTGGGTTAATTTTGGCTAGGCTAGCTTCAACTCCACATATGATGTTTTCAGTGGGGATGTTTGGGGGCGACAGCAAAGTTGAATCCTTTGGAAAGGACATTGGTTTCTGCCATGGTGAGGGTTCTGTCTGATATGTTGTGTACTGTTTGTTTCATGCATTGTTGTGGGGGTTGGGCTTCTGGCGTTTCTCTAGTCTGTGGAGTTTGCTGGTGTGTGTGTCTGTCTTGTGAAAGGTTTCTGTTTCAGCTCTCCAGAGGGCTAGTTGTTTGGATTTGTCCCAGAGTGCTGGGTGGATTTTGTTACTGAGTTTGAGGTGGAGGGTGAGTAGGTCCCTGTTGGTTTGGTCTAGTAGGAATCTTTTCCTGTGGAGTTCGTTTCTGATTAGAGCTAATGCAGTTCTTTTCAGGATCCTTTCAGTGGCTGAGGTTTTAGTGTGGAATTTGAGTTGGAAGCATGTGGGGATCACGTTTTTGTCTCGGCAATTGCGTAGGAATGTGAGGACACATAAGATGGTGGCTCTTCGCACTTCGAGTTTCTCACAGATCCAGGGAGATAGGGTGGTATATAAATCTCATAAATTAAATAAATAAATAAATAAATAAATAAATAAATAAATAAATAAACATATACATATACATATACATATATGAATTATAAAGCAGTGGTGTCAAACTCATGTCGTCACATTGGCAGCATGTGACATATCGGCATTTTTTTCCCCTTCGCTAAATCGGACATGGGCGTGGTCAGAGTGTGATGCATCCGGCCCACAGGCAGGGAGTTTGACAGCCCTGGTCTAGAGGACTAATGGTAAAAAAGTCATTTAATTCTGCTGAAGGAAAAGCTGCGTAGTGTAAAAGTAGAGGTAGGTGAAAAGTTTAAGTATGAGCCATTCTTTTTTCCTCTAACAAACAATTTTGTTTCCTCTATTTTTAAATAAGACAAAGTTATCAGCTAAATTGGCAACCTAAGAAGCCATGTAAAGATCATGACCAGAAAATATTTGAGGGTGGAATCGGAATGTGTTGGTACTGAGGAAAAAGGCTTTAATCAAGAAGTTTTGCAACAGGTTTTAAAATTATAAGAGAACAGCCTATGGAGATTCTCAGTCATCCACGTCATAGTTTTCCCAAAGGTGGTTTTTCAAGAGGGAACTGGACTTTTTCGTTTTTCTTTGTAGACTTTTTGCTTCAAATAGCAATGGTCAAAGGGGCCATCTATGTCAAAATTGAACAGCCCTCTCTCAACAGAGGGGAGGGATACAACACCATCTATCTGTACTCTACAACACAGTCCTTTCAACAGTTCCAAGAAGCTTCCACACCCATTTGCACTACTCAGGTGACCCTGAAGACACAGATAAACCTAAGCCTCAATGACTCTCTAAAAGAATGCAAATGACCAGCTGTCTTCAAGGAGTATAAATCCTTCCATTCTCTCCAGCCAGTCAGAACTGAAGAAACTTCTTGGATGAGAAGAACAACATCTTCAAAGAAAAACAAGAAAATCCAGTTCCCTTTTAAAAAATCACCTTTGGGATTACCAGAGAACAGGTTCAGAAGAAAACTCATCTTATTTTAATGGAATAGATTTCAGGTACACAAAATGTAACAACAAAAGATGTTATGTAGAATACAGAACAGTGTTTCTCAACCATGGCTATGCTATGCTGGCTAGGAAATTCTGGGAGTTGAACTTCAGACATTTTCAATCTGCCAAGGTTGAGAAACGCTGACATAATATATATATATATTTAATAATAGTATGAATAATCTCTGTTGGAGATGAACAATTCAGAAATGTGAAAAGTAAATAAATAAAAAGGCAAAACACATCTTGGAATGCTAAACAAACACGTCAATCTATCAGAACAGAACGGGAAGGGACCTTGGAGGTCTTCTAGTCCAACCCCCTGCTCAAGGAGATCCTATACCATTTCAGAAAAAGTGGCTGTCCAGTCTTTTCTTAAAAATGTCCAGTGATGAAGTACCCATAACTTCTGAAGACAAGCTGTTCGACCAGTTAATTGTTCTCACTGTTAGGAAGTTTCTCCTTAATTCTCCACATTAAATTAAATTACATTAATACATTAAATTTCATTTTGTTGGGAAAAAACTCAGGATCTTGATTTGCTTTCCTTAAAAAAAAAGGTCTCTTTTAAAAGTGAGTATTCTGAATTATCTCAAAGGAGAAGTCCAAAGTAGAGAATCGGAAGAAACTATTGGGGCCACCAAGCCTAAATGTCTTCTCACTGTAAGAATTCAAATGAAAACATTCACAAGAAATAGTTGTGACAGCCAGCAAGCCTTTCCTAACATTCACTATTCAAGATAACAGGTATTCTGAGGATAAAATATCTCAGGGCTTCCCCTAATAGCTGTACAGTTCCTGCTATATTGATATGTGATGCTTGACAAAAATAACAGCATTCTTTTCTAAGGTCTCTTAACGCTGCCAAAAATGTATTGGAGAAGGAATTTCATTTTTTTGATCAAAGCTTAGTCATGGTTGTGTTTCATTCCATTTACTGCCACATACATAAATTGCTCTAAGTAAAGAAAAAATTACAGACAATCTGAACCGAGGCAACTCCTTGAGGATTTCAGCTGGTTCTCAGCACATGATCTATCCTACACCACATCTCCAGAAGAGTTTTCAGGAAGTCACTTTCCCTTGAAGTGGTAATTGAAGCATTCTTCTCATAGCTACTTGAGGAAGCTACTTCTCCCCTCACCCCCTTGCCTTGCTGCTCCCTGCTTCCTCAACATGCTGAATGAGGCTGGAGAAAAAAAAAACCAGGTGCCTACAGCACGACGGCAATTTGAGAACTGTGGGTATTTTGTCTGTTTACTTGAAAGCACCAAAACTGTCACTTGTGTGAGTAATTTGCTGCTAATTATGAGCTTACAATCTGCAGATAGGAAAATCAGAGCCAACATGCATTTTCAGAGGAAAAGGAAAATTACCCCAAGTACCCTATAATTATGCACTTAGCTTAGCTTTGCTCCTGGATTCTTTTCAGCTTCTTGTTTCCTGCTTTGTATTATCGGAATATCTATCACCACCCATATGCTGCTCAAGATAGCAGGGATATAATCAGAAATGTATCAACTCTGCTTTACCATGTTGCTGCTTGCTTGGCCACTCTTACATGCCAGCATGTAAAATAACTAAAAGGGTCAGGAAACCTAGTATATATATAAATGGCAAATCTACATTTGCTGTCATGTGGATTCTCAATGGCAGCAGCTGGCAATCCCAATTTTCTGATACACATTCCCAAGCATGTATTTGCAGCATGCAAATTTAGCATTTTGGGGTCTTCTCAGAACTCCACAAATTATAATCCTGCAATTTGGATCAGTTTCTTTTCTTTTCTTTAAAAAGCATTTCTCCAGGCCAGTAAGCATATAAGAATTTCCTGTGATATTTTTTTAATGGTTTCCACCGAAGAGAAGATGATTGCAGCAGAATCCAAGTAAAGGGCCAAAAATGCAACAGGATTGTTACTTTATTGGTTTGCTTACTTATTTATTTAACAGCTAGTACATACTACACAGCTCTTGATAACTTGCAATAATTGCAAGTAAATAGAATTGGACTGGATTGTATTGGATTCTGAGTGAGAGAGAAGCAAGCAATGAGTTTAAAACCCCAGGAGTCCAGAAAATTTAAGGATGCTGAGTGTGTAGGAAGAGATATTTTGCTGTATGTAATCACTCTGTTTAGCTTCTGTCTAGTGGCCATCTGTATATTTTGCAGCTGAGATCTGGTGGATCTAGCTGAGAATTATGGGATTATTTTTCTTGCTTGGTGCTTTCTCCAATGAGACAAGTCATGCAGCTAAGGAGAATCCATAGTTTTGTCTTCATAACTGAAGGTGACAAGACTTTGACTGCTTTTCTATTATTTAGAGGCCAAAAGACTCTAAACAGTTATCACAATGTTTACATATTCAGAGCAAAGGAACAAACAACTACTAGTAAATGCAAACCACAGTTGTACAGCTCCATTGATCTATACACAAGATACTCCAATGTTGATACACAAGAACTCCAGTATCTTATGTATCTTATGATTTATGATGATTGTATTTTATGATCATGATCATGATTTATCACTTGTTGCTTGTATGCACACAAAGAATTCTATTCTATTCACTTCATTTTCAGTCTTAATCACTGTAGACTGTATAGGATCAAAACTCATTCTGATTTTAAAAAGTTAACTGACAGCTGCCTTTAGTTTTCAATTAGAAATATGAAGAAACTTGCCTGTTACTGTTACTCTTTGAACTATTCACATGAAGCAGAAATGAGATCTAAGAGAAGAACACTTTTATGATAGTCTTCCCAAACATTTATGCTGGAGGTGCTTTGATTTTACCGTACACTGAATTCACAGCAAGCTGCTGGTTGTGTTTTTTTTTTTTAAATTACATTTATATGCCGCCCTTCTCCGGAGACTCAGGGTGGCTTACAATTTTTGGGATGCAACCCAGTGTGCTCAGCAATAGCCTTCATTCCATTGTATATGCCTGCTTATTACTAAGCGGCATTTTTACAAGGTCAGCTAATTGCCCCCAACAATCTTGGGTCCTCAATTTACCTACCCCGAGAGGATGGAAGGCTGAGTCAACCTTGAGCCTGGTGGGATTCGAGCCTACAGCAGTTGCTGGCAGCTGGAACTTAAGTGCAGGCAATTAACAGCCTGAGCCACCAAGGCTCTTGGTGGTTCATAAGAATTGTAACCCCAACACAACTGCAAGATATTGGCTGAACTGAAATATCCTACAGTTGCTCTCAGTGGTGTTCCCTCTCTGTGTTATGCACCATTTCCCTGTTTGGCCTTTCTTTGACTTGCTGTGTCATTAGCAGGCTGTAGATATTTCTTTTAAATATGATGCCAGCATGAGGAGTGTAACTTGTGGAAGGAAGGTAGCCCAGGACTATATCCTCAATTATCTGTGTGTCATAAAGCACCATTTTAGGACACAGTTTATGAATAAATCAGAACCTTATCCTCTCAGAACTTATTTAACCTTTGTCCTTTCCCTTTCCAATATTTAAGTTTCATCACAGCCTATAAAGGGTAATGTGTTTATATTCCTACAGCACAAATACACTATTGGCCTTTGCACAGTTATCAATGAGCAATGTAAACTCTTTCCATCTAACTTAAGGGGTCAGGATTCGGATCCCAAGAGACAATATAAGCTCACTACTGAATTGCTACACTCACTTTTCTGGAATTTCTTTGAATAAATCATACCTGAGTCAAAAATATCCTTTTCCATATAGAAAAAAAATGAATAAAAAAATTAATTGTCATTATTGTCCCAATGTGATCCATAATTTATATGAAGGTCTCCCAAGATCAAAAGGCCAAGAGTGGATTGCCTGGTATGCAGGTTAAAAGCCAGGTGTTGTCACAACTATGGTATATTTTGTCAGAAGTTTACAGTAGTGGTATGTTGCAGGTTCGTGCTGGTTCTAGCAATCTGGTAGTGCCGGTTTGCAGTTGGCCCCGCCTACCTGCACCCGCCTTTTCCTGTCCTATATTTCCTTTGTAGCTCAGCTGATAAGCTCAACAGAGTGGATTGCCACACCTCAGTTGTTTTACTCACCTGTGCTGTAGGTAAGATAAGTTTTCATGCTTAAAATTGCCCATTTTAGAATGTTCCACGCACGCACAAAGTGTGTGGCCACAGTACTAAAATTTTAGAATTCCATCACTGGAAGTCTCCCATTAAAAGGCAACCTATTTAGAGAACTAAATCATTCAGAACTGTGAGCTGCCCAGAGTCACTTGGTTGAGATGGGCAGCCACAGAAATTAATTAATCAAATAAATAAATCACACAATTGCTGGGATAATAACAAGGGGAACAAAACATGAGTCAGAGAGAAAAGAAGTAGTCAGCTGAGATTTGAAATAAGATGAAGAGTTCATGAGGCGGAGAACTACAGGAAGGAAAATGTTAAATACTTAATTAAATTTGCATCTGATTCCTAAATGGAAAACTAAAGATAGATTGAGAGGCTCTGAAAATGGTAAAAATGTATTTGTTTTTGACTTAGCCTTAAAAAAAACCTCTTCCTTGTTTATCCCAAATTCAGACCAAATATCTCTAAGTATGTGTCTCAAGTCATTAACCACCCCAACAGTATGAATAAAATTTTGAACAAATAATTCTTCTATGAAATACTTCATTGTAGAATTAGCAGAGGATCAAAACCAGCACTAACAGCACCGCCTGATGGGTTTTTCACTAACATCCCCACATTGGGATATTGCATGTCTATGCAATAAAATTATTCCCATTAGCTCATGTTGCACCCTGTGTAATATCATTACACAACATTTTTAAGTCACTTTGCCACCTTGTCTTCTGACTTTTCTTATTTCTGCTGTTGCATCTTGCTTTAATTATTTATGCTACTGTTGAGCTGTTGTTTTTAAACTACTATTCGCTATTACAACAATAGATGAAACTATGTGATTCAGAAAATGATAGAGAGATGGAGAGAGTAACAGAAAAAAAAGAAAGAATTGTGTGCCACCAAGTCATTGTTGATTCTTAGTGACTACATAGATGCTTTTTCCCATAACAATCTGTCATCAATTTGGTCCTTCGGATTTTCCAATGGTTCCATTGCTGTTGTAAATAAGTCCCTCCACCTTGTCTCTTTCCTTCCAATTTTCCAGCATTAAAGTCTTTTTCATAGAGATTAAGTCTTTACACAATGTGCCCAAATAGGATAATTTGGGTCATTTGTGCCTTTGAATAAGAACTTTGCATTGATATTTTTTTTGGATGATGATGATGACGACGACAACAACAACAACAATAATGATGATCCATTGGTTCATTTTCTTACAAATAAGCAATGAAGATGACCATGTTGCTTGCTATGGAATAAAGTCATGGGTTTCCTCACCCAGTTGTATGCTCTCCCGGTTGTTGTGAAGCAAGGAGAAAACTTCACAAAATGTAGTCACTGAAGTTTGTAAATCTTGGGTGGAGAATAAATTTCAGCATGATGCTTCAGTTCATAGTGAGTGCTATGACATGTTAAAACTACTTCTAGTTGGATATTAATGTGGGGCGGGACGGAGGGAGGAAACCCTCTCTTATCACTCCATTAACCTGACTGCCAGTGTCTTTTATATAATAAAGGGAAAGGGGCTTAATTTCATTCTCCACTCATTTCTCCTCCTGACATTAGTTACAGTACTAAAAAGAAAGGAATCCCCTTCTTCCCAATTCTTTGGCTCCTGGAACACTGACATAATAGCATTGCTAATGCCAAACTGATTAGTTTATTTGCAGAGCAGGCGGTTCTGGGGCAGAGATAAAAAGTCCCTTTGCTGTATTTTAGGAAGATCCTCTATCATTTTTTCCCCTCCAATCTTGAGAAAAGTATTGAATTTAAAAGCTCTGCATGGAATATGTTTTTAATCACTAATCAAAGCCCATTCCCCCTAATTATCTCATTAGAATGCATCTAATAACTGCATCTCATGTACTTTGGCCATGTCATGTGGACAAATTCACTGGAGAAAACAATTATGTTTTGAAGAATTAGTGGTAAAAGGAAAACAAGCCATTACAGAACACGATGGCTGGATACCATCAAAGCAGTCACCAGCCAAAGCATAGAAAAACTCAAAGAAATAGCATAAAGAAGTTCCCACATCACAAGATTTGGAGAGACCTGGCCCATAGAATTGCCAAGAGTCAGACACGACTGAATGGATAACTTCAATATCATCATATCATTAGAATATTAAAATAAATGTAATACATCACAAAATACAATCCAAGTCAAGAGGAATGAGATAATGGCTGGACAAAAACATAAACAGTGAAGACCTATCTATGTCATACTTCCATTATGATCATCATGATCTTCATCTATAAGGTACTCTGAAAGAGTAGTATAGAGCTTCTACAACAACCTGGATGGACTAATCTACAAGACCTGTATAGAATTTATCCAATACATTCTACAAAATGCTATTTTACCTAGCCTTGATGCCTCCCAGACATCTTGGACCATAATCACAACTCATCTGTCCAATACATCTGGAGGGCACTAGGTTGGGGAAAGCTGATGTACAGAAAGGGACATGAAATAGATGTTCCTGTCAGCTTGTGTTCCATCTGCTGAGGCTAAATCAGGACAATGATGAATGTCAAAACAGTAAAAAAAAGTTGATAAATGAAAAAGAAAACAAGCCCATAACTTAACCTCCCAGAGTTCAGTCCAGGAAAACAGGTCAAGATATTGTTGCCTACAAAACAGTTCAGCTAAACTTTACAAAGTATCACAAAGTTCTTGTTCAAGCAGTTTCCTTTACTCTATATAGTATGTCAAAGTGTTTTGTTGGCAGAGATGTTCCAGTTTCTTCAAGTGTCATATCTACATTTGTACATACATACCAAAATGTACATCACAGACACACTTGCACACAAACACACACACACACACACACAAAAAAACCCAATCATTTTGTGCCAGAAGTTTATTATTCAAACATCCATATAAAAATCCAGTGTTTCTTTTTCTTTCTTCGAAAAGAAATTTAATATCATCTTCTATTATTCTACTATGAGACTGTGATAGATTGGTAAAAAAAAAACCTCAAGTGTAGTCAAGATGCTTCTATATACCGAATCAACAAAATAATAAGCTTATTCTTGCACAACTGGGATTACTGCAAAGCCAGCATGAGTGTCAAATGTAGATAGATCAGATGTTGTTGAATTTGTAAGGATATCCTAGGATGCTTTCTGATCTCCTTATATGAGAGCTAGAACTGGGAACTGTTTGTCTAAAGAAATATTATTTTAACACAATTATCACTTGTCACTCATGGTTGAATGCTTCTGCTTGATATTTATGGAACCTAGAAATTAAACTGAAAATTAGAAATGCCCCAAGCCTTACAAAAAGCTTACATTTCACATGATTCTTGAAAAAAAATTGCATGAGACTATAAAAACTTGAGAGATTTAATTTAAAAAACAAGGAAGAGACCTAGGAGCTGAAAAGATTGCCATTTTTGTTATGGCTTGTACCTTAGTTTAAATTGTCCCATTAGTATCTCCTACTTGTTTCACAATCCCTTAAAACAATTGTCCTACTTATATAGGGAATGGTCCCTCTGAACATACAATCTATTAGGAGGATTGACAGAGAATAGTCCTTTCCTTGAATGCATGTTGAAATTTGAAGGGCTTCCAGTGAAAAGGGAGCAAAGAGCCTTAAGTTTCTCATTATGAATTAGCATCTAGAAACTAAAATAATTAAATACAAAGGCCACAGCCTTTTCTTTAAATATATACTGCATTTCTATTTAAATTATAGCAACTGGCTTCACAGATATGTTTTTGTACACCCTTTTCTTATAAATGGCCCTTTGTCATCGTATTGTAGTGTTTTCCCCCCAGTTCAGGTGTTTTTTCCTCTCTGTGTAATGGTCACTAATGTCTTTACATTTCAATAATATTATTTGTTTATGTATTTCTGTAATGCCCAGTTCCCAAGACAGAATTGTTCTGTTTGGCTTTGGTTTTTAAACATATTGAAATATATTTTAATGTTATTTCATGTTAATAAATGCAAGTGATTTGCAAAACATGGCAATTTTTGCAATCCAGCCTGGACTGACAGGGGATCAGGGTTTTTAATTTGATTGTTTATTTGTCATAATTTAATATCTTTTTAATTTCTTTTAACTTTTGTACTTTCTGTCTTTTATGTACGCTGCCCTGAGTCCTTTGGGAGAGAGGGCAGCTTATAAGTCAACATAAAACAAAACAAACAAAACAAGTGCTTTCATGTGTAGTATATATTTAATAGAACATATCTATATACATACCAGTTTTTATTTAAGCCACTTTTGGAGTGAAGAAAAATAGGATACATTTTTAAAGCAATTTTGTGGAAAGATATTCTTTTTTTAAAAAAAAGAATTTTATTAATGAACAACATACAGAAAAAAACATGAAAAACATGAACGTGGTGCAAACATAACAAAAAAATACAAATTTACATATGTACATAAATATTAATCATCTTTGCTAGAGTTACTCCTTTCTTTTTTTAAACCAGTGGTAAAACTTCTCCCAAATTCTGTAATAATCAGATTCAGTCTTATCTTTTAATTCTTGAGTTATTCTATCCATTTCAGTGCACGACCAAATTTTTCTAATTATTTCAATTTCTTCTGGCATATCATTTCCTTTCCATCTCTGGGCAAGAGCTAGTCTCGCGGCAGTAGTCACATGGATTATTAAATATATTATCTCTTTATTATATTTCCCCACATTGATTCCTAATAAGAACATTTCAGGTCTGAACTCTATTTTAATTTTACACATCTCTTCTAATCAGTTTCTGATTTTCAGCCAATATATTTGGGCTTTTTCACATTTCCACCACACATGGTAATATGTTCCAATTTCTTTATTGCATTTCCAGCATTTAGGAGATAATTTTGGATACATTTTTGCTAATTTTGATGGGGAGATGTGCCATCAATAAAACATTTTTAGCAAAATTTTCTTTATATGATGCTGCCAGGGTAATTTTCCTATTCCTGTCCCATAAAATTTGCCAATCTTCCAAATTTATACCATATCCAAAATCTTTCATCCAGGCCAGCATCATTTCTTTCACCTTTTGTTCTTCCAATTTACATTCCAAATAGTACTTTATAAATTTTTTAAATCAACTTCTCATTCGCTCCTAATAATATTTATCTAATTCTGTTTTCCGTTTACTAATACCCCATTCTTTCATATCTTTACTATACCTTGATTGTAATTGTAAGTAAGCCCACCATTCTATCTCAAATCCCAAATCTTTCAGCTCCTGTCTTGTTTTTAAGTTTCCCTTCTCATCTAATATGTTCTCATATGTAATGACCTGTCCTCATCGCAATAAATGTGGGTACATTAACGCTTCCAATGTAGATAGCCAAGTTGGTATTTCAACGTAGAATTGAGATTTAATTTTGTTCCATGCACTTAGTAAGGTCTGCCTAATTTTGTGCCTTTGGAAATAACCATGAATTTGGTGTTTGTCCTGCCACAAAAAAGCGTGCCACCCTGCCTGTAGGTTATATCCTTCTAATGTTAATATTCTTTTGTTTTTAACACTTATCCAATCTTTAATCCAGGTCAGAGTGGCTGCTCTATAGTATATTTCCCAGTCTGGTAAACCAAATCCTCCCCTTTCAGTAGCATCCTGTAACAATTTCAGTCTAATTCTGGGCTTTTTTCCCTGCCAAATAAATTTTGATACTAACTTATCCTATTTATTAAAAAAAATTCTAATTTTACTGGAGCATTTTGAAATAAAAATAGTGATTTTGGTAATATGTTCATTTTTATTGAAGCAATTTCCCCATAAGAGAAGGTCTTAGATTGCTCCATTTTCTGAAATCTTCAGCTATTTTTTTAATTAGTGGGGTATAATTATCCTCTTTAATCATTATACATTTTGTCGAAATTACAGTTCCCAAATATTTAATTTTGTTTGTCATCTGGATGTCCATTATCATTGTTAAATTTTCTTTGTCATGTTTTTAGTAAGCATTTTAGTTTTTTCCTTGTTAATTTTTAGCCCCACTACTTCACCAAATTCCTCTAATTTCTCTATTAGTTTTAATCCTGAATTTTGTGGATCTTCTAAAATAAAAGCCAAATCGTCAGTGAAGGCTTGCAGTTTGTATTCTTCTTTCTTTATTTTTAGTCCTTTTATTTCCGGTTCTTTTCTAATTATTCTCATTAGTGTCTCTAAAGTCAAAATAAATAATAACAGTGATAATGGACATCCCTGCCTCATTCCTTTTTGTATTTCAAATTTGTCTGTTGTATGGTCATTTATCAATATCTTAGCTTGTTGTTTATCACATATGGCAGCTACTACATTTAGAAACTTTTACCCAAAGTCCATATACTTAATTTGTTGCAGAACAAAACTCCATTTTACATTATCAAAGGCCTTTTTAGCATCCAGGAATAATAATGCTACCTGTTCTCCACTAAGGTCTTCATAATACTCTATGATATCTAAAATTGTCCTAATGTTATTACTAAGATGTCTATGTGGAAGGAAGCCATTTTGGTCTGTGTGTATAAATTTATTTAATATTTTCTTGAGTCTTTCTGCTATTATAGCTACAAAAATTTTATAGTCCACATTTAGTAGAGATATTGGCCTATAATTTCCTATCCTTGTTAAATCATTTTTTCTTTTGGGATAATCGTAATTGTTGCTTCCTTTCACGAGTTTGGAATTTTTGCCTTATCCAGGACTTCATTAAATAATTTAAGTAATCTATCGCCTAATATTTCTTGTTGGGATTTGTATAGTTCAGCAGGGAGTGCATCTGGACCAGCCGCCTTATTATTTTTTTGTTTATTTATTATGCACATCACTTCTTCTAAATTTATGCTTCTATTCAATAAACTTCTTTTCCTCTTCCGATATTCTCGGAAGATTTGCTTTCTTAAAATATTTTATTGCTTTTTCTTCTGTTACAAATTCTTCTTCTTTATATAGATCCTGATAGAATTTCTGGGCTATATTCCTTTTCATTTCTTCTTGATAGCATATTTCCCCCTGTTCATTTTGTAGTTTAGTAATCCATCTTTTTTCTGCTTGCTTTTTCAATTTCCAGGCTAACCATCTTTTTGGTTTGTTGGCATTCTCAAATACATTTTGTTTTATTCTTTTCATTTTTTGGGCTAAATCTTCTTTTTCCAACAAATTTATTTCATGTTTTATTAAGTCCATTCTTGTTTTAATCTCTTTCTGTTTCAGTTCTTCTTGTAGTTTCATCTCTAGGTTTCTATATTCCATTTCTAATGCCTTTTGCTGTATCGTCTTTTTCTTATTTTTATTCGCCATATAGTTTATTGCTACTCCTCTCATAACTGCTTTAGCTGTATCCCAGGTGTTTTGTAAGGATGTATCTTCTTTATTTTCTCCAAAGAAGTGGCTGGTGGCTCAGGCTGTAAATGCCTGCTCTTAAGATCCAGCTGTCTACAATTACTGTAGGCTCGAATCCCACCAGGCTCAAGGTTGACTCAGCCTTCCATCCTCTCGGGGTAGGTAAATTGAGGACCCAAGATTGTTGGGGGCAATTAGCTGACCTTGTAAAAATGCCGCTTAGTAATAAGCAGGCATATACAATGGAATGAAGGCTATTGCTGAGCACACTGGGTTGTATCCCAAAAATTGTAAGCCGCCCTGAGTCTTCGGAGAAGGGCGGCATATAAATGTAATTAAAAATAAAATAAAAAAATAAAAATTTCCTTTTCCAATTTAATTTTAAATTCCTCCTCTTTTAATATCGTTCTTTGTAGAGTCCATCTAAGGGTTTTGGGTTGGCCTTTCCAGCTAAACCTAATGTAACTATGATCTGCCCACAAGTTCGGTTCAATTTCTATTTCCATTATTTCAGAGATGAGCCTCTTAGGCATCCATACCATATCCAGTCTTGACCAGGACTGATGTCTGTTTGAGTAAAACATGAATTGTTTCTTGTTTGGGTGATGTTCTCTCCATGCATCATAGATTTTAGCCTCATTAGCCAAATCATGGAAATTTTTTGGTATTACCTTTCTTGTTATTTTCTTATTTTCACCTTTATAATCCTTCATTTTATCTATAATTGCATTGAAATCACCTAAGATGCAAATCTCTTCATAATGCCTTTCCTTAATATTGTTATATAATTTTTGAAAACAAATGTTCTTGTGGGCCATTTGGAGCATAAATTTCTATCAACAGAATCTTTTTATTTTCAAATTCTATCTCTACCATCAATATCCTGCCATCTTTATCTTTAAAAATTTCTTTAGCTGAAATCCAATCTTTATGTATAACACCAGCCCTCTTTTCTTTTGCTTATCTAGTGACATAAAAGCATTTCCTAATTTTCTATTTTCTAACAGGTATTTTTGTTTCTCTTTTATATGTACCTCTTGTATAGCTATTTATGTCTGCATTGAATTTCTGTAAATTATTGAATATTTTCTTCCTTTTCACCAGGGAGTTTAGGCCATTAATATTCATCGAGATTACCTCACATTTCTCTCTCTTTTTTCAATTTCTTTGGCTCGTATTTCTTGTTGCTCTCGTTTCTCTGGATTCTGTAAATTGTCTTTCATATATTTCTGCCTTTCTTCTTCCATATCTCCTCTCCTTGTTATCTGGTGAGTTTTCTTCCTTATTTTCTGCCTCTGCTCCTCTTTGCTCAACTGAGTCTTTCCTTCCTTCCTCTTCTTCCACTGCTGTCTCTCCTTCATTAGCAAATTGTTGGTCATAGAAGTCTTCCGCTTTCTCCGTTGTATCTAATTGATATCTCTTCTCCTGACAATTAACCATAATTCCCTCTGGCATCAACCATCTCTAATAACTAATATTAGCTTTTTTGTCAGAAAATGGTAGGGTCTCCTCAAGTCCCTTATTCTTCTTGGTATCTGTTTAAGAATGGTTATCTGCTTTCCGTTATGTTCTACTGGCTCGTCTCTCGTTCTATGCAGTATTTCATCACAGGTCGACTTCTTGATCAATTGGACATGAACTTCTCTGGGAAGGTTATGCCTTCTTGCATAATCCGTCTGTATTCTCTAGGTCTCATCTATTTCCCTCACAATTTCTTCTTTTTTGGTTCTTAGTATTTTTGCAATTATCTCACCCATTACGTCTGGCAAATTTCCCTCTTTTTCCTCCTTAACATTTTGGAATCTCAGGTAATGGGCTGCTTTTTCTGCTTCCAAAAGTATTAATGTAGATTCCAGATCTTTATTTGCTTGTATCAGCTTATCTGTCAGGTCTTCCAGTCTTTTCTCCTCTTTATCCATTCTGGATTCTATTTCTGCTATTTTTTCCTGGTTTTTCCGCATCTCTTGTTGGTAGCATTCAAATTTTTAGTCTATAATTTGAATTTTTTTCTTTTAACTCAGATCTTACTGATCCTATCTCTGTCTTCAAGTCTTCATGGTTTTTAGACATCATTTCCTGCATATTCAGCAGTAATCCTTGTAGATCTTTTATCGAATTCGATCTCTCCTTTGGTAACATTTCATTTATAGCTCTCTGTGTCAAGGGACTTGCCACTGAGGTCATTGTCAGTGTTTGGGTGGGTATTTTTTTCCCAGCTCCCAGTTTTGGAATATTTGTATTACTTGTCATACTAAATATCTTGACTATAATATTATTTTTCCACCACCTCTTCCAATTTTTCTCTTTTCTTTCAAATCCCACCAATGCTTATATTAAAAATAAAGTTAGTCTAACAATAAATCCAACCTGATATCCAATATTCAATAATCTGCTGAGTGTGCTGTTATATCCAAATATCAAAAATCAGTATCTAATAATTAATTATAGAAGATATATTGCTTAATGTGGTCTCACTTAATCAAACCTTTAAAAATAGTTAATATATATCTAATTAATCTATAACATAATATATACTATTATCTATAACATAATATATAATACACCAATATATCAAAATCTGGAATACTAAACAAGAAAAAAATCTTATAATTTAATTAATCAACTTAACTGTTAAGTACATAATATATAATTTATATTTATATAGTTATATCAATCTAAATTTACCAATATAAACAGAGATCTACAAAATCTTGTATTTACCTATATATGCCATGGTTTAATCAACAAACCAACCAAGAGATAGAAGCTTTAACAAAAAGAAACCAAGTATCCCTTTTCCTTTCCTCCTTGTTGCAATTTCTCTTCAATTCAGTGACCAGCAGGTGTCACTCATAAAGCGCTACAGTGTCTCTTTATCAGCCTCAAAGTTGCCAATTCATTTTCTTCATACTGTCCATTTTAATTAACTTCCAAGGTTCTCTTTCCAAAAAAAGTTCAAAATAGTTCAGAAGAAAAAAAAAGATGAAGGAAGTATAGAGCTAAAGTCCAAAAAGTCCAACTACCCCCATGATATTTGATCCAGATTATCAGTTCTCTTTCAGATTGTTAAATCAGATCCATTAGTTCAAGTTATTCAAATCCCCTCTGTTTTTAATATGTAGTCCCACGGGTCTCTCTCAAATCAACACTTACTATTTGCAAAAGTCACCCTTCTCCAAATATAATCCAAAATTCTCTTTTTACATTAGTTCCAGGAACCTTATAGAGTTACTGAGTTGCAGGCCTTGAGGGATTCCCCTCTATCCTGGGTGTGGCCTGTCAGGTTATTGAAGGCCTAGCTCAATGACGGATCTTGGGATCCTGAGAGGTGGCACCACACAGAAAAAGGTAGGGGTCGAGGGTGGGGTAATAAGAGGGGTACCAAGACCTCATTGTTAAAATTTTTAAAGAATTTTTAAGGGGTTTAGGAAGAGGAGAGGGTAACCGGGCCTGGTTGGAGCCTGAGGGAGCCCCACTAGGACTGTCCCAGCCCAGGTAGGAAATGGGCGGTGTGGGGGCGGTGGTTGAGGCTACCCAGAGCTCCGGGGGAATAGGTGGAGTATGGGATTTGCACAGTGACTGGGAATGGCAGCAGGGGTAAGGGCGGAGGACCGTATCAATTTTTGGGAGTGTGCCCCCGCTATCTTCGAGCGATAGCATGCTCCGACCCTCCGGTTCCTTCCCACCCCCAGGGACTTGGAGGAACAAATTGGAAACAAAGCTCCCCTCTTCCGAGAATTGATCGAGGAGGAAGGCACGGACCTGGCCTGCATCACGGAAACCTGGTTGGGGCCGGAGGGAGCAGTCCCTCTGGTAGAACTGTGCCCTCCAGGTTTCCGTGTAATACACCAGCTTCGATCCCAGGGTAGAGGCGGTGGGGTGGCTGTTGTAATCAGGGAGGTTCTTTGTCCAAGGGAGGCCGCTGTCCCGTGGGTAGGCGGATGTGAGTCCCTTCTCTTGAGATGGGGCCCTCAGGGTCAGTTGGGCCTATTGCTCGCATACCTTTCTCCCAGCTGCATGGCAATGGCCCTGCCTGATCTGCTTGATGTCTTGTCGGGGGTGACGGTGGAGTTCCCCAAACTTATGGTGTTGGGGGATTTCAACTTGCCATCCCTGGGGGGCATCAAGGCTAGATTAGCAGTTCATGGCTTCCATGGCAGCCATGGACCTGACTCAAATAATACAGGCCCCCACCCATGTCGGGGGACACACATCCGACCTTGTTTTTATCTCGGGACAGTGGTGTAATGATCTGGGAGGAGGATCCCCAATTGTTTCTCCCCTGCCATGGACCAATCATTCCCTCCTAAGGCTGACCTTCCGAAATGCCACCCCTTGCCTCTGGAGGCGGAACCGAGAAGGTGGTTCCACCCCAGGCGCCTAATGGACCCAGAGGGGTTCAAGGTGGTGCTTGAGCTAATCCTGACCTCCCTTGCCCACAGCTCGGTTGAGACCCTGGTGGATGCCTGGCAGAGGGCGACTGCTGGGGCACTTGACCGAGTTGTTCCTTTGTGGCCTCTGACTCAGTGCAGATCCCGGTTGGCTCCCTCACCTTCATTCTGCTATTTCACCAATAGTATGACCAGCTGTCTTCTTCTATGGACGGTCTGCTGATTGTCCTTCCTTCGCCTGCTCAATCCAGGTTCTCTCTGCTCCCCCACATGAACCACCACCCGTGTAGGTTTTTCAGCACCCCTTCACCTTCAGAAACCCTATAAGCCTCCTTTGACCCCCGAAAGGTCCCACAGATAGAAGTTTGGAGAGTCGTGCTTCACAGAGAAAACTGTTCACACATCCTCTCTCCTCGACAGCTGGCTCCGCCCTTTGGAAAGATATTCTTGAGTATCTTTATCCTGTTTGGAAATTTGTTTGTTCAGAGGATTTAGGATTTAGCCCAGCTATCAGTAGCCCAAGAAATAATTCCACAGAACTATGAACATATACTTTTAATCTTTAAAAAATTAAAGCTTATTAGTTTTATCTCACTGATGATGTTACCTAGTTTGGTAATGAAATATCTGCAAGATAACAATGAAGCTCAGAGAGCACCAAGAACCCCACATTTAAAAATCTCCTGCAAGTATAGTATCAGTTAGACAAATACAACAAAATAACTTTTCATAATCATTAGAGTTTGTATACAAATTCTGCCTGCATTCATGTTCCTGCCTGGGTACATCCATGTCTATGTGCAATTCATGAGCCCTTCGAGTGTTGGCAATGAACTTTCTTTGATGCATAGTTTTGGCTACCTAAATTGAAATGGCAGCTATAGCAGAAGCATTCTTCATTTTCCATTGGGTGCTATAATCCAGTTTTGATTGTTCTGTTACAGTATGTGCTAATCACACATAGTATTTAGTATCAATGTTTTATATTTGCTTCATGTTATATGGTAGGGCATTTCCTTGCTTGATTTCTTGTTTGTTTTATACTGTATGCTGCCCAGCATCACATTGTTTCAGTTGGGAAAGCTTATAAATCTTTGAAATAATTAAATAAATGGCAAACCACTTCTGAACTTTTGCCCCCAAAAAAGAACTTACATAAGCATGATCACCAAGTGCTTGCCTTGGACTACCAGCAAATTCTACAAATGCACAGTGTGTGAAAAATCTACACATTGTTGCAGGCCACCAGTCTGTGTTCAATATGTTGTATACAGCATATCTGATAAAAGGACATGGTGAATATAACACACTTCCATTTGGGCTATGCTGCCTATTAATGAAGTTACTATGATGTACTCTTCTTGTGTTATCTATATTTTATTACTTAGCAACAAGAGGACAGCAGAGGGATAATTCTCTCTAATCACCATCAGCGGATCTGGATACTGCTATGGATGTGTCACATATTAACGAAACTTGAGACCCATAAGTACTGAATTCCCCTGGAGGAGCCTCAGTTTTTCCGCCATTGTTATCAAGGCCCAAATTTGGTATAATATAAATTATTTGTTCCATGTTGTTTCTAAATAGATTTTAAAAGGACTGCCGCCCTGAACTGATATCTAAACTGCAAATATCAATTTTATGTCACTTTAATCTCAGAATATTTGTAACCTTAACCTGGCACTCATCTGTTAAAGTGGATTGGAGGATATGGACCCGCAAGCACAGTACTGCTTCCCTGCCCCCTCTCCCCCCACAACCCCATTACTGCAAAATCTTGGAAGAGTTTGTCATATGTTTAGCACAGACTTCTGAAAAGAGATTGCAAGCATGTTCGGATAATTGCACTTTCCGGCCTATATATTATGAAAGACTTTGATTTATCATGTTTACTAACCACAAGTAGAGCTATAAGGTAAATGCTTATCATTCTTATCAGCCTCTTTTAGATCTCTACACTTAAGCGTTCAGAAATATTTTCCAAAAAATTATACCTTTTAATCTCCCAATTCCTTATTACAAGAAAACAGTCCTCCAGCACAGCTAGAAGGCAGAAATTGAAAAGCTTCACTTCAAATTTTCCATTTTTAAGTAATAGTAGTTTATAATTTTGGCAATCTAATGTTTTTTTAATCTATGATTGAATTAAAACTAGAAAATAGTACACAATGTAAAAGTTAATTTCATGTGTTAATACCAATCTTTTCTGTATGTATTTATCTCTCTATCATTTCTATCACTATCTCTATCTATCTCTATCTAGATATATCATCTGTATCTATATCACCTGGAGTACACAAGCACAAACATGCCCCAAAGGTCCTTTTTTCAAAAGGCAACTGGACTGTCTTGCTTTTCTCGGAAGACATTTCGCTTCTCATCCAAGAAGCTTCACCAGCTCATATAAGCACAAACATGTATGCAAAGAGAGATAGGCAGAGATGAGGAGAAAATCAAGATGGATCTCTGTTAAGTTTGCATGAAGAGTCAAACGGCTTTTCTGAATCTGGTAAGGACTTCTCTGAGTCTTTCTTGAAGCTGAGTGTCATTTTCAGCAGAGATTAACACATCATCAAAGTAAGGCACTACCCCTGGCAGTCCTTGAAACATTCTTTCCATAAGGCTTTGAAAGATGCCTAGTGCCATGCTTACTCCAAACTGTAACCTTTTACATTTGAAGGCACCTCTGTGAGTCACAATGGTTTGGGCCTCTGCAGTGGCATCATCAACTGTTAGTTGTTGATATACCTGGGCCAAGTCCAATTTGGCAAAGACTGTACCCCTGCCAAGTGAATGTAGCAGATGATGCACAACTGGCACTGGATATGCGCTCTGCTGCAGCGCATGGTTCAGTGTCCCCTTATAGTCTCCACAAATTCTCACTGACCCATCAGCCTTGACTGGTGTGACTATGGGTGTTTCCCATCTGGAGTGATCAGTGGGCTCTAAAACCGCTTGAGCAATTAATTTGTCTAATTGTGCATCAATTTTTTCCTTTAAAGCAAATGGAACCCTCCTGGGCTTTAAACGAATTGGGGCACCTTGGGATCTAGGTTGAAAGTGATAGGGGTCCCCATATAATTGCCCAGTCCTTCGCTGAAGACCTCTGGAAACTCAGACTTCAAGGACTCCTCCCATTCAGAGCTGCTCACGTGATTGATGCCAGTCACCTCGATGCCTAGTGGCTTGAACCACTCAAGTCCCAGCAAGCTTGGGCGATCCTTGTCCACGATGGTCAGGGGCAAACATTTGGTGTGGCCTTTAAACTGCACGTTGAAATCTGTTGCTCCAGCTACTGGAATCTTGTTCCCTTGGTAGTCTTTAAAAGTCAGTGCTTGCTTCTGGAAATGTTTCTTCTGAATGTTGGGAAAATAGCCTGTGAATAGTGTCCCATGACACCATAGACAAATAAGAGCCTGAGTCCACTTCCATTTGGCAAGGCCTTCCTTCAATGAACACCTTCACGTGTACTTTTCTGCTTCTCAAGGGTGAAGAATGACCAATGGTGATTGTTTGGTGAGTTTCATTCTTCCCATTTGCTTCTGAATTTCGCCCCATCTTTTCAATGAAGTTGTT
Organism: Naja naja; assembly: GCA_009733165.1. NCBI lineage: Eukaryota > Metazoa > Chordata > Lepidosauria > Squamata > Elapidae > Naja > Naja naja. The sequence continues at coordinate 66,511,708 of CM019148.1, forward strand.
GGGCTTAAAATCTTTTTCAGGAAATTTCTTCCTACTAGGTGGAGTTCTGGATGATTTGCAGACTCTGGCTAGGTGACCCTTTTCTCACAACATAGGCAGATGGTGTCTAAGAACTTGCATTCAGTGCAGGGATGCCCCCCCCCACAGCCTCTGCAATAAAGTTCTTGCCTCTTTCTCCCAGGGTCTTTCCTTTTCTTCTCCATTCTGAGTCTAAAAATCCCTTCCTCCACCTCACTGCAATCTGAATCAGAGTCTATTTGTTCAATGGGTTGTTGTGGATTTTTCCCCATCAGAATGGCTTGAGGCCTGGCTTGAGGCCTTGTTAATCTTTTCATGGCCGCTGCTGAGGACTTGGTGGCTTCGCTGAAACAGCTTCTTCAATGGCCTCCTTAAATGTGATCTTAGGTTTCATTAACAGTTTGCTTTGTAAGACCTTATCTTTGAGGCCTAAAACAAACCGATCACATGGCCTCTTCTAAGTTGGTAAAGTCACAAGCACCCCCAATGTCCCTTAAACTTGCCACGAAGTTATTAACATTCTCGCTTTCCCCTTGATCCCGACGGTAAAACTCGTGTCTCTTAATGAGGCACGATACTTGCGGGGCGTAATGGGCTCTTAAAAGCTTTTCCAAATCAGGCCATTCCATTACCTTCAGTTCTGCAGCTCCAACGCCCGCCATCTTGAAGACTGCCGGACCGCAGTGCGTAAGAAATACCGCTCTCTTCCATCTCTCGGGAATATCGGCGAGGTTGTTTCTTTCCAGGTACATCTGGAAGCGATCCACATACGATTCCCAGTCTTCCGCCGCCGGATCGAACGGGGCTGGGGGGGTGTTCAGTGCAGCCATCTTGCTCTTCTGTTTGCCTTCCGCATTGTCTCTTCTTCAGGGCAATTCCACCTTCATCGCCAGTGTTAAGTTTGCATGAAGAGTCAAACTCGAGGAGCTTCAGTAAAGAGTTTATTCAGTGACTACAGCTCGAATGGACCCGAGTTGGCTGGGCTACGGCTGCTTCTTATAGCCAGCAGCTGTAGTTGCCAGCCAATGGGAGTGCAGGGTTTCTTCCCACACTATTTAAACCAATACCATTTAACATTTTACAAGAACAGTTCAAATAAACCAATAACATTCAAACCTACATACATAACAATCTCCATCACCATCTTTTTAACACAGTCATCATCCTGATCAGTGGTCTGCAAATTAGTGAGTTGACAAGCAAAGTATTGCAATCCAAACTTATCCATTTTTAAAAATATATGCACATTGTGGACAAAGGGTGGCGTGTGCAACATATCCCTTTTATGGATGCTACAAATTCTGATCATAAGAATCATCCCAAGATGATAATGTTTTTTTCCAGATGTTCTTCTTGATTTCTTTTAGGGTGTTCTCTCAAAATAATTAATAGAAAATCATCTCACCAGCTGACACACTTTCTCTCGATCTCTTCTGTTCTGGAGCTGTCCCAGCTTCAGCAGCTTTAATGGCTGCCTCTCCGCCGCCGGCAAAAGGGCTTCTCCTGGATCTACCAGGGACTTTTTTTTTAAATTCACATTTATATGCCACCCTTCTCTGGAGACTCAAGGCAGCTTACAATCTTTGGAGCACAACCCAATGTGCTCATCAATAGCCTTCATTCTATTGTAAATGCCTGCTTATTACAAGGGCTTTTGGGGCGCCTCCAAGTGGCATTTTTACAAAGTCAGCTTATTGCCCCCAACAATCTTGGGTCCTTAATTTACCTACCCCGGGAGGATGGAAAGCTGAGTCAACCTTGAGCTTGGTGGGATTCGAGCCTGCAGTAATTACAGGCAGCTGGAGCTAAGTGCTAGGTGTTTAACAGCCTGCACCACCAAGGCTCTTTGCGGTGTCCCTGGGATCAGCAGAACATGCCCTTACCGTCTCTATGGGACGGTTTAGGTCCGTTGGGACCATCCAGCAGTGGAGATATTGACGGCGATCTTAGAGAGTTAAAATCACATGTCGTACCGCCACAATGCCTCCTGATGTTCTTCTTGATTTCTAAAATGACACGAGTGGGCTTTTATTTCTTTTATATTTTGATTTAATTCTCAGTTGCTACAACACTTATAATATGTAAACATGATTCAGTGCCCAAATATTCAAATTATTTTTAAAAGTTAATATCCATGTTTACTGGTAATACTATGATCTGCTAAGCTGGAAGTTGGCTTTGGGTTTGCTTCCATGTCTCTGCCTCTCTTTTCCATTTTCCACTCAGTGTGGAAATCAATTTTTAAGGAAGGTTGTAGCTCTTTGTCAAATATAAAAATCTCCAATGCGTTTCGTGAACAGGCATTGGAGATTTTTATATTTCCTCTTCTCTTTTTAGATAGTGCTGATACTAAGAACTTTTTTTTCTAAACTCAGATGCATTTATTGTGCTTGCTTCTATGTTATTACTTACAATTTTATTTGTCTTCCCAGGGGGAACAAAAAATAAGGATCAGAAAGTAAGGTTTAATGCGACTTACCAACTCCATTTGTAGAAAAGTGCATTTGGTCCCAAGTCCAGATAAAAGAGGAGAGTTGATGCCCTGCCAAGGGGATAAATTGAATAGTATACCCCTACTGCATAAGGGGTAACCAATATAGTAGCCTTGGTGCACAAGATGCTGAGGAAAGGTTCACTAATGCTAATCAAATAATTTACTAAATTTCAAAGAATCAATCACAAAAATAAAAATAGATCACACCAATATTGGGATATCCAAATAGCCCCTTGGAGTGTATTTACAAGAGAACATGTTGATCAAAAAGAAATCATTGCCCGCAAATGATTACATCATGACATTTTAATAGTGGTAATATATGGAATCATGACATTTTAATAGTGGTAATATATGGAATGAGATTAAATGAATTAGGGAGCAAAGCATATTCCAGTGATTTTAAAAAAACAACCCACAGGAGAGTAAGTTGGCTTCACCCTAGATAGCATAGAAGCCATATCAAATTGTATATTATATCAAACATAGCATTTTATTTAGTGTTCTAAGCCACCCGGGTGGCAAGATAAGGGGCAAACAGATTTAATAAATAAAACTAATAAATATTGTCCTCTTACAATCTTTATCTCCCTAGCTATCCTGTCATATATATTTTCCATTTATGCATACAGTTAACAAATTTTCTTGCAGTGGGGGAAAGGGTAATTCTGAAAAAGGGGTATCTCTGAAAAAGGTTCATAAGGATAAAAACATGGGTTTTTTATTTTTATAACTTTGTTTTACAATGAAAAATTCAACAGCCAAACCTGGAAAATAAATAATTAAATAAATCTAAAGGACAACTAAATGTAAAGGTCACTGTATTTATGAACTAACCAAAATTAGCCCAAATGATGTCAACAGTGATTTTTATGCCCATCTTCAAAATGCTTTTAACTGCATGCCCAAGAGAATTTAGTCATAATAGCTGGTGACTTAATGCTTACTTGGGTGCAGATAAAATGGGCTTGGAAAAATTCTTGGAAAATAGATGAAGTAAATGAAAATGGTGTAGCAGTTAATATCTTTTTAGTACGGAACAGCCTCTTCTGCCACTCTCAAAACATCAGCTCCAAGGGATGGAAAACTTCAGTTCTGGGCTACAATCAAGTCAACACCTGCTTCCAACCACCCATCAAAGATGTGGGATGTAAGGTGCTGATCATTGCTTAGTTTGTGCAAAAATATTTATTTATTCATTCATTTATTTATTTATTTATTTATTTATTTATTTATTTATTTTTGGGATTGGTATGCCGCCCTATCTCCCAAAGGACTCAGGCTCACAACAATAAAAATATATAATACAAAATTTAAAAAGATATTAAATGAACATCCCAATAACCTAATTAAAACCGACAACAAACCAAAAAAGCCAGTAAAAAAACCCATCAGTCCAGGTCGGCCAGTTGAAAGAGCCATGTCTTCAGGTCGCGATGGAAGGATCGAAGGTCAGGAGCCAACTGAAGCTCCAAGGGCAGCTGATTCCAAAGGGCTATAAACATAAATTCCAAACAGAATTAGAATCCTGGTCTGACATTCTGATATAATCTGATGACATGGAAGTTTCTGAAGTGATCTACAAATATGCCAGAAACATGTGCCTGACCTCACAACACCAAGCAGAAATATGGATCTCAGATGAGTGCTTAAGTTTGGTAAATTGACACAAATAAGCCAAGCTTATAGAAAATGCAAAATATAAACCATGATGCTTACCATCAGTTAAAAGCAGAGCATGAGGCATATTGAAACATGATGGCCCTATGGGAATGAGAAAAGACTGCACACAACCTCAAAATACGCTATGCTCTTTCTCTCTTTCAGATGCCTATGTAGAAGAATAAATCAACAAATAATAACGTATGCAAGGCTAATAGGACATTTATATGATCTTCAAATCAATGGTTTCAAAGTTAAAGAGAATTTTTCCAGCAATTTATAAAGCCACAGAGAACTGTGGGGACCACCAGAAGACCCATCACTCATCAAAACACCAGAATATAAAGCTTTGGATGCTGAGCCTACATTAGAAGAAATAAAAGCACCAATAAAACTACTGGAAAATCTATGCAACTGGTATGGGTAGAGTCATGGATGAGTCACTCCATGCTGGTGGAGGTTGTCTAAGCAACTACATTCCATTACAACCCATTTGGCCTGCAGAGATCTCCCTCACATGGAAAGCATGTTATTATAGGTAATTCCTATTTTGAAAAAGAACAACAGTTACTGAGGCATAAGTCTATTAGAAAAGTCATTAAAAGTGTCTTCATGAGAATCATCTGTTTCCAGAAATAAGGAGAACAGATATTTAGTGTTCATTGACTTTTGAGCAGCCTTTGACAGTGGGTTATTGTTAATATTTCTGGATTCATGAACTAGCCCCTGAAATTTTCTTGGCAACATTTTCAGAAGTGATGTGCCATTACCTTCTTCCTAAGGCTGAGAGTCAATACTGACCCCAAATCGTCCAGCTGGTTTCATGCCTATGCCAAGACTGGAACTCCTGGTTTCCTGGTTTCTAGCTAGTGTCTTAGCCAGTGAATCAAACTCTGGCTCTCTTTGCAGTGTTTACTGTCCTGTTTTATAGGAAGCACTGAAAAGCAACTATATGCTTGTAAAAATTACAGGCCTGCTATAAGAAACTAACAGCAATTACAGTAGCTATGTGTTGTCAAAAGAATAATTTGGACTTCCCACTCAAGCCGGGGTTGTGCAAGAATAAATAAAAATTAGATCTAGACAACTGGAAGGAAAGGAGAAATATTTATTCCTAAAAGCAAAAGGTTTGCCTTTATAGGAGCAGCTGTGGAGAAATGGGATACAGCAGCAGACTTTTATAGGGGAGCTTGTCCTGGTATGGAAAGGTCTACATGCTGATTCTAGGGTGACACTTGAAGGATTTGTGTATGCTTGTGTATGTGTGTAAGTACATATTCTTGTGGACATGCAGTTCTGCAGGGAGACCTAATTTAATTAACTCTATTTGTGTTTCATGACCTTATCCTTTGATATGTAGATTAGGTCTGGGTAACTTATTTAGGGTTTTGAGGAAGTTTGAGTAAAGGATTTTCCCACGTTTGCTATTTTTACTTGATTAATTTAGTTTCAGCTTGACTGTCAGTTATCTAGTAGAGATGTTGATTGTCAGACCATTGTGGATTCTTTTAATGATTTAAGGGGAGATGGAAACAGTATAAAGAATAAAATACATTTTGACATAAAACTTCTCACACTCTGCATGTGAAATGAATTTTCAGCAGAATTCCCAGTTTCATACCAGTGGTAGGTAAGGCAATGTGATCTCATCCCTGCTCTTTCGCTCTCACCAACTACGTATCACAGTGTTTGCAAGCACAATGTGCAAGAGGCAGCTAATTCACTGCCTTGCCATGTGCACATGCACAAAATCCTACTCCCTGTATGTCCCCAAAACCTTGGAAAAAACATTTTTTAATTGCAAGAGCAATTTCAGTGAGTCCTTCCCTTCCTCTTCCCTTTCTACATTGCAGACAATATTTCTGCATGTCCGTGCATCCAAAATGTCTGCTCAGTAACAAAGGGATATCCATTCTGTGCAGATCTACGAGGTGTGTAAGTAACCCCTACTAAACTGTGCAGAAATTAATAAAGAATCTTAGGATTGTGCTGCTTAGCTACAATACACATGTGCTTCAAATCCCTTCAGAGTAGACTTTCTCACAAGTAAATACAGGTAGTCCTTGACTTACAGTTCATTTAGTGACCGTTCAAAGTTACAACGGCACTGAAAAAAAAGACTCATGACCATTTTTCATACTTATGACCACTGTAGCATCCCCACAGTCACGTGGTCAAAATTCAGACATTTGGCAACTGGTTCATGTTTATGATGGTTGCAATGTCCCAGGGTCATGTGATCAGCTTTTGCGACCTTCTGACAAGCAAAGTCAATGGGGAACCCAGGTTCACTTAGCAACCATGTGACTAACTTAACAACTGTAGTGATTCAATTAACAAATGTGGCAAGAAGGTTCTTAAAATGAGGCAAAACTCATTTAACATCAAGTTTGGGCTGAACTGTGATCGTATGTCAAGGACTACCTGTACACTGAGAACTGTGTTGGCAAAAGGGAAAAGAGAAGATGGGTGGTTTAGGGATTTCAGCCAGGCATCCAGAATGTGGGGAAGGGGGAAAGCCATGGATGGCATCAACAATCATCCTACATATATGCCCCTCAGCATATTTCTTTAATTTTTTTAATTAGGCCTAATATATATTTATACAATCTAAACATTTTTCCAGATATGAATCATTGACTATAAACTAGTCCAGTTGCCAATGGTACCAAAACATAACAAAAAAACGTGAAACAAATTCCAGGGGTGCTGGTATACTGCTAATGTTTCTTATGGCATTAGATTTGAGAAAATAAATGTATTAATCATTTGCAAGAACCTAATTTTGTGGGAAAGCCACAAAATACAGACATTGGCTAAATGCAGGATATTCCTTACAATTGTTCTAAAATATTAAACTTTATCTAAGGAAAATCAATCACATCCTAGTTCCTGAATATTGATTTGTTTGGTTAAAACATTCATCTTTCAAACAATGGTGAAAATCCAGTTTTATTTTTTATACCCTGGACATATTGTTTCTGCATTTACAGTACAGTAAACAGTTGATTTTTCATTTTATTGCCAAGTTTCTATCATTATTACTTTGACCCTTGAATAGGGATTGCAGGATATGTTTTAAACTAATTGGTTCTTTGGCCTGAAAAAATGTGAAAACCTTGATATAATGTATTGCCAGTTTTTCATCTTTTTCTCTATCCCTATTTATGTCTGCCTTTTGGCTTGTTGTCTCATTTTGCCAGTAAACAGTTTCTGATGTTTGCTGATTAATAAATAAACATCAAGTTGTACTGTATTTTTGTAGTTGAAGTGAGTGACCGATGTGCTTGCTCTGGTCTGGATACAGAGACTGACTAGGTGACTGCTAGGTATGAATTAAACTGCAAGTTCACAGTAATTTTTAACACTGGCTCTGAGGTCAGTTGCACCCAGACAGTTGCTACGGAAACAAAGAAAACAATGATTTAACACTTTACCCAGGGCTAAAAATCAGGCTGGAAATGAATTTGGGGAGACTCTGGGAGACAGCCGAGGACAAGGGACCCTGTCATGCAGTGGTCCAAGAGGTCGCGAAGGGCGTGAGTCATGTGAGACGTGACTTAGCCACTGGACAAGAACAAAACAAAACAAAATCAAGCTTACTTCTAAATGAAAATAATATATAGGCGTATACAGTTTGTGGAGTTAAAATCTTTATTAGGGGCTACTTTTTACAGAATGTAGTGAGTCCTAGTTACTTATTTAATCATTTATTAATTTTTTTATGCTACCCATCTCCCCCTACAAAGTGACTCTGGACAGTCTACAAGTTGTAAAACAAGTTAAAAAAATCATTAAAACAGTAACAGTAAACAGATTAAAATATTATTAAAAACTGTACTAAAACTGAAACTAAGAGAGCTAAGAGATGGACGGATAGGGACAAGCTCTTCTTATCTCATCAGCCAGCTCCAGTGGTGAGTATCCCCTTTAGGGCCCAGGCTAACCGGTAAAGCCAGGCTTTAATACCTTTCTGGAAGGCTGAAAGGAAGTAGGGCAATTCTCCTGTTGGCTGACCGAATGCTCCTCCACAGGGCTCTTCTCCTTGGCCCTGCCCTACTTCAGTTCCTTAGTAGACAGGATCTGTAGCAGGCCACTTTTTGCCCACTGGCATGACAGGGGTGAGCTTGTCCCATTGGGGAGAGACGGCTCCTCCAATATCTTGGATACAAGCCAAGTAGGGCTTTAAAAGAAGCAACCAACAGCTTAGTTCTTCTTACTTCAACAGTCTTACATTTGAATAGACATGCTTAGATGATGCAGTGTTTCTCAACCTTTGCAATGTTAAGATGTAGGGGCTGGGGAATTCTGGGAGTTGAAATTCACATGTCTTAATATTACCGAGATAGACAAATGCTGATCTAAGGTCTAAATGGAGCAGAGAAAGCAGAAAAATGATAGCCCTCCACATTTAATGAGTAAAATTTTGCACTTCCAGCATTAGCTGTGCTGACTGAAATTACTGGAAATTCTAGCCAAGGTTCATTTTTTCCTTTCTTCTTGATGCTGTGGCTCAGTATCCATATCAGAATGGCCTGGCCCTCTCCCAGCCACATATGAATTTCACTGCTTTGCAGCTCTCCTTCTCAACCCTTATCAGAGCAAGCAAGGATGGAATTGCCAGTGTCTTGTTAGTTTTTCCCTCTCTCTCTTAAACAAGGCTGTAAAAAAACTGTTGGTCACTGACTGGATTTTCCTTCCCTTCTGTGTATAGTGGAGAGCAAAGGAATTTCAGTTGCTATGGAACTACTGCTCAAGGCAAAACAGTGATTTTTGCTGAAAGTGCCTGAAGAATTTGAAAAATCTGCATCTTTGAAAAGCAGCATCACAACACTGCTTTCTCTGGGACTTGTGTGCTTATTCGGAGTATCAGATTCACCTTACCAAAGTGCCCAACAAATATTCTTCACAGCCTCTGGCAGAAGCTTCTAATTGGTAGTAGGATGGAGTAACAGTTTCCAAGTGATCCTTCTAGTCCAGGGGTGGGCAAACTTTTTGACTCAAGGGCCACAATGGGTTCTTAAACTGGACCAGAGGGCCGGAACAAAAGCATGGATGGAGTGTTTGTGTGAACTAATATAAATTCAAAGTTAGATTACTTCACGTAGCCTTCTGGGAGAGCAAGAGAACCCTCCGCTCTTTTGGCTCTGCAGGCCGGATAGAACAGCCGAACAGGCCGGATCTGGCCCCCGGGCCGTAGTTTGCCCACGGCTGTTCTAGTCTAATGACCATATAGTTACATTATTTTGAAGGACAGCATCTTTGGTCACACTGCAGATAAAGAAAAAAGATAATAAAAGGTAATATAGAATGTCACTAGACTAATGGCTATTTATAAAATCACCAACTGTGTTGCAGCTACCGTCCTAGGCTGTATTAATATAGAATAGATAGAATACTTGTGAAGTATTATAACGCCTTCGTAAGACCATGCTTGCAATACTGCATCCAAGTTTGGTCTCCGCAATATAAAAAATGGGGTTGAGACTCTAGAAAGTGTGCAGAAAAGAGCAACAAAGATTGTTAGGGTACTGGAGGATAAAACATGTGAAAAACAGTTGCAGGAATTAGTATGTCTCGTTTAATGAAAAGAAGGATTAGGGGTGACATGGTAGCAGTGTTCCAATATGTAGCGGCTGCTACCAAGAAGATGAAGCAAGTCAACATATTCTCCAAAGCACGTGAAGGCAGGACAAGAAGCAATGGGTGAAAACTAATCAAGGAAAGAACCAACCTAGGACTAAGGAGAAATTTCCTGAATTCCACAACTTCTGGAGGCAAGATGCTCCACTGATTAATTGCTCTAATTAATCAGTGGAGCATCTTGCCTCCAGAAGTTGTGAGTGCTCCGACACTGGATTTTTTAAAAGAAGAATGGACAATCATTTGACTGAAATGGTATAGGGTTTTCTGCTTGAGCAGAAGGTTGGAGTAGAAGACCTCCAAGGTCCCTTACAACTCTGTTATTCTGTTATTCCCCACAAAAACTTCCAGCCTTAATGGAGTAACACAGCTGGACTCTTCATCCATTGTTGTGAAAGACAAGCACAAATGAAATGTGAATTTCAGGATAATCACCTTGTATTGCCAAATGAATTCCCAGTTGAATTGGAAAAATCATGGGAATGTTGGGGAAGATGCTTGTTCAATTATCTGATTCAGGATGCAAGAGCTGGACATTTGGTGATGGGTAATGGAATTCTTTGGAAATCTACAGTACCTCTAGGCCACTGCACTTGTAACAAGAAGGCAATTCTGCATATTCTTAATTAAGAAACAAAATAAGACCTGAAATCTGGGAAAGAAAAAACAACATGCAGAAAAAGTTAAGATTCACTGAATACAAAGAAATTTTTAATACTGTATGATAATTGTCTAGTTTCTTTTTTCTTCGTGCAATTATCACAGTAAGGGACATAATCAGGAGAAAATTCCAGAGTGAGCTTCTTCTATCTATTTTCAAAGAAAAGATAACGAGTTGATCACCAGTGTTAGCATTCAGACTTCCTTCATAAAAATCTTACTGTTTTTGTTAATCTCCCCCACCATTAAATCCTGCATTTTTGTTTGCCAAAATTATTCATATGTTAAACTAAAAGAGTTGGCTCTGGAACTCATCCCATCTGCCTTCCCCTCTGCGGAAAAAGTATTATTTAACTTAAGGTGGCAGTTATGTAATTTAGTTCTTATGTTCCATTATTAATGAATTTTATCATGAAATATTTAGGCTCTTCCCCTGTACTGCCTTTCACAGCCTTGACTGTAATTATGTCAGCTCAGATTTTCTTCTTTTTTGAAGAGGTATTTATTAGCAAATCTGTCCTCTGTGGCTCTGTCACTTGATGTTTAAATGGAACAATAAATTGTCCTCTTTCAGTTTAAGGTCTTTTGATATTTCGGATTTAGAGAAATTGTCTTTTCCTTTACACCTCTTCCCCCTTTACAATTAAACTTTATGTAGCTCCCATTGGCTCAGCTCAGAATCAGTCAGGCTATAAGTGTTCAAACTAAACAGTTCCATTTTTTTCACTCTCTTTGGGCAAGTAAAAAAAAAGGAGATCCAGGGAAGCAGAAAAAGCTTGATGAAACGGATTCATGTTTACAGCCAGAATATAGCTGGATTTCCAAACCAGTGGTGGTATTCAAAATTTTTACTACCAGTTCTGTGGGCGTGGCTTGGTGGACATGATGTGGCTTGGTGGGCGTGGCAGGGAAAGGATACTGTAAAATCCCCATTTCCACCCCATTCCAGGGGAAGGATATACTGCAAAATCTCTATTTCCACACCACTCCAGGGGAAGGATACTGTAAAATCCCCATTCCCTCCCCACCTCACTAACCTGCTTTCCAGTTCCATTCTCCTGTCCAGGGCAACAAAAGAAGACCCAGCCGATCAGCTGGGACTCTGATCAGCTGGGACTTGGGAGGCAGTGAATAGATGGTGGGGGAGGGCCAACCAGAGACGATATTTACCAGTTCTCTGAACTACTCAAAATTTCCACTACCGGTTCTCCAGAACCTGTCAGAACTGGCTGAATACCACCTCTTTGTTTGAGTTTGGCTCAGCAGAGTATGATTTCCACCATTGCGGTTTGTAAATTAGGGTTAATGGCTCAGCACAGAGAGGCACAAAGTCCACAGGTGGTCAGACCTTCGTTCTGCAGCCTCAGACTGTATGGGAAAATGCATCACTTTTTAAAAGATTGAACATGTTTGTCCCATCAGTTTTGGGAGGTTCTCACATTGCAGAAATGTTGGTTTGTGGGCCATACATTCTGTCTGTTATGTATGTAGGTTTGAATGTTATTGGTTTATTTGAACTGTTCTTGTAAAATGTCAAATGGTATTGGTTTAAATAGTGTGGGAAGAAACCCTGCACTCCCATTGGCTGGCAACCACAGCTGCAGGCTATAAGAGGCAGCCGTAGTCAAGCCAGGACGGGTCCATTCGAGCTGTAGTCACTTAATAAACTCTTTGCTGGAACTCCTCGCGTCTGACTCTTCATGCAAACTTAACACTGGCGACGAAGGTGGGATTTCCCTGAAGAGAAGAACACCCCCCCATCCCCATTCGATCTGGCAGCAAATCGTATTAATCGTATGCGGATCACTTCCAGATGTACCTGGAAGGAAATGACCTCGCCGACATCCCCGAGAGACGGAAGAGGGCGGTCTTTCTCACGCACTGCGGTCCGGCAGTCTTCAAAATGGCGTTAGCGGGAGCTGCAGAGCTGAAGGTAATGGAATGGCCCGATTTAGAGAAACTTTTAAGACCCCATTATGCCCCACAAGTATCGTGCCTCATTAAGAGATACGAATTTTACCGTCGGGATCAAGGGGATAGCGAGAATGTTAATGACTTCATGGCAAGTTTAAGGGACATTGGGGGTGCTTGTGACTTTACCAACTTAGAAGAGGCCATGCGTGATCGGTTTGTTTTAGGCCTCAAAGATAAGGTCTTACAAAGCAAACTGTTAATGAAACCTAAAATCACGTTTAAAGAGGCCATGGAAGAAGCTGTTTCAGCGGAAGCCACCAAGTCCTCAGCTGCGGCCATGAAAAAGATTAACAAGGCCTCAAGCCAGGCCTCAAGCCATTCTGATGTGGAAAAATCCACAACAGCCCATTGAACAAATAGACTCTGATTCAGATTGCAGTGAGGCAGAGGAGGGGATTTTTAGACTCAGAATGGAGAAGAAAAGGAAAGACCCTGGGAGAAAGAGGCAAGAATTCTATTGCAGAGGCTGTGGGGGCACCCCGCACTGAATGCAAGTTCTTTGACTCCATCTGCCTACGTTGTGAGAAACGGGGTCACATAGCCAGAGTCTGCAAATCATCCAGAACTCCACCTAGTAGGAAAAAATTTCCTGACAAAGACTTTAAGCCCAACCATTTCCTTGAAAAGATGGGGCGAAATTCAGAAGCAAATGGCAAGAATGAAACTCACCAAACAATCACTATTGGTCATTCTTCACCCTTAAAAAGCAGAAAAGTACACGTGAAGGTGTTTATTGAAGGAAGGCCTTGCCAAATGGAAGTGGACTCAGGCTCTTATTTGTCTATGGTGTCATGGGACACTATTCACAGGCTATTTCCCAACATTCAGAAGAAACATTTCCAGAAGCAAGCACTGACTCTTAAAGACTACCAAGGGAACAAGATTCCAGTAGTTGGAGCAAGAGATTTCAATGTGCAGTTTAAAGGCCACACCAAACGTTTGCCTCTCACCATCGTGGACAAGGATCGCCCAAGCTTGCTGGGACTTGAGTGGTTCAAGCCACTAGGCATCGAGGTGACTGGCATCCATCACGTGAGCAGTTCTGACTGGGAAGAGTCCTTGAAGTCTGAGTTTCCAGAGGTCTTCAGCGAAGGACTGGGCAAGTATATGGGGACCCCTATTGCTTTCAGCCTAGACCCCAAGGTGCCCCAATTCGTTTAAAGCCCAGGAGGGTCCCATTTGCTTTAAAGGAAAAATTGATGCACAATTAGATAAACTTATTGCTCAAGGGGTTTTAGAGCCTACTGACCACTCCAGATGGGAAACACCCATAGTCACACCAGTCAAGGCTGATGGGTCAGTGAGAATCTGTGGTGACTATAAGGGGACACTTAACCATGCGCTGCAGCTGAGCGCATACCCAGTACCAGTTGTGCATCATCTGCTACATTCACTTGGCAGGGTACAGTATTTGCCAAACTGGACTTGGCTCAGGCATATCAACAATTAACAGTTGATGATGCCACTGCAGAGGCACAAACAATTGTGACTCATAGAGGTGCCTTCAAATGTAAAAGACTACAATTTGGAGTAAGCGTGGCACCTGGCATTTTTCAAAGCCTTATGGAAAGAATGTTGCAAGGACTGCCAGGGTAGTGCCTTATTTTGATGATGTGTTAATCTCTGCTGAAAATGACACTCAGCTTCAAGAGAGACTCAGAGAAGTCCTTACCAGATTCAGAAAAGCGGGTTTAAAAGTCAAGGAAGACAAATGTACACTCAAAACAGACAGAGTTGAGTTCCTGGGGTACATGATTGACAAGCATGGCATCCACCCTACTGATGCCAAGGTTAAAGCAATCAAGGAAGCCCCTAAACCTAGATGCAAGACAGACTTACAAGCCTTCCTTGGACTTATTAACTTTTATCACATGTTTTTACCTCACAAAGCATCCATTGCTGAGCCTTTACATCGCCTGCTTGATAAGAAGGCTGTTTGGATCTGGGGGAGGAAAGAACAATCAGCATATAACAGTATTAAGAGAATAATCACGTCTGATGCTGTGTTGATACCTGTTATTCTGACTTGTGATGCATCCCCTTTTGGAGTGGGGGGGGGTTTGAGTCACAGGCTTCCCAGTGGAAGGGAAGCCCCTATTGCATTTTACTCTCGCACTTTGTCCAAGGCAGAGAGGAATTATAGCCAACTGGACAAGGAGGCATTAGCAGTCGTTGCAGCTGTTAAGAAATTTCATGAATATCTGTATGGCAGGTCATTCACCATTGTTACAGATCACAAACCTTTATTAGGCATTGTGGCAGGAGACAAACCTACACCTAATATCCTGTCACCAAGAATGCTGAGATGGACTGAATTTCTTGCAGCCTATTCATACAAACTGATTCACAGGCCTGGCAAGGACATTGGACATGCTGATGCACTGAGTCGTTGCCCACTACCTTGCCACAAGGAGGACTTTGAACTTGAAACTCACACCTTTTTCCTAGAGACTGTTGCTAAGCTTCCAGTCCATGCTGCTGAGATTGCCAGAGAGACTGCCAAAGATGCTGTGTTGGCACCTGTTATAGGCTGGATTAAGAAAGGTTGGCCTCTTCAAGATCTACCTCACCTTGCCCAACCTTTTAAGTCCAGGCAAACTGAATTATCTGTATTAAGAGGATGTATTTTGTGGGGTAACAGGGTGGTTATTCCTGCAAAACTGCAAAGGGAGGTTTTGGAAATGTTACATGAGGGTCATCCTGGGATTGTAAGGATGAAAGGTTTGGCCAGGAGTTATGTATGGTGGCCAGGTATTGACAAAATGGTTGAAAACTGGGTAGCATCTTGTCCCAATTGCCAGGTAGTCAGGCCTGCTCCACCTCACGCCCCCACACAGGAATGGGAATGTCCTAGGGGCCCATGGTCTAGAATCCACATTGATTTCGCAGGCCCTACAGAGGGCACACTTTTCTAGTTATAGTAGATGCATATTCCAAATGGCTAGAGGTAATTCCCATGACATCCACTACAACTGCAAGCAGCTCAGAAAATTGTTTGTAACCCATGGGTTACCAGATGTTCTTGTTTCTGACAATGGCCCTCAATTCACATCTAACATTTTTGAATCCTTTCTAGCACAACAGGGTATCAGACATGCCCTTACTGCCCCTGGGCACCCTTCGGCTAATGGCCAGGTTGAACGCATGGTACACTTTACCAAAGAGAAGCTCCAGCAACTGGGTCCTGGGGACATCACTGAGAAGCTTGAAAAACTTCTTAGTGTTCAGCACATCACTCCTAGCCCATCTACTAAATTATCCCCAGCAGAGTTGTTGATGGGTAGGAAACTTAGGTCTTCCCTTGACCGCCTTCATCCCACTTACGCACCCAACGCACCACTGGATTCCACTTCCAAAGTTCGTTCTTTCAGTGTGGGAGATTCTGTATATGCTAAGAACCTTATAGGTGAACCTTTGTGGATTCCTGCTGAAATAACTCACATCACTGGCCCTCGTTCTTACAGGGTACAAACAGAGGATGGCCTCCTCTGGAGCAGGCACATTGACCAACTTAGATCCAGGTTCCCTCAGGAACATCGCCCTGTCTCTCTCTGGGTCCCTCACCTGATGTCTCTTCTAAGGGGAAGGGGAACAGGAGGAAAATCAGCAAGCAAGAATCAACCCCATGTGTAACGAGCCATTGCGACAGGAACCATCCGAACCCTGTCACAATGCCAAGATCCATCCTTAGAAGTGGAAGATTGCACATCACTACCTGACTTGGGTGCTGACATTGGAATGGAGATGGGTTGGGAGGAGAGACCAGATTCTAACAGTCTAACAGGGTCTCCTTTCACAGGAAGTCCCAACAGGGAAATGTCAGCAGACACATTTCCTCTCACTGGGTGAGAACGTTAAAACTTCTGAACCACGAAGGTCTCAACATACACGTAAGAGCCCCACCTATTTAAAGGAATACATTAGATAGGTTGGGGTTTGGTATGGACTGAACCTAGTGGGGAGGGGTGTTATGTATGTAGGTTTGAATGTTATTGGTTTATTTGAACTGTTCTTGTAAAATGTCAAATGGTATTGGTTTAAATAGTGCGGGAAGAAACCCTGCACTCCCATTGGCTGGCAGCTACGGCTGCAGGCTATAAGAGGCAGCCGTAGCCAAGCCAGGATGGGTCCATTCGAGCTGTAGTCACTTAATAAACTCTTTGCTGGAATTCCTCGCGTCTGACTCTTCATGCAAACTTAACACTGTCCTTCTGTGACGAGTCATAAATGCCCAATTTTGAAACATCACACACTAAGCTAAATCTGGTGTAGCTCCCAAAGCAATGGAAGTTGATCACTCCCAGCTTAGCATTATCTGAGAAAATCATTACTTAATATTTTTAATAAGTTAAGCCTTAGCGCAGAAGTCAACAGTCCCTAGGATACTTTCAGACTTCAGATCCATTTTTGTAGCTTCAGAATACTCCCACATGATGC
Organism: Naja naja; assembly: GCA_009733165.1. Taxonomy (NCBI): domain Eukaryota; kingdom Metazoa; phylum Chordata; class Lepidosauria; order Squamata; family Elapidae; genus Naja; species Naja naja. Next base: position 66,528,596 of record CM019148.1, read on the forward strand.
CACCAAAATTTGGTAACGCTGTTAAAGATTAAACCAAAAATGGTGCCTGAACCAGATGGAGTATCAGGTTTTTATTATAAATGCTTTGAGCAAAAATGTTTACAACTTCAACAAAATGGGATGAACTATATCCAACAGGGCGGAAAGTTGCCAGAGAGTTGGAAAGAGGATCATAGAACACCAACACTTACAGAGGGTCAAGATTTGATTTTAACAAGACATTGTAAATTTTTATCAGTATTGAATAATGACTACAAGTTGTTTGCAATCATTCAAGGAGATAGACTGAAAATAATTTTGCACGAATTTATTCATGAGGATCAAGGTGGGTTTTTACCTAAAAACAGTTAAAGAGCAATGTGTTAGACATGTGGAAATATTTGGATAACAATGAAAAACAAGCCACATTGATTTTCCTAGATGCAGAGAAGACCTTTGACAATTTCAAGAGGGCTTTCATGTTCATGGTTTTGGAAGATATAAATTTTAGGAGAATTTTATAAAATGAGTTAAAATCAATTTACATTTTGCCGAAAGCACAAATAAGGATTAATAGAGATTTAGCAAAACATATAAGATACAAAAGGAACAAGACAATGACGCTCATTTCCCCCTCTTATTTTAGTTCATTTTAGTTCTTAAAAATGCTGAATAAAGACATAATACCAGATGAGAGGATTGTAGGGATAAAGATTAAAAAAGAGACTTATAAATTAAGAGCATTTGCAGATTATTTAGTGTTGGTTTTAGAAGATTCTTTAAAGGGAATTGAGACACTAATAAAAAAAACAAAAATAATGTTGTGCACTAACAAGTCTTAGGATTAATAAACAAAAGGCAATGATGCTAACAAAAATACGGAAGTACACGATCAAATAGAACTGATGAATAAAACAAGATTTAAGATTGGAAAGAAGGTTAAATGGTATTTTATTGGCGCTGGGTGCTTGGGGAGGAGGGGGTTGGACTGGAACCCAAAACCATTTTCAAAAGAGAAAGTGTACCCTCCAGGCTCCAAAAGTGAAAGTGTTGCCCTCTCAGGCCTTCTTAACAATATGAACCCTGCTGATAATGAAGCTGAAAACATCCAAACCAAAAGGGCTTGTCTGTCTTCTGAAGATTCTGTCTGTGTAGCATTCCATCATGTTTCTTGTGGAGGTGATGAAAGGAAAATGGAAAGAGATAGGTGGTGTAAACCTACCATTCACTCTTTCTTCACCCAATACAGATAGTTCTGTACAACCATTTGTTCAGCAACTATTCAAAGTTACAGTGGCACTGAATAAGGTGACTTTATCCACCTGCAATGGAAATGCTGGCCCCATTTGTGGTCATAATTCATGGTCTACCTCTAAATGTAACAGCTTACCTCTCATAGGCATTTTTATGATTAAATGTCAGTATTAACTGAGTATTAATATTTTATATCCCAACCATGCCATTGATTAATATATTTTATTGTTGGTAATGTTTTAAGTAAGTATGTAACCCAACCAGAAAATCCAGGTTATCTGGTGGAATAAAAATGTGATTAAAATGTACATTTAATTTAGAGGAAATAAGCCGCCATATGCACTTTGCATCAGTGGTAGGATTCAATTTTTTTTACTACCAGTTCTGTGGGCGTGGCTTGGTGGGTGTGGCAGGGGAAGGATACTGTAAAATCTCCAGTCAGAGGTGATATTTGCCTGTTCTCCAAACTACTCAAAATTTCCTCTACTAGTTCTCCAGAACTGGTCAGAACCTGCTGAATACCACCTCTGTTTTGCATGCCTATGAAGTTAAATAGTTTGGGGAGAAGATTCTATATGTTATTATCAACAACATAACAATTTAAAAAAAGAAATTTTGGAGAACTTTTACTTCTTTATTTTATTTGTAGGGTATAAATATTTCTTGCTGGATCTGCATTGGATTCTGTTTCTACAGCCACAAAATTGCAGGGAAAAGTTTGGAATTTGATTTCTTCAAATAAATTGCTCCTATTATTAAGGAGGGACCAATTATTGAGGTACCAAAACTATGAAAATTCATTCAAAAATACCTTTCATTGCATTTCAAGGGCAGGTCAAACATCAATTATCAGTATGATTGCCAATGAGACAAAAATCATAGCTGATTTTTTTGTTTGTTTCCAGATGTGTACATTGCTCCTTGTTTCTATTTATTTATTTATATATTATTTAATAGAATAGAATTCTTTATTGGCCAAGTGTGATTGGGCACACAAGAAATTTGTCTTTGGTGCATATGCTCTTAGTACACATAAAAGAAAAATAAAATACATTCATCAAGAATCATAAGATACAACACTTAGTGATAGTCATAGGCTACTAATAAGCAATTAAATCATACTAGGAAACAAATAAAACAATATAAATTGTAAAGATACAAACAACATGGTTATAGTCATAAGTGGAAAGAGATAGGTACTAGGAAGGATGAGAAGAAGAATAGTAATACAGTCTTATATGTAGTTTAAAATTTAGTATTTATTTCAAGATCCCCTCATCACCTGGCTCCAAAGTATAGTTTGAACAATCCCCAAATGGTTCTTTCTGGGATGGATGGAGCTTACGGAGGGAAAATTAGCATCGAGTACAATGAAATGGCATTTCCCAGGAAGGAGGGAGCAATTTCAGGAAGTGGGGGGTAGAGAGAGAAGAGGAAATACAGCCTGAAGCCGAGTCAGAGGAGGAGAGCTGGGATAGCCACTCTCTAGAATCCCACAGAGAATGTCCATTGGGGTGGGAATAATTTTAGTCTGGCAAGATTCTGTTTATTTGTATAAGCAAACAAAGAACTGAAATCTGGCTGATTTCTTCTACATTTTCCTTGGTCTTGGCCTGGCATTTTCAGTTTGGTTTGATGCAATACACTTCATGCCTTAGTTAACAGGCCATGTCATGGAAGACAAAGTTATTTGACTTTTTAGTTTTCCCTGTCATGAAATCATAAGCCTAAGTGAAGTCAATTAAGTGCTATGACATTTCTAAGGAAATATGCACGTGCTTTTAAGAGGAGAGGCTGTCTGCAGCTAACCCTTAAGACAGCCCTTCTTTTCAAACATGTTAATTATCATCATCTTGAGGCGTTTTGGCTACAGACAGCAGAATATATAGCCTAACATATTTTAAGGATACCAGTCGGGTATGAAATTACCAGCCATTCATATTATTATGAATTGTGGCAAGCTGTGCCAGTCTCATCTTTTTGTGAGAGAAATTACTGGTTAAATGACCCAGGATGGATGATCAAGATCTCTTTATAGAAATTAATTGTCAGATGATGACAAGCAGAAAGTATATAAAACTGTGTTAATTTGCTTAATGTTACTTAAAGTTATGAAGTGACCATTAGCTAATATAGGGCTACTAAAGAATTGCTTGATGAGTGAGTGACCATATGATTTGAAGAATCAAATCCGATAAATTTAGATTGCAAAGAGATAGAGAAAACTCTAACTCTTTGCTGACATTGAATCTTAATTTTTGTTGGCCACTTATGGTAGTGTTAGTCAATATGTATTATTAGGAAAGGAAAAGGCAAAGAAAGAGAACCGGGAAGAGGGCAGATTTTATTTTGCGTTAGAGAATTTACTTTTCTTTCCTCCACTTTTTGAGTCTCTTCAGAACATAGCAAAGATCCCTTGAAATTTGAACTCTCTTTAAACTTGGCCTGTAAGATAATGTTTGCCTTTGTCTTCCATTTAGTTACAAGTCAAAGAAAGGATGAAAGGAAAGAAATTCATGTCCAAGTCGTTCAATCATTTTTAGCCTTTGAGCTACAGTACATTTCAGTTTGTTCTTTTTTGCTATCAATACTCTTATTACAGAGCTACTTGTAGAAGTTATCTAGATGGTGTTTTGCTACATAGTATGGGAATTCGTGTTATGCTAAGCAAAAAACATAGAAAAGGTTAATGCTATCATTGGCTATGGTCCCTTCTTCTGTCTGAGTTGTGCGGGCTGACTTTGTATATGAAATATTGATAAAGAATAAATTTTCATATGTGACTGTCTGAATCTGGTAGCCTTTCTCTCTGCTTCCAGTTTAAAAGAAATAGGTCCACTGAGTTTAGTAAGATTTCTCCAGGTGTCACAATAACACAGCTTTAGTAGTAGTACTAAGAACATGGAAATGCAACATTACGGAAGAGAAGTGACTCCTGTTATTTGGGTTTCTTCTGTGATTGCAACATTTTGCTTTAATATTTGTAAGTTTAATATTATGCTGGGAAGAAGAATAACTGTAGGAATATTTGGTTAAATTATATTTCAAAAAGTTAGAATCTATTAAAAAGTATGAAGAATTCTGGATTTATTGTGCATGGTTGGCACCTAAAAAGATGATTTTCCTTCACTGGAAAACCACCATTCTGCATGATTGAAAATATGTGTTTATTCTCTGCAGAACAGCTGGCTTTTTATGATGGAAAGTCTTATCTGTCAAGCCCAAAATTGACATATGCGTAGCCATTTTATTTAGCCTTATTATATATTCCTTTTCTTTCTTTCTCTTTGCTGATTATGGGGGGAAGGGTTTCAGGCTTGCCACATTCCTAAGGTGGGAGGAGTGGAGTTGTTTAGGCTAGGTGGTTCTCCTTCACGTGGGAACACGAGCTGTCCATGTGGAGGAATTGAGGTGGAGATTTATGACACCAGGTAATGTTGAATTACTCTATTGGAGAATGTGACTTTTGGGGGTTGTTTCTAACTTTCAATATTATGTGGCATAATTCCGGGTTGTGTCAGATCTGGAATTACAACAGACTTTGCCAGTTTGATGCTTTCCTAAATAAAAGAAGTTATTATGGAAGATGGACTCTTTTCTTTTTAAATTGATTTCATCACCTGGAAACCTGACATTATCATTATGAGTACATATTCATTGTTGAAGATCTTAATTTTTTTTCTTTCAAATACAATTATTTCATTATATGTTGTATGGATGGAAGGGTGTCTATTTTTTGTGTGTTTTGTATTTGGTTAATATTTTGATTTTTGTTTATAAAATTTAAAAGTTTAAAACAGAAGCAGATCTGAAAATAGTCCCATAGCATAGCTACAGCACCATGGTATGTATGAATTATGAATATAGTCTTCTTGGACAGATATAGATTGTCACTAGTAGCATAGAGCAACTATAAAAAGCCCTGACATATACTCTAAGGTGCATATTCTAAAGCCCCAAGTCTATGTGTAGAGTAGGACTTAATGAAACTCCCAATTCTACTATTGATTAGTGCTTCTAAGTTTTAATGAAACAGTTCTATGCATATTGTAATACAAAAGTGAAGCTTTTATATAATTTATTTATATTTGAACTTGTATGCCGCCCCATCTCCGAAGACTCGGGGTGGCTCACAACTAAAACACAGAACAATAAATATTTAAAAAGACATTAAACCAAACAAGCCCAAATATAAAACACGACAATAAAAAATACATTAAAACCCATCCCTCCCCCAGGGAAGGGTCACAGCCGGGTTGGTCAAACAGCCAGGTCTTTAATTCAGGGCGGAAGGTGCAGAGATCAGGGGCAAGACGGAGCTCCAGAGGCAGTTGATTCCAGAGGTCGGGGGCCGCAACAGAGAAGGCTCGTCATCGGGGAAGTACCAGCCTGCATTGACCCGCTGATGGAACCCCGAGGAGTCCTTGCCTATGAGCCCGCACAGGGCGGCCGGCACTAGCTATTGGAAGAAGACGCTCCCTCAAATATTGGGGACCCATGTCGTGTAGGACTTTGAATGTCAAAACTAAAACCTTGAATCTCACCCGGAGCGCAATCGGCAGCCAATGCAGGCCACGAGGAGGGGTAACATGGGAGAACCGGGTAACTCCCATCACCACCCAGCGCGCGCATTCTGCACCAGTTGCAATCTCCGGATGGTATGCAAGGGCAGTCCTAGATAGAGAGCGTTGCAGTAGTCGAGTCTCGAGGTGACAAGGCCATGAGTAACTGTGTGTAGGGCGTCCCGGTCCAGAAAAGGGCGAAGTTGTCGAACAAGACGGAGCTGGGCAAATGATCTGTTTGACAATATTCCATTTTAGTTGTAAATATGATTGTGTCCTTCCACCTCTACAATTTAATTTATTTATAAATGGTATTACTGCATTTCTCTCCTGTCAAAATATGTGATAGAATACTTGTATTATTACTTTGTGCTGATGATATGATTTTCATGTTTTATATCCAGATTTGTTTGCATAGATTATTAGGTCTTGCTCATTATTGTCATGGAAACTCACCAGAGATTAATTATTATAAAAAAATCAAAAGTTGTGGTCTGTAGTATGCTTAAAGGGTAATACATCATTAGGAGGCCCTAAAGTTAAAAGTTAATCAACATAAATTACATTTAACTACATGAAAAGAAGTTATCAGATCCGTCCAATCCTTCATTTAATAAGAACAAAGTTGTTTCCATTTATTTTATGTGGCTAATATGCGGTTCCAATCAAGTCTGATTCTGAGTAATTTCAGACCTCCAAAACACTGATTTTAAAAATATAGCAGTATATATGTATAATATATATTTCAAAATAATGCATTACATTGGAATTTATTCATAATAAAATGACAGTATAATAACATTCCATGCACCAAAGAAGAACCATAAGACCAATCTCCTTAGAATGACCTCTTCAACCCCAAAAGACCTGAAGAAATTGCCAGGTCTTAATAACTTACTAACTGAGGTGCAGTGGCTCAGTGGCTTAATGACATTGGAGGTGATATTTGCTTCAGCAGTTCAAATTCTAGTACCATGTGGTGAGGTGAGCTCCTGTCAGTTGTCTCAGCTTCTGCCCATCTAGCAGTTTGAAATTACATTATATGCAAGTAGATAAATAGGTATCACTTCAGTGGGAAGACGAGACGGTGCTTCGTGCAGATGGTCAGAACCTTGCTGTTGCTGGACGTTCCTGGATGTGATGTCCATTTGCAAAGCAACTTCGGTGGAGGGAAAAAGCCCTGGATGCTGCTGCAGTGTGCCATTTGATTTTCTTTCTGGTGCAGAGCTAGCTCGCCTCCTGTGGTGCACCTTGGAATACACACAAGTGTGAACAAAATGAGCTAGCAGTCTTAGGCAGCCAAACTGCTACTTTGTATTAGCATTATAGCCTTCTGGCTAATGTAACATCACCCTAGCTAAATAAATAAATAATAACTTTCAAGAAAGCCTAACATAGACCAATGCCACGGGAACATTAATAACAATGATTCAGAAAAGAAGAACAGCAACTGAGGTGCCTTAAGCCTGGGATCCCTGCAGATGTCATTCTTTAAGAGATGGACTCAAGGAGAGTGTCCTCTTTTAGAACTCACCGGACAGAAAAAGATCATGGAGGAGAAGGAGGTCTTGCAGATATCCAGGTCCACAGCTATGATAGGCTGTGAAGGTCCACAGCTATGATGGGCTGTGAAGGTGACAACTAACTCCTTGAATTATACTCAGAAAATATCTTGACTAAGAAGTATCTTTTTTTAAAGAAATTACACATTTTCACCATAGACAGGCATATCATCTGAATTTCTAATATCTCATATGCATGGAACGATGGAAAATCATTCCTAAAACAGGTCAATTTCCCCAATTATGCCGTAATTCCACTAATTGTTATCTTATGCTCAGGGAATATTTCCTTTTGGGTCATATCTACTGTTGATACCTTTTTCCTCTTGCTTTACAATGAGTGTTGTGAGTTTTAAGCCTCAGTGAGATAGATATGTTTCTTAATCCACACTTGACTATTCTCTAGACAAAAGATAATTTCATACTCAATTTAGCAAGTTTCTTCACCTTATATCTTGATCAGCATTTTTTAAAATCCACTCTTTAGCAATTCATGAAATGGCTAATCTTTATTCAGTACTTACATTTAAGTATCTGTATGTTGCTTTTCCTTTAAGGAAAAAAGTGCAAGGCATCTAATAATCATTAAAGTTTAACAAGAAAAGGAAAGAAAATTTAGAATCTTATAGCAAGATAAAAATTAGAAGTAATGCATCAACATGCCAAGAAAATTGCTGACAGAAAGAAATCAATGAGAACAAGTACTAAAGCACTAATGGTTAAAGTGTAGCAAAATGCTGGAGCCACCTTCTGAACAAGTAAATCACACCAGACATTGCTGTGTTTCTGCCATTGATGACAAAACTCTAATTAATTCTTAATCAGTATTCACAGTGGGAGAGAAGTCCTTGAAGGATTTGAACAGTCCCACAGACTCTTCTAGGAATGACCCTTCAGGTATCTGAAATCTGACTTTGTCAGAGTTTGAAAGGGCAATACAAGTATTTCACATTAGGTGCCAAAGAAACTGTTGTAACATTAATGTGATGTGCTCTGAGTAGCACCTACTTGCAAGTTTCTGGTACAGTTATGTGTTCTAGCAATAGCTGTTTATTAACTGATTAATCTTATGAGCATATCAAAGACAATAAAATAAAAGTAAAATACAACATCTAAAATAGATAAAAGAAAATACAATAATAAGATAAATGTGTATGATGAATACAAAGAATCAGCATTCAGATAAGTACATCAGATACCCTGATCTGTTGAACTGCTTTGTCTATAAACTTATTAGCTCTGCTCACAATGTATACATTACAGCTCAGAACAAAAAAAGACAATCTGTGTCCCAAAAGGCTGTTCTTTCAAATAGGAATGTTAAATATCTAAGGCTACAAGGGGGCATAGAATTGACAGTCAAGCAAAACAAAAACAATATCTTCACTGGCAGAGGAACTGCATTTTCATATCCTGTCATGACAGCAGGTGACAGAAGTGCCCATTGACAGGTATTTTTCAAATTGGAAAATGATTTTGTTCTTAGCCCAACAATTTAAAGATCTATTGTTTGCCAAATAACCTTGGCCCTGATATCTAGGACTCTGTTTACAAATTTCCTTTGCCTCAGTGGTAATTGAAGGAAAATATTGGGTGAAAAACTGTGTAAAATAACTTTGGTAACCAGGAAGTGGGCTGAACTTATCTGTTCAGCTAAATTTATTTTGGTTAACTTATTAGGGTCCCCTGAACCTGAATGGATCCAATAGATAAAAACTTTAATTATTTGATGGCTGCAAATGGAGTCGATACCAGTTTCTGTTCTGACTGCCGGGGCAGATATGTTCTTGTCAGTTCCCAATATTTTTCTTAAGAACTGGGTCTAGACTTGTTCAAGTGAGGTAGCATTTGTAGGGCCTCACAATTCCCAACCAAAGATCAGCATCAGGATTATTTTTGCCCTAAATATTCAACTGTTGTAGATCTGGTTCATATATTGTACTATCCATGACAGCTGTCAGTGACATAATTGCGGCTTTAAATGCAATTTTTAGATAGCTACATGGAAAGTAATACTGCCATGCTTTTAAGAAAAGCAGGTGGACCATCAGACATACCAAGAGAGAGTGAAAGAATTTTCTGTTATATTGCCATTGCCTCCCTGCTGGTTTCAATGTTGGGAAGGGCACCAGGCTACCCATCTCTCTCTGTGGAAACTCACTTCTATGAGCTTTCTTTCTCTCTGTGGGAATCCTTGCAGAGAAAGCAATGGACATTAAAGATCCTTACAAAAAAATCTTCAGCAAAATGCCACTGGAAAGTGAAGAAAAAAAGCTAGCACTGTTTCCTCCAGGCTACATTTGTTGTTATTATTGTTGTTTTTGAGTCAGCAAGGTTAACCAGAGAAACAGAGTGGAAAGTGAGATTATTGGGAACAGCTGCAGACGGATTTTCAAAGCTTTCTCCAACACTTCACAGAATAACAAACTTTAATGACACTATGCATGGTGCTTACCTTGTTGACCCTAAAATGACTTTATATTGAGTGAGGAATCACATACACAGAAACTGACTTCTGGTTTTTAAAAATGTATTATTTTCTCTCCCTCTTCATCCCATGACTAGTAAATAAATAATCATCACAAATGTAGTCCTGGATCGATTCAGAATCTAGACTTAAAAAACCAATATTACACATTGTGAAAGGTATTATTCTAAAACAATGGTGTACCAAAACTTTAAGCTATGTTGCCTGTGATTCAGAAAATAATATAAAGACAAGATTAGTAGTTATTGGTGATTTAGTTCTCCATTAATTTATCATTACCTATCTCTCTAAATTTGTAGTCATCACATCTGATGACAGTGAGATCCACTGTTAAATACCAATCCTTATTCAGGCTACCTATTTGTGAACTTCCTGAAATGACCTAACTGGCCATTATGTGAATAGAACATTGAACTATATGGATATTTAGTCTAGCTATCAGGATTTACAATTTAAATTGATCCTAAATCTCTAGTTCTGAATTTTACTGGATGAATCCAAATGCCAGGGTATGGAACAGGGAGAAAAAAGAATTTCCCTAAAAGTAAAGTCTCCCTTAATTTGTGTTCAACTCTTGATGTTATATAAATATATCCATGTTATTTTTGCTACATTATAGGTTATAAAGAGGCTCTTTATAATAGTTTCAGTGATTATGATTGATTGTTCTTATCTGGAGATTCAGGACTTGCAGAACCAAATGCTATAGTAAACGTATGTTCATTTTCTGAACTGAAAGTTCTAACTTCTTCACTTTCACATCCCAACATAAAGGTGAGTTAACTAGGTTTAAATTCTAGAAGCATCTAGACTGGAAATCCACTATGCCCAGCACCTCATCTTATGTGATAGCTCCAAAATGCTTCCACATTTTTTAGATTTTTTTTAAATTCCTTTATTATTTTTTAAAATAACTTAAGGTGGCAAACACATCCAACACTTACATCTTCCTATTTTCCCCACAACAACAAACTTATGAGGTGAGTTAGGCTGAGAGAGACTGAGTGGTTCAAAGTCACCCAGCTGGCTTTCATACCTAAAGTGGGATTACAACTCACGGCCTTCTCATTTCTAGCCTGGTGCCTTAACCACTAGACCAAACTGTCTTTTTATTTTATAATTCATTTATAACCTAGCAGGTTCCAGCCTGCTACTTTTCTGCCTGCTTCATTAGTTTTCTGCTTCATCTATTTCTTATTATATTTTACTATATAAGCTTTCATGCTGGGATTTCCCTACATATTACGTAAATTAGAATCCTACAGAACAATCTGTTTTTGTTTCTATGACTTGCTTTAAATGGATCTCTTGGACAGGTGTTTATATTGTTGCACATAAACATGGCACAAGGTACTTCATAGACAGAGGAATCAACAATAGTGCAGCAGTATATATGAAACTACATAATAACCCTGGTGACTTGTCACTACATAAGTCTTCTTTAGAGATTTTTTTTTCACGATCTCAAAATCTAATCTACAAGTACTACCCAGGTTCGATGCATTTAAGTCTTTCAAGGTCAGCCAAGTGCTGCCACCTGCTGTGAATGTTTCCATTCTATACAGTAAATTTTATATACCTGTTTCCTACACTCACATCCCCTCCCCCTCTTTTTGCACATTTATCAGCTGAACAGCTCTATTAGCATTTGGTTTTTCACAGTCCTAGTTCCGTCACACTGGTTTTCTTATTCAATTAAATCGCAAAGGAAGTGATCATGGGGAGACGTTTTCAGGGAGCCATGTCAGCTACGGAGGCTACGAAATCAGACAGAGGCAAGTGACAGAAGAGAAAAGATAGACTCATCAGCTGTGGCACTTTGCAACAGTTAAGCAAGCTCATCAAAATACTGCTCTGAAATTTGGCATCTTGACACAGAAGAGACTCAGTACTTAACTAGTTTTGCAGACAGAAGAACTTTCAGGAGAATGGCAGGGAAACGTAGGCAAGGCATTTGAAGGCATTAAGGGCCTCTTTCAAAACACATTCTCCATCACTGTTGCTATTTAATGCTAGGTGATGTTTTAAGCCTTGTCATGTTTCTTTCAATGAAAACACACCTCCTTAAATTAAAGATTCTTGTGCTGTAAGCAAGACCACCTCTACTGTTCAGCAGAGCCACTTCTAGGATTAGGATCAGAGACATCTAGTTACTGTTTTCTCAGCCATTTCATAAGTTAGCCTGTTACTCTTAGATGTGTATATAGTGCTGTTTCCAGGTGTATGGAAATTTCAGGTGTCAGACTCCTTAAATTTGTGTGCAGACAAGGGCAGGATTTTAAAAGAGATCTTGCACAGTAGAGGCAGAGCCTAGGCATTTGTGAGTCAGACTCAGGAAACTGCTTAGGACTGATATATTGGAAAGGCTAGCTGATTGGAGCTCCTACTCACACATTTCATGTCTAACTTTGCAGATAAAGATGTAATTATCTTCACATTGTTAATACTCTTTATCATTTACAGAAATTTTTTGTCCGTCAGATTTGCCCTTTCATCACATATTCTCTCCATAATTCTAAATCCGTACCCATGTTAACACTAAAAAGAATGAAAAAAAACTAGACTTGCCCCCTTTTACTACTTTGAAGTGACACCTCAGTGGTTAATATAGTAACATAATCATAATCATTCCCTTTAAAACGAAAGATAGAGAAAAAGAAAAGAAGATGGAAAAAAGCTCCTTACAATATATCTCTAATCGTTGGGTTCTGCAACACATATCCCCCTAAATTTATTTATGGTTCCAAAATAATAATAAAAAAACTAATCTTGGTTATTGACAAATCTCATTTTTAGGCATTTTCTAAAATCATTTCAATTAATTCAATTCATCTAATCATCATTTAGCTTTCTTTTGTGGAAAGAAATGAAAAAAATGTGACCTTTTACCAGTAAAAATTGTCAGTAACCCCTATTGTTTTACACTTTTATAATTACAATATATTCTTATTACCATTTCTTCATGCAGAACCCCCTTTAAATACATTAGCCATTGTCTCTATGCAAACAAGTTTCTTTCTTATTATGTAATTCCGTGTCTCTCTATCTTTTGTTCTTGTTTCTTGTTCCTTCTCCTCTCTTTTATCCCATATCCCCTTCTCTATCCAGTTTGAATCCTCTCTCTCTTACCTTTCTGCTCTCTATCCTTCTGGACCTTTCTAACATGCCTAATTTCATAAATGTTCCCTTTTTAATTACCTTCTTAAGTTTCATTTTTTGACCATCCCCTTTCCTTTTATTTGTATTAATCTTTGTGTAATTGTCTTCTTAAAATGGCTTTCGCTTGTGCTGGCTCCCTTCTCCTCCCTATTATCCTGCTCTCCCCCTTCTCTATCCAGTTTGAATCCCTCTCTCTCTCTTTACCTTTCTGTTCCTTTCCTTCTGAACCTTTCTAACATGCTTAATTTCGTAAATGTTCCCTTTTTAGATACTTTCTTAGGTTCCGTTTTTTTAGCCACCCTTCCTTCCCTTTTATTTGTATTAATCTTTGTATTAATTGTCTTTTTAGATGGCTTTCTCTTGTGCTGGCTCCACCCTTTCCACGGCTTCTTCTCTTTATTCAGCATTTGAATGCCCATATTTTCTGCAACATGCCAAGTTAGTTCAGTCACTTCCTGTAACAGTTCTTTCATACTTTTAAACTCCATTTTTAATTCTTTGGATGACCACCAAAATTTTAATTTTCCTTATTTCTTCTTCTTTAAATTTTCTATAATCCTAACCCAGGTCCAGAGTCTATATCAATATACCAATTAGTCCGGCAATCCGTTGTGTATTCAAGCTTTCACTTTCTATAAGTCTTGCGTCTTTAAAATGTAACAACTCCAATCCACAAAGGAACAAGATAGTTTCTTACTTCTTTAGCTTCCAATTTTCTCCACAAAGTGGCACTTTCTGCACAGAGTCTTAACCCTTTCCTTTTATTTTGATATTCAAAGTTTTCCAAGCCCCAAACTTAAGTTCTTACGCCTGGCTCTTCCTTTCCCGGTTCGAAGCCCTTTATAGCTGTCAAAATATTTTACTTATTTTTTCTTCACTTGGACTGCGCCGCTTCTGTCTTTTTTTAAAAACTCATCTTTATCTTAATCCGGGGTGCTTGATCTTACCATCCGATACTCCCGGTTCCTCTGCTGTCGACTTCTCTCTTTCCTCCTGCACAATCTTAATCCCGTTGAGACCTTCTCTTCGAGGTGGCCATTTTTGACCACCACTTCTTGACGTCTTCGGAGGGAAAAGACCAGACAAAAAGGGGAGATGCGGCTCCCCTCACTCTGGCTGGCAGATTTCCCTTTCTCCGCCGCCCTACGAGGCAGCTTCAGCCCGAACCTTGCAGGATCGGGGCTCCGGACGCAGAAGAGCCAGGCTGCGGTCGAGGACGATCACAAACCGCCGCCTGTTCTCGAGAAGGCTCAACCCGGAAGTCCAGAACTAAGGAGAAATTTCCTGACAGTTAGAACAATTAATCAGTGGGACAACTTGCCTCCAGAAGTTGTAAATGCTCCAACACTGGAGGTTTTTAAGAAGAGATTGGATAACCATTTGTCTGGTGTAGGTTTTCCTGTTTAAGCAGCGGGCTGGACTAGAAGACCTCCAAGGTCCCTTCCAACTCTGTTGTTCTGTTCTGTTCTGTTCTGTTCTATTCTATTCTTCATAGGGCTGACAGAGAATGATTGGCTCAAGGTCAACCATTGTGCCTAAGGCAGGACAAAAACTCACAATGGCTCAGTTTCTAACCTGAAGCAAGGAATGAGAAAGTTGGTAATGCTATTAGTTCTGTTCCATGTAAATGCAGATCACTTTAGTTTGATTCAAAATTTACAAAAATTAAATTCCTAAAGCATAGTTGTCGATAACAGGAATTTATTTGCCAGTTTAGCAAAATAAATAGTCATGGTAATAGAGAAGCACCCAAACAAATTTGTCAAATAACATGAGTTTCCAAAAAAGCAAATTACCCTGGAAAATCTCTTCTTAGCAGTTAAAGGACTTTCTCTCTGGATATAAGCAAAAATGTGAGCTAAAGGTGCAACTAATGTGTGATGAAAGCCAGTTTCAGGCAAAAAAAAGCCCCCAAGTTTCTCTGGAGACATCCAGCTAAAACATGTGAATGTGACTCATTCTCCTTCCAAAGATAGGGACCCTACTGTGGCAGAGAGAAAGGAAAGATGGCGATTTGCAGCAGCAGAAGAGAGAACCACAGCAGTAGAGAAATGTCCTGTGTCTGCTTTACACATTACCATCTGGTCCTCTCTAATCATCCACAGCTTGTTTATTTCCCTTGGCCAATTAAAGATGAAACAAAACAGAACCTCTCTCTCCCTCCCTCCACCTTATTTCTGAAAACTGAATCAAATGCAACCATAATGTACAAAACATACTGTTCCTCATTCTCTCTCTCCTCACATACAGTACTTGGCTTTCTGAAAAGAGATCCACGTGCACACTAGAAGTGTTACTTTTGCCTAGAAGACTTTACCATGCTTAGCAAAACAACAAGTGCAGGTGGTGGAGTGGGGGGAAGGATATAAAGCATGGAAGTTCTTCACTGTGTTTCCCTTAAAAGATTTCACGAGACAGCAAGGAACTTGCAGTGGGCCAGATCAGATCGTGCTTAGTCATGCTTATCCTTATTAGCAATAGCAATAGCACTTAGACTTATACACCACTTTATAGTGCTTTACAGCCCTCTCTAAGCGGTTTACAGAGTCAGCATATTGGCCCCAACAATCTGGGTCCTCATTTTATCCACCTCGGAAGGATGGAAGGCTGAATCAACCTTGAGCCTGGTGGGATTTGAACTGCCAAATTGTAGGCAGCTGGCTGCAGAAGTAGCTTGCAGTACTGCACTCTAACCACTGCGCCACAGAGGATCATTATTGTTTAGAATTAGCATTTAAGAGTCCTTCATTATGTGGGTTTGCAAATAAGTTTTCATCACAATCTGTTGTGGAATAAATACAATTTTCTGTAATGCCCCTTTGCCCTTTTTGGTACTTTCCAAATGGCCTGAAAGTGTACTTTGTCCAGACCTATCCAAGGGCATGGCTTCCCCATTTCATTTTACTTCTATCACACAAGGGTTCTTTGCTGTGTAAGCAAAGCAGAAGTAAATATTGTGTTAAGTGTAGATTAGAGGTGTACAGTATGTCTAAAATATCAAGGATATATTTTTGGTGTCAGAAACAGGCCAAGATAGAATCAACATAAAAATCCAATTAATATATGGAGTACAACACACTGCAAATATGTGTTGTAATTTGTGTTGTCTGAGCAATTTTTTAATTTATTTATTTATTTAGTCAATCGCTTACAAGATAATAAGTATAAGGATAAACATAGTTGTGAATACATGAAATGAATACATATAAGAAAAATAAAAGAAACAATAGGGCAGGGACGGTAGGCACGTTGGTGCACTTATGCACACCCCATACAGACCTCTTAGGAAAGGGGTGAGGTCAATAGTAGACAGTCTAAGGTTAAAGTTTTTGGGGTTTGGGGAAGAAACCACAGAGTCAGGTAGAGTATTCCAGACATTGACCACTCTCTTGCTGAAGTCGTATTTCCTGCAATCAAGTTTGGTGTGCTTAACCTTGAGTTTGTATCTATTGTGTGCTCTTGTATTGTTATGGTTGAAGCTGAAGTTTTCATTGACCAGAAGGACATTGCAATGTATGATTTTATATACTATACTTAGATCGGACCGAAGGTGTTAAGTTTGCATGAAGAGACAGACGCGGAGTGCTTCAAGCTCTTTGTTTATTAGTAACTACAGCTCAGAACGAACCCACCTTGGCTGGGCTGCGGCTGCTACTTATAGGCAGCAGCCGCAGTTGCCAGCCAATCAGAGTGCAGGGTTTTCCCGCACTTTTTAAACCAAACATTTCTTACATTTTACAAGAACAGTTCAAACTAAACCAATGACTTTAACCTGCATACATAACACCCCTCCCACTAGGTTCAGTCCATACTCAAACCCCAGCCTATCTAATGTATTCTTTAAATAGGTGGGGCTTTACGTGTATGTTGAGACCTCGTGGTTCAGATGTTTTAAGGTTCTCACCTTGTGAGGGAGGAAATGTGTCTGCTGACATTTTCTTACTAGGATTTGTAGTAATGGTAGAACCTGTTTGGTTACTACAACCTGGTCTCTCCTCCCAATCCATCTCCAACCCAATGTCAGCACCTAAATCTGGTAATGATGTGCAATCTTCCATTTGTGAAAATGGTTGTTGGTATTGTGACAGGTTTTGGGATGGTTCCTGTTGTGTTAGCTCGTTATACATGGGGTTGATTCTTGCTTGTTCATTACACTCATGATCCTCCCTTCCCCTAGAAGAGGCAGTAGTTATGGGAACCAGAAAGGAGCAAAAGCGATGCTCCTGAGGCAATCTGAATCTTAACTGATCAATGTGCCTGCTCAGAGGACACCATCCTCCGTTTGTACCTGTAAGACCTGGGGCCTGTGATTTGGGTTATCTCAGCAGGAATCCATAATAGTTCCCCCATAAGGTTATTAGCATAAACAGAATCACCCACAGTGAATGTGCGAATTTTGCTAGTGGAATCTAGTGGTGCGTTGGGTGTGTAAGTGGGATGAAGGCATCAAGGGAGACCTGAGTTTCCTACCCATCAACAATTCAGCTGGGGACAAATTAGTTGAGGGGTGGGAGTGATATGCTGAACACTGAGAAGTTTTTCAACTCTCTCAGTGATATCCCCTGGACCCAATTGCTGAAGTTTTTCCTTGGTAAATCGTACCATACGTTCAGCCGGCCGTTAGCGAAGGATGCCCAGGGGCTGTCAGGGCATGTCTGATACCCTGTTGTGCTAGATATGATTCAAAAGGTTGGATGTAAATTGAGGGCCATTGTCAGAAACAAGCACATCAGGTAACCGTGAGTTACAAAAGCTTTTAAGCTGTTTGATCACAGCTTCAGTTGTGGTGGATGCCATAGGGATAACCTCTAGCCATTTGGAATATGCATCAACTATAATAAGGAAAGTGTGCCCTCTGGTGGGCCAGCAAAATCAATGTGAATCCTGGACCATGGGCTAGGACATTCCCATTCCTGTGTGGGGGGCGAGAGGTGGGGCAGGCCTGACTACCTGACAGTTGGGACAAGATGCAACCCAGTTTTCAACCATTTTGTCAATACCTGGCCACCATACATAACTCCTGGCCAATCCCTTCATTCTGACAATACCTGGATGACCCTCATGTAACATTTCCAAAACCCTCTTTTGCAGTTTGTAGGAATAACCACCCTGTTACCCCACAAAATACATCCTCTTAATACAGATAATTCAGTTTGCCTGGATTTAAAAGGTTGGCAAGGTGAGGTAGATCTTGAAGAGGCCAACCTTTCTTAATCAAGCCTATAACAGGAGCCAATACAGTGTCTTTGGCAGTCTCTCTCGGCAATTTCAGCAGCATGTACTGGAAGCTGGCAACAGTTTCTAGGAAAAGGTATAAGTCAGAAGAAGCAAGTCCTCAGTGTGAGAAGGAAGTGGGCAGCGACTCAAAGCATCTGCATGCCCAATGTCTTTGCCAGGCCTGTGAATGAGTTTGTATGAATAAGCAGCAAGAAATTCAGTCCACCTCAGCATTCTTGGTGACAGGATAGGGGGCGTAGATTTGTCTCCTGCCACAATGCCTAACAGAGGTTTATGATCTGTGACAATTGTAAATGTTCTCCCATATAAATACTCATGGAATTTCTTGACAGCTGCAACAATTGCCAAGGCTTCCTTGTCCAGTTGGCGTAGTTCTCTCTGCTTTGGTCAAGGTGCAAGAGTAAATGCAATAGGAGCTTCCCTCCCACTGGGAAGCCTGTGGCTCAAAACCCTCCCCCACTCCAAAAGGGGATGCATCACAAGTCAGTACAACAGGCAAATTCTCAGGGAATTGTATCAGTACAGCATCAGACGTGATTAGTCTTTTAATATTGTTAAATGCAGATTGTTCTTTCTGCCCCAGACCCACGCAGACTTTTTGTCTAATAATCTGTGCAGTGGTTCTGCAATGGTTGCCTTCTGAGGTAGGAACATGTGATAAAAGTGAATGAGTCCAAGGAAGGCTTGCAAATCTGTTTTACATTTTGGTCTAGGGGCTTCTTTGATTGCTTGAACCTTGGCATCTGTGGGGTGGATACCATGCTTGTCAATCATATAGCCCAAGAACTCAACCTTGTCAGTTCTAACAGTGCATTTTTCTTCCTTGACTTTTAACCCTGCTTTTTTGAATCTGGTAAGGACTTCTCTGAGTCTCTCTTGTAACTTACTGTCATTTTCAGCAGAGATTAACACATCATCAAAGTAAGGTACTACCCCTCGCAGTCCTTGGAGCATCCTTTCCATAAGGCTTTGGAAGATGCCTGGTGCCACGCCTTACTCCAAACTGTAACCTTTACATTTGAAAGCACCTCTATGAGTCACAATGGTTTGGG